>VXBO01006269.1:347645-368534 GCA_013400135.1 Rhinoptilus africanus | reverse complement strand
ATGTGCTTATGTATGTTACAGAAGCACAATCACGGCAGAATAAAAGTATTTAAAGTAGCCCTCATGAATACACATCTTACGTGGTAGAGATACTACAGAGAGCACCTGAAATACCACTTGGGAAAAAGATGCCATAAGACAGCAAAAAAACCAGGAAGGAATAAAACGAGCATAGTGACTCTTCTCTGCCCTTTCATGAGGAATTCAAAGGCAATAAAATTGTTTCAGTACTTTAATCTTGAATCTTCTTGACAGAGCTATCCCATACACCATTCACCAAGTTTGGCATCCATATAAATCCGTTTTGAAAGAAAAGCAACAGTGAAGGAATTGGGAGCCACAGTAAGTGACCTTCATGTCTTTTATCATCTTCTCCTCCAGTATATACTCCCCAGCAACACAGCAAGTGGACAACAGTGAAAGCTGATGACAGCAGCCAAAGCCCAAAACCGTATCTTTCTAAATCACAGAATCATAGAATGTGTTGGGTTGGAAGGGACCTTTAAAGGTCATCAAGTGCAACCCCCGTGCAATGAGCAGGGACATCTTCAACTACATCAGGTTGCTCAGAGCCCCATCCAGCCTGGCCTTGACTGTTTCAGGGATGGGGCACCTACCACCTCTCTGGGCAACCTGGGCCAGCGTTTCACCATGCTCAGCATAAAAAAAAATTCTGTCTTCTATCGAGTTTAAATTCCCTCTTTCAGTTTAAAACCACCACCCCTTGTGTTCTGTTGCAACAGGCCCTACTAGAAAGTCTGTCCCCATCTTTCATATAAGCCTCCTTTAAGCACTGAAAGGCTGCAATATCTAATCTGAATCTCCCCTCTTTCAGTTTAAAACCGTTACCCCTCATCCTATCGCTACACTCTCTCATAAAGAGTCCCTCCCCATCTTTCCTGTAGACCCCCTTTAGCTACTGAAAGGCTGCTATAAGGTGTCCCCAGAGCCCTCCCTTCTCCAGGCTGAACCACCCCAACTCTCTCAGCCTGCCCTCATAGCAGAGGTGCCCCAGCCCTCTGACCCTTTTTGTGGCCCTCCTCTGGACACACTCCAACAGACCCATGTCTTTCCATGACAAAAGACCTAATCTCATCTGAATGCTATATTTTATTATATCGATGCAATATCAAACTTACTGGCAAGCCGTTCTGGCACGGGACAGGCTGGGACAGGTACTGCGTTTGTGACCTGCCTTGCCACAGACAAAACAGCCAGCATCAGTCTTCTCACAAGCGTNACCCATGTCTTTCCATGACAAAAGACCTAATCTCATCTGAATGCTATATTTTATTATATCGATGCAATATCAAACTTACTGGCAAGCCGTTCTGGCACGGGACAGGCTGGGACAGGTACTGCGTTTGTGACCTGCCTTGCCACAGACAAAACAGCCAGCATCAGTCTTCTCACAAGCGTGGTTCTGAAGAGCGCAGCAGTTGCAATTGCTACAGTGAAACCAGGCTGCAAAGTAACATGATTTATGATCTTGAAAAGGTTTAGAATGATCATTCAGAAACCAAGCTTTAAATATAGCTTACATTACCAGGTTTTTAATTTTGTTTTAGTTTTACAGAGATGGGTGTATCCAGTTTCTCTTCCCTTATCCCATTTTGTAAGGCTTCCAGGTACTTCTTCATTAGATATACTGTGTAACTATTTCAACATAACTGAATTATTCTGCCATTAGAACTATTATCCTGTATGTGATCTTAACATGAAAAATAGTCCAGATGCTAAAGTGGACTTAGAAACTGCAATTTCTGTATCAGTAAGAAAAATGATTGCTTCAGCTATTTAAACACAGCTACAAGTACAACTGCACTGGTGTATGAAGCATAGCTTGCTCATGCCCTCACAAACATTCTAGTAATTGCCTATTTGTTTATAAAACTCTAATGAAAAATTTACAAAATCAGTAAACATTTATACGACAAATCAAAATATTTACATTTTCCCATAACAAATACAAACAGGATTTAGTATGCCTTGACAAGAATTTATCAAATTTCCACACACTGCAAATATACCTAAATTATTGAATGGCAACTTGTGCGAAATTGAGATTTCCTTTCCTCTGTCTTCTGAATGATTACATTTTATTTCTTTTACAGAATATTTTCTCTTCTGGTTTGTCATCTCAGTTTCTTTGGACTATAGCTTAAACAGTAAGTATACTTTTATTTAGAAAAGTATTTTTCTGTACTTACAGGGTTTTACACATTTTTTGCACAGAACACAATGTTTCCATTGTCTACCATCCTGCAAAAGATTAATAAATGCATTATTTGTTTGTTTTAAAAAAAACCCTGATTCTATCTTAAAACTAAACTACTGATGTATGGTCCCCATCATTTATAGAAACAGGTCCTCTGTAGGAAGGACTGTAACTTAAAAACAAGTCCTGAGAATCTGACACAGCCACAACAAAATGGCTGCATTTTGAAGCTTCCAAGTTCTACAACTTCTGAAACATAAGAAGAAATGTGTCAACAGACTACTGGTGAATACGGTATGGTGCAAGTGGCAAATAGCAAACTTTTCCTGTCCTCTTTGCAACACAAAGGAATCAGGGAAACAGAAATGAGTTCCCAGTGGGGTGTAAGCTATGTCCTGTGAAGTTAACAGTAAGTCTACAAAACAGAACTGTCTGGAATTTCCCAAGGAAATCAGTATCAGAATAGGTTTTTACCAGAGCAAAAATTACGGAAGTTATAATTTGACTATTCCTAAAACTTCTATCCTGAAAGAAATCAATATACTTACTTTTGATGTACATGAATTGCACATCTCACAGTGCTGGTTACCAGAACTAACATACCGCTGACATATAGTGCAAAACCTGGGAAAAAAAATTATAAATGTATCGGTTCACTATTTCCTCAGGAAGCAATATAAATTAATTTTATACATGCTCAACAATATTCATAAGGATTGCAAAGTCACTGATAAATTTAAGATGATGTTTTTGATGCCTAATTTTGAGGCCCAGAGCCTCATAATCATTTAGACGTAGTACATTCAAATAGTAAAATTCAGGTGCCTGAATTCAAATGATTAACACTATCAGCAGTAAATCAAATCAAATCCATTCCTTTGTCCTTGATGCTTCTCTTAGGGTTCACTTTATTAACTACTGCCTCAACCAAGCTGATTATCAGGGATAGCCGTAAATCTCTGTCTCTCATATGCATACACAACATTTCCTGTGGGCTAGCTGAGGAATCTCATCGTTCCACACTGGAAAATGTAAACGTCTTTTTAGGTGCCCAGCTCTCCTACACATTGTTTATAGAACATGCAGCCTTAGAATGAGACAGAGAAATGTGTTCTTCAAGAGCCTGGCATCCAAAAATTAGGCATGACAATAATGAACAGCACCATCCCGAAGTCCTTCAGAGACTTTATGCCCTGATTAAGAAGCAGCACACTCTTTCAGTCACTTGAGCGTTACCGCCACTTACCTGTAACCCTCTTCCATAGGGAGCACAATCATACTTGGGGTGAGGTTCGTGAAGATACGGACAGGGGACTGTCTACGACCTGTTTTGCCATGTTTATAAAGTGCATGATTATCATAGTCTACCTAGAAAAATAAAACCATAGAAAAAGAGTCTTAACCTGAACGCTAAGCACAGACAGAACTATTTATGGAATTACTATCTTTACATATGCCTGATGAAATTTTCTTTTCTACATAAAAGACTCTAACTCCAAATTATATTACAAATTCTAGAGCAATAATTTTGTCTCATTTGTTTTTAAATTTGTGCAACCATAGTATCAGGCTAGTTCCCAACACTACAACAATCCTATTTTACTTATCCCTTTTTGCTCTTTTGCATGGGCTATCTGAGATAACATCGCACTTGCTTGTTCTACAAAAGAGCAACCCATTAAAAAAAATAGAACTACACAGTTTGGTCTATCTGGAGATACAAGAATTGAGGTGCATCTTAACCTATCTCAGAATAATTACAAAGTTGCAAATCTAATCAGCACTGCTTTTTCCAGCACTGCCTTCAGAGACTCGTCACAAAAATTCTCATCTCTGAACCCCAGGAGCAATGCAGAGTCTAGCCTAGCACAAGTTTCCAATTTTCTTCACCAAATTTCCATTCTACAAGATACAAATATGTTGTCCCGAGCACCCATGTCAAACATTATGCAGAGCTGTTATATGAGAAAATAAAACTTTAGCATCATGAATATCCATGACTGGTCTCTCAAAAGTCACTGATGTATGCATTCCTAAACAATTTACAGAATGGATACAATACTGGAGAAGCTGATGGCAGATTATTGCTTTATCACTGACAACTTCACTTATTACGTAATTCCAAAATCACTGACAACTTCACTTATTACGTAATTCCAAAAATATCCATTGCTGTAATTCTACTCTGGTCCCAGCAGCTTTGGAAATTAAAGACCTTAATTTTTTTTGGGGGGGGGGCAGAGCTGGGCATTAGCCACGAAGCTACTGACATTTCAACACCTGGGAAAAATGAAACACTCTTCAAGTTCCCTCTCACCTCTGCAGTATGCACCTGTTGAAATTAGTGCAAATTTTGTCACACTGAAAACCAGACAGAAGAAATGAGTTAAAGGACAGATGACAGACTCAATAAAGGTACATAATAAACTGTAGGAGTGTGACAAAGTAATCAAAGGTATGACTAATACAAATACAGAACCTGGGGTTCACATGATGAGCACCACAGGGTTTGCAGTGCCTCCAATACAGTCAAAATCAAAGTTCAAGAAGGCGGCCCATCTACAGACCAGCACAGCCATTGTATTTGCTTTCATCCATATTTCTGTTCACGCAGCACAGGACTGAAATTTAGCAGATTCACTGTGTTCAGTTATACCTGGTAATCCATCATACTGAAGCTTGGGAAAAATTCCAGAATACGAGACTCAAAGAAGTATGGAAATATCCAGAATGTGGGCATCTCTTGGCTGTTATGACCTGGTAATGAAAAGATGTACATTAAAGACAAACAAGGTATGTGAAGCATGAAAAATTTACCGTAAACACATAAACATGTATATGTATGTCACACTGGGCATAAGAACTAGTTCCTTTAGGTGACAGCAAGTTTTGGTATATTTTATATATGCGGAGCTGTAAGCTCCACTTATCTAACAATTCTTGTCACCTGCCTACATTGGTACGAAATGGTTCTGGTTTGATAGTTTTAGAGAGACAGAATTGGGTATTGTTAAACTAAAAGCATCAGGAGAGTGTATTAGATAGATTCATCTTTAGAAATTGTAACACGAGTGTGTTCACATTCACCTGAGTAGCAAGAATCACAGACTTTAAACGGGTACTTTTTCTTACAATGTTACAGCTCAACTCTCCGATCTGGTTGTAATACATACCTCCGTCTTCTGTCTCCTTCCACATTGCCATCAGTTTCTTAAAACTAGAAGCCAGTGCTTCCACCAGACCTCCAAATGGGGGATCAGTTACCATGATGACTCTTTCACCATTGTCTTGATGTAAGAATTTCCTACAAGTTTCATGTGCACCCTGTAAGAAAGAGAGGTTAATTTCCAGACATACAGATTCAATAACATAAAAAATATTGTATTTAGCAATAAAGCTATTATTTTAGAAGTTTCAACTTTTGAGCATGGAAGTTATATTTCCTGTCGTGGAGGTGAATTTTCTCTCGTGTAGCATTTAAAAAAAAAATCAAACTAGATTTGAAGCACTGAAAACAAGTGCCCTGTTCAGGTAGATATGACGTATCACAGGCAGATGCAGTTCAAGCTTCCTAAGACAGTCTTCTTCCTAAGGGTACTAAATTTAACTTGGAAAAAAGATGTTATTCATAGCAAGAAAGCAAAGTTCAGGCTCAGAATACATTTTATTCATGCCCTTTAACTGTAAAGCATTATCAAAGTAATGGGAAAAAAATTCAGTCCACTGAAAACTGATTCAATCCATACTGATTATAAAAATAACTACCTATTGTGTTAAAATTCTAGCAATCCAACCTGGACCCTATTATTAAAGGAAATGTAAAAAGTTATGTATCCACTACCATCCTGTAGTGTTCTCTCATCTATGATTTAGATTCTATGGCATTCCCAAACCAGATTTTTAACACTGATATGCATTCATAAGTGCTGCAATTCAGTCCTTGAATACACTGCAATACAGTGCCATTACAGATGTCCCTTTTCACACCTTGAAAAGAATGCGACAGTGTCTATAACGCAGAAGAACGGAATCGTTTGTTTTAACTGAAAAATACAAAACCTGAATATAGTAATGGACAAAAAAACCAAAGGTAAGGCTTTCAGACCAGCCTCCCATTCCATTCTAGGCAGCTCTTTTTATTTTCAAGATCCCATTCAAAATTAGGCTTTAGAATAGTAAAAATACAAAAATTATCTACACAGTGTGATAGGTATAACAATAGACGTGTTTATGCAAATCAGCAATGGCTTACTAATAAGGGCAGGGGAAGAGCAAAGAGTGACTGAGTGTACAATTGGGACAAATGTTTGAAATTAACGTTTGGAATTGAATTACATTGTGATTCCCTGTACAAAGCTACAATAAATGTCTTACTGAAGCCGCAGGTTTCTTAACAAACACAAAATTAAGCACTTAATATGACATTTAAAAATAAACAAGAAATTCAGCATTTTTTTTGAACCATGACATTAATTCAACCTCATTTTATGACAACAAGGTCAACCTTTTGACCTTGCTTGCCTGGAATAAAGCAGGAAAAACTCCTCTTCCCTCCCACCTCAAGTACCAGTGAGTAGGTCCCATGGCATCTATTGGGCTTATACAGGCTGGAAATAAAACAATTATTCTGTTGTAGCAACACAAGAAAAGCGTTAATGAATACTTATGTAAGGCCACAACTCACACCAAATGATCGTTTTAATTAAGGTGTGTAAGTAACATTAGTTAGCATAAATCTAATAGGCAACTTTATCTTTGAATCAAGTGGGAGAGATTTACTGAAGAGGCACTGTTACTCTTTGATTTCTCCTGCTGTCAACCATTTTTACCTCATGACAGTTGTCTTCTACTACGCTACCCATGACTTTTGTAAAAAATTCTGCATCAACAACATGTATTTCTTTACAAAGCACTCAAGAAATACTTGGCCTTACCTCTCCACCAAAAAAATAATGATTAAACATGTTGTAGTGGCAGAATTCATCTTCTGTGTAAAACTGTGAATACCTGTAAAATAAGTTTTAAGTAGTAGAAAAATATAAACAACTTCTTGCCTGCCCTAAAGGGCTTTTACAGTGAAAACCAGGCATTAAGAAAAACATTATCTTTGGGTTTTCATTACTGACACAACATCCAACATTGGGAATTATTAATTACTATTCTCATAAAGTGGATGTAATTTCTGTATGCATGCAGGAACAGAGATGCAGAGATATGAAAGGGAAAACAACCACCTATCTTTTAAAGCAGTAAGAACACAAATCTTTGTACATACTCTTCAGACAGAAAAATGTTTATCAAAACTTACCTGAAATCAATATCTAGCAGAAGGCTTCTAACCCTGAAATCTTCTTCCTGTGATGCTTTTGACTGGATGATTTCATGAAGCCTGAAGTATAATTGGGGCAAAGAAATTTAACACATAATCATTGGCTGCAGAAATATCTTGCAAGACAAGAATGCCTGGTACTTTACTAACCCTAAAACCAAACAGATAGAGAAAATGGAGTAGTCTGAATTTGGATGATTTCAATTGGGTAATATTCAAAATTACAAAAATGCGTTAAAGATGAAAAGTCAGTGGAGGCTGAACAAAAAAAACCCCAAACATAAGCAAAGAAACTCATTGTCACTTCTGTAAGAAAACAAGACATTTAAAGTGTGTGTGATTGTTATTTGCAGTGCAGCTACAATCTTCTGTACCCTATGAACCCCACTAGACGCTTGCATAATCCCAACCAATTAAAGCATAGTGACCCTCTTATTATTGGAGAATCCTTGATTATTTAAATATTAGTAAGCTACTTGGTTTTGCGACAGAAATATTATTTGAAAGTGTACCAGTTCTCACTGACATACCTGGGAGTGCCAACAGAGAGCACTCGTCTGAATCCTAAATCAGTAATAAGCTCCAGTAGGAACCGGCAACTTCTGTCTGCAAATAAATACTGTGCATTTGTTTTTTTATTCTCCAGTGGATATAGAAGTTGACTGGGGCTTTTGAGCTGGGCAGTGGAGATAGCACACAGGAACTGGTGATCCGAGTGTTTTTCCCATTCAGCTGGTAATAGCAATTGCTGGCATTCCTGGCAAAACCTCCTCTTTGATAACGGCAACAGAACAAAATTCTTGTACCTTTAATTGCAAAAGACAATAGTGAACAAACTTTGTAAAAGCCTCTACAAAAGATGTGAAGGGGAGCTACAAAGGAGGTTTCATGTTTTCCAAGAGTTCAATTGAAACAGACAACGTAGTTTAAGCTGATCTTGCAGATCTCCACTATCTACAGGTGAACGAAGTAATATTTGTGAAAAAATATTAAGAGGACACTTTGAAAAAGCCTTCCCTGAAAGCAAGCATGTAAAATCCTGGCCAAATATATTGAGAGTCCCCATAAAATAACTGGATTACAGAGCAAAGACTCTACGTCAACTACCAGTGAGCAGTCTTGTACACAAAACTCAGACGTTATTTATTACTATATTATCTTAGTCAAGTTTAATGAAGAAAATATACATAACAATACCTTTCCACATTCTGTCTGTGTGTAAAAACAGGCTGATGATTTCTGTTATACTCCTCACGTGCTGCAAGCCTACTTTCCGACACCTGCAAAATTTATATATATAAAAAGTTAAAAACCAAACAGATATCACTCCATGTTGTACGTTAAATCTCAATACTAAACAAAAGGAGCGCATCGCAGGTCTCACGCTTTAGTTACTCAGCACAGAAAAAATATCATATTCTTTGGATTGCTGTTTCAGAAGAACAAGCACCACCGCAGCACAGAGGCAGGCTGAATAACAACACGAGTCCCTCATTGTGAATTTAAACTGTGCAAAAAATATAGAAGCATTTAATTCTTCTACCACACCTAATACTCAGGGAAAAACTCAAAACATGATTATGATGAAGACAGAAAGAGATATACTTTCCATTAATGCATGCCAGCAGTTCCATTCCCTCTGAAGAACTATGACCTAACCCTGCACAACCGATGACAGTACAAACGTTGACCAAGTCTTTTGCGTGTGATTATTTTAAAAGCATGACAGCTCTTCTCCAAGTCTTCTACTTTGTTCCCACAGAACATACTCAATGGTTTCACAACTAATAGGTTCAAGACATTTGCGCAAAATTTACGGGACTGATTTGTTTAAAAGGGGAGACAGTAAAATTCAACAGATACATGATGTACATGATACATTCAAAATACCATTTAAATATATACAACCGAGTGATTAACCATCTAATTTTCTCTTTATACAACTTTTCAGTAGTTACCAGCACAGCAATGGAATGCTTACAAATCTGATTAAATTCCAGCCTGACAACCTGCTGAGGACAATGACCACAACACAAGATACTCGTTTAGGAAACAGAAAAAGTAACATAAAATGCAGAGGACAAACACAGCGATAAATTCACCATGAATACATATCAATCCCAATTTTGTTACGCTACAATGATCTGACCAAAGTTCTTTAGACAAAGAGAAATTGCTGCAGATAGTCTGAGACTCATGAGCATCACGCTGATCCCCACCATCTCACTATTTTGTGTATCCTATTGTTTGCCTGTATCCACCAGACTTTCCCGGTCTTAATCATGAAAGATGAGGACATCTTAGGATCAGAACTCTCCTATTTTGTTCAACATTGCATCGCATTGGCAAACTGAATACCTCAGTGCTTTGGGTCACTGAAAATGTACTCAGCTTTCCTGTAAGGTTACACCTGAAACACGTCCTCCTCACAGCAATAAGTGCTCTGCTAAATACAAACTAGCAGACAAAGCTTACAAAACAGCAATCGCCAAAGATTTACCGAAAAAATATACCTTTTTTTCAAGTTTTCTGTTAAACAGAGGGAAAAAATCCCCAATATTTACAATAGTCTTAGGCAATGCTCTCTTACCTTCTCATCTTCCCACTGGAAAAAGTTACAGTCTTTTCTATCCCTACAAGCTGAACAAGCATAAAATCTTCTTCCCTCCTCTTTTCCCTGGCTGGTCTTTACAAACAGGAGAGCAGGACCTGAAGGACAAACGTAATTAGAGGATGACACACGCACAGTTGTAATGCCTCCGCCGCAACCCCCAGGCTCCCGGAGGGAGGCATGAGCAAAGGCTGCAGTAGAACACAGCCCCCTGCCAGGGCGGCCGCGAGAGCAGCTGGAGACGGGCGACACAAGACACTCAGGGAGGCATCAACCACCTCAGTGGGGCCCTTCAGAGCCCCCGGGCGGCCCCCTCGCCCCCCGCCTCACCGTGGGGGCAGCGGGGAGCGGCGGGCACCAGGCCCAGCAGGGCCGGGCCGCCCCTCGGCTCCCCCTCGCCCGCCGCCATGGCACCGCCTCCTTCCCGGCAGCCCCCGCGGCCGCGCCCCCCAGCGGAGCGGAGCGGCGGTCACAGCGCCGGGAGAGCAAACCCAGACGGGAGCTCCGCGCCCCCAACCCCGGCGGTTCATTCCCGCCTGGGACTCAAACGCCACCCCCGGCTTCTTAATAAACTCTTTGGATGAAAACAACCACGGGAAGTTCATCAAGGCGGTCACTTCAAAGTGACGGTGAACTCCACCGTACAGTGCAGTTTACAGTTAAGGCTTAAACGTTTCAGCTAATCATGTGAATTGCCGACATGCTACATTAATGTTTACATCCACTCAAAATTATATAAAATACAAGCATTTTATTTTTTTATTTTTTTTAGTTCAACAGTATTGCTTAAAATTACAAAATATAGCAACATCTGAAATACTGGAAGTTTCGTAAAAGCAGCAATTTTTCTCCCATTCCCCGTCTCAACTGTCCAGAAAATTACCAAAATAAAGAATATTTACCATGTTACATAAGCCACAGATCCAGAAACAGGACCATCAGGTCTTAAACCACAAAACCTAAACATAAATGCAAATGGCAACCAGCTGAGGGCACACCACCAAGTCTCTGTGCTCTGTGTGTTACAGTTTGGGTGGGGGGTTTTTTCTCCAGTCAAAACCAACAGTGTGTGTAGACAGAAATTCAGAAGGCAGACCGGCTTTGTGATGAATGCGTCAGCGCTGCTGTCCTTAACAGTGCAGAACCACCCTGGTGACTACCAACGGACACATTTACACCCGTATGGCAAAACAAACCGGTAACAACACGGTCCAGCTCCTTCCTTATGATGGCTCCGTAAAAGAAATACCACAATTCCCCCCACATGTGCTTAAAGACACAACTTCCGAAAGCTACAGGTGAAATTTCAACCTCTGAAATGTACACGCAGTTGATTTTGTCACAGTAGGAACTGTGTGTACTTACTCAGGTTGAATTTTGCTGTAATTCAACTGTTTAACTATTTTTGGTCCCCACATGCAAAAAAACCTACTGGGAGCATTTTTTTTTTTTCCCCCTTCTCCCTTTCACTTGTCTGTCAAGGCCAAATTGATTTTTTTTTTTTTTTTTTTTTTTTTTTTAGTGCATGACTTTTCAAGTAAGTAGCCTATGATAATCTACAAACAGCTTAATATCAGGAAGAAATTTCAAGGAAAAGCATTTTCACAATCAAGATAACATCCTGCACTTTTTTTTTTTAAAGTCCATATAAAAAGAAACTAATAGAGAATAGGTTCTCACATTTATATTAAACAAAAAAAATGCTGTTGTATTCAAAAGTACTTTCTCAGCATATGCAAACTGTGTATCTTCCCTTATTCAGAATACATTAATTCAGCCTATAAAAATACAATATGGACAAGTTCTTCTCACTCCCTGACATAAGAATTCACAATTTTGAGACAAAAATTGTAAACTTTTATTACATTCAAAATACATTTCTTAAGTCTTTAGAATTTAAGTTCTGAGGTGTCGGCAGTCAGAGCTCTTGGTATACAGCAGAAGTACGTTATTGCAGCGCCTTTACGCAGAAGTGGCTTTCTAAAGTTAAGACAAACTTACTCTTCCCACGTATTTTTTTGTTGCTACCAGGAGGAAAAGAAAGGCTTCCTGCTATGAAAGGTCTGTGTGAATGCATTACTCAGGTGAACAATCCGGCCCTGACTTCCAGTGCTGCTTCGCTCCACAATCACGCGCGGCATCTGAACCAGCTGAATGGGACTTTTTTCATCCTTTAACGCCTGAGTAAGGTTTAGTATCTGAAAAAGTAAGAGCAGGTAAGGTGAGGGCACACAAATAGAACTGTGGCTAACAGGCTTATAAATTTAGATGCCACTCTTAAATCAATTCTGTAGAGGACTGAGCTGTCAAATTGTTTTTAAGTGATAACTCTATCGCAAGTAGAAATATTTTATTTATTTATTTGGTGACATTATGGCATCTTACTGCTATCTGAATATCTCTTCTTTTCTTGAATGGCTCACATAATCCTCTTGGAATTTTTGGAAAATGTTAGACACAAAAATTTAAGAGCATTTTAAGTTTAGCATATCTCTTAAAAGCATTGCACCTTTAATGACAAAAAACCTATAAGCAAGCAATCAACATATATTTAACATTGGATCTACCAGGAGTTCAGCTACAAGTTACTTTCACATCAGAAGATATGAAGCCATATTATTAATCCACTCCAAATCCAGCCCTAAGATCCAAATTCAGCCCTTGGCTCTCAGAACTCTGTTACCTTCCTTCCAAAACTCCAAATTCTTTAGAAAACTGTTTATCTTGGGTTTGAATATTCCAATTTTTTTCCCCCTGCTTCATAAAAAATATACTTCTAACTACTTTTGGTACCTTAAAGATCTCACCCCTTACACGCAAGATATATTTCTCTTCAGCCCCCTTATCTTTATCAACTAAGCATTATAAAATGAAAAATCTAAAGTTTTCATTTTTAAGGATGTATTTACAGATGTTTTTGGCTGTCCTACAAATTCATCTTAAATTAATTAAGCTGTTATCACTTGATCTAGATACCCAACTCTTCTATAACGCCCTTGTAACATACTTTGGTTTTAAACCAAAAGCAAGTCTAAAATCAGTGTTATAAGGCATCATTTGCTGACGTATTTCTAATCACATCCAAGAATAACTCATTATCTGCACTGCTTTGCTAAATCCATGCCTGAAAACCTGACATCTCCCACAGTGAAACACATTATTGTCTAGCTAGAGAGATTTTAAAAAAAAGTAACAACAAAAATTTAAAAAAAACCCCACACACAACAAAAACCCCAAATCTCTGCTGAAATCTGACTCAGGGGGAAAGGGTACAAAGAAAGGGTCCAGATGCAGCCTTTATGGTGGAAAATTAATCTACACAATCTTAGCTAGATCTCTCTCTTTCTCTCAATTATATAGATCAAGTTTTTTCCTTGATCTTTTTGTTAAACAACAGATGCCCTGTAGCCAGTTGTCTCATCACAAAAAAGCTACTTAGCAGAGTTGAAAACGGGTGAATACTTCAGAAGTGACCTTCCGGTGACTGCACAAACTTCTCAGAAAAGTTATTAAATTGAGTTACAGGAGTTATTTCTGAAATAAGTAAGGTGTACTGACTTTTAGGCACCACCCATAACTAATGTTAACTGGGATTATGTTTGACTAAGCAGAGCTGCAGTCTTCTGCAGGGTACTTCTCAATATGGGAAACTCTACAGAGAAAGGTCAGATTAAGCCACTCTAGGAACTGTGAGCATCTGGCTTTAAACTATCCACACTGAATTTATGGACACAGAAGTCAGTTTCAGTAAATCTGGGGCAAATGGGACTACTAATTTATCTAGTCCCATTCCCTTACGTTTTCACAAATCACCATTTTATGCCTACAAAGAAATAATTTGTTCTTAGCTAAAACTTGTTTTCCAGTATAACACACCAGTCTAAAAATTTTAAAACAGGAAGAAGACGGAGAAACCCTTCTCCTCTCTTCTTTCAGTATTAAAAAAACCCACCCAGCACTTAATTATCATCAAATTTTTACTGAATTGGTTCCAAGTATGGTTCTGACATTTGCTAGGACTATGAAATTTTATTACCTAATATTACTTTCTTGTGAGAGGTATTTCAATTATCAAGTTAACACTCCAAAATAAAGTCACATTTATTTTAATAACATAACAAAATTACCCAACAAATTTTCCATCCAAGTTTATGGCTCTTCTCCAGCGTCTCATTTTTAAAATACCTTCTAAGAATATATAGGTATTAAGGCCTCCCTTATCCCCCACAAAAACAATAAAACACAATTACATTAAGAAAATCTTCCATAAAAATAAAAACCAATAATCAGTACACACTTTCTGATATCTCATCTATATGCAAATAAGAACAAACTCTAGAAACAAATTTAGTCTTCTCAGATGAAAATACCTTAAAGTTTCTTTAAGTTCATGTAACTCTAAAAATACATAAATAAAAAATGTAAAGAAGTGGTCTTACCTGCCCCCTCATAACAGACATTTGGTTTTCAAAAGTAGCCTTGTCAAATCCTTTGTCAGTCTTTATTAAAGAAAACAAACAGTTATTACAGGAAATGACATTTCTTTTTAGATATGTATTTAGTATGCAAGTTCATCAATTTCATAATATGCATAGTCATATTTAGCAACATTATAATCATTTTTTGGAAGCTTCAAATAGTCATAGTATGACCTACAAAAAGGTCTATTTATTGCAGCAAGTTTACATATGTGAAAATGAAGGATATTCCACATCATAAAAGTAAAATACATCAGTGGACGCCACTTCAGGGTATTGGTAGGTAGTCTTAATACCATCAAATAACGTTACACTGCTCTGTCTCTCACCTTGACTCTCACAAAAGAGTGCTTCTTCCTTCAGATTTATCAAAAACTTCAACTTCCACTGGGTTTGAGAGACAACCCAGAGTCACTCTGAACACAACTGAGTCAAAGATGCAAATATTACAAATGTGTTTCAGGATCTAGTTTTGACATTACAGCTGCATTTTCATTCAAAGTTTAAAATTTCCATCTTTTTTTCCATCCTGATCATTTGGGTTATTTCACTTGAACATCTGACACAATTGTTCATAGAACATTTCAGAGAAGGGCACTCCTTCACATGTCAATATTGTATCACAGTTCCGGTATCTTTAAAGTAAGTTTGACTTACATGGTCAAGATTCCAGCATCAGCTCCACACAATATATGTATACAAAACTAAGTATATGAAAGGCACGCAGGTACTTTAAGTTACATTAAATACATTATTTCCTCAGGTTGCTACAGTTTATCTTAAGCGTATACACACCACATAGGTATGTTAAATGGAGTTTCTACATAGATCTGTGCTATAAAAGTTAACTAGCTTTAATTCATTATGTGAAACAGACACATAGAAGGTAATTATGTTTTCAAATGATCTGATTATTATCAATTAGCCACGTTAATGACACAGTTTCCTCTTAATTATATAAACTATTTCTACCACAGCACTGTCAAAGCTAAAATAGTACAGTATCATGACATACAGAAGTTGAATTCATAAAAACTATCTAATTGTCCCATTATGGGTATTAGCTATTTCAGTAATGCTCTATTCAAAGCAGCATTCGATTCACCTTAAATAGTTCGTAAAGATCTTCACAAAGATCCTGTACGAAGTTCATATCAGAAATGCGAGGAAGAACTAAATCTCTGGTCTCCTGAGAGAAAGGAACTTTTGCTTGAGACAGCCAAGCCCAGTGAAAGGGATCTAATGCAGAAAAACAGGACATTTACTGAATTAACAACAGGCAAAACCGAAATACTCAAGCGCTTACCACTGACACAGTCCTCCGCTGCCTACTGGAAGTTCTCAGTAACACACCGTTTTTCACACTGTTGTTACCCCACATACCTCTTTGGCTACAGTTACAAAAGCAGCTTTACAGCTATGTAGCCTTTTTTCCAAAGAGCAAAGATATATTTGGATAATAAATATTTAGTTGAAGCAATATGTAAAAAAGGTAAATTATAATACAAATATAATTGAAATATATAAATTAAATACTGTAGGCAACAATAAAGGCTTTCTCCTAGTTTAGTGATGCAGTTTCCTTTGGAATAAAATAATGGCTGCAATCAAACACCAGAAAGTTTTGATTCATACTGAAGAATCAACAAAAAAGTAGCTACTAATTTTTAATAAAATGTTTAGTTTATTCAAATGCCTTCTTCTAAGCATGCTGCAAAAGACATTCTTAATTTTTCACATAATTGCTATTAAATAGCTTTTTCAAGAGATATTTTAGGAGTAATTAATATTATCAGACGTTACACATGACACCAAACAGTATCAGTTGCAGGAACTGAGGAACATCACTAGCAGCAGGCCACCCACTGGACTTTCTAATCCTGCTCATAGGCCTTTGAGTCTGATAGTCCAGCCAGTTTTCCATCCACACACCCCAGTCTGTTTGTCCAGTTCATATCTTACACTTGACTACAAAAATACTATGAGATACTGTGCAGAAGACCTCGCAAAAGTCAAGGAAAAAAAAAATTGAAAATCAGTATTCACTGCTCTCCCCTCATCCACTGAGCCCAGTCATCTTATTGTTAACAAGCAGTTTGTCCTTAGTAAATCCATGCTGGCTTCCTCATCACCTTCTTGTTCTTCATGTGCTTGAACATGGCTTCCAAGAGGAGTCATTCCACAATGTTCATGGGGACTGAGGTTAGGCTGGCTACCCCGTCATTCTCTGTAGCCTGCATCTTGCCCTTCTTAAAGGTAGATGTGATACTTATCTTTTTCTAGTCATCAACCACCTCCCACATCACCACAGTCTTTCAATACTGATGAGAAAGGAGCCTCACAACATCAGCCAGTTCCCACTGCGTTTCCAACGCATCCCATCTACTCCGAAATATGAACCCAACCCCTCTTCTTCCGTATCCCTATTTTGCTTAAGTGCTCCCTTTCTTCTGCTTTGGGCAATGACTCATTCACAGAAGCTCTGCTTATGAGCTGAGACCGAAGGGCAAGTCTTACAAGTGAAAACCGAGGCAGTCAGCATTTAGTAATTTGCTCTTTCTTATGCCTTTTGTCTTTGGGTCCTTGCTGCATTTTTCTTCAATCTCTCTCTCACTTTGAATTTACTTAAGCCTTTCTTGTAGCCCGTCATGTCCTCTGCCAGCTTTACTCCAGCTGAGCTTTGACTCTCCAGACTCCATTCTTGCACTTTTGGACAAAGTCCCTGTTTTTCCAGAGAAGTCTCTAGATCCATGTTTTTACGTACTTAATTTTTATGTCCCAGTTCAGTCAGGAGTTCCCTGTTCATCTACGCTGGAGCAACTTCCTGCCTTTTGGATAGGCTGTTCTCTGTCTTTGAGGAGGTTATCCTTGACAAACAACCAGCTCTAGTCATCAAGAAAACATGCTCTACCCCTCAAGAGCCTGTTTAAACAACATTATACTACAAGTTTACCTTTACAGAATTGTTACAGGCTTGTCCAACTGCAAGAGAACTCTAAAGGACCACCTAAGATTATTACTTTTGATGCTGAAGTAAAAGATGGTATAAAATAAGCAATGATTGTCACATTTCTGGAATAGCTGCAGAAGTGAGTGTAGCAAAGAGATATGTAGGACCAGTTACTATTGAGTATCAAGATACACAGAGACTATACAGAGCTCTGGGTGTGGTAATTAACTAGCCTTCTGACAGCAAAACTAGCCCACACTTAGCTGCCATAATTAACATACTGGTTAATAGGCAACAGAAGTAATTGTAAACCCTATTGGGCACTTCCCTCTAAACTATAATCAGTCAGAGACATGGTCAGAAGCAATCTAGCTTTAACAGTAATATAAATTTTCAGTCTGCTCAAAAATTAACTTCTACAAAGTTAGCTGAAGCTGAGAACAAACAAAAATAACATATAACGTGACCCCTTGTTCACCTACAACATTACACTGTATTGAAATAAAATTTGTCTGTTAGAGAGAACTTGCATATCCTCACATTCAAATAATTTTCTACAATTTTCACCAGTCAGTTTACATACAGTAGTATGTTTATGAATATCCATGTATTAATATCGTTTAAAAGTGTAACGGCAAAAAATATGAAAAAGGACTAAAATCATGTATGCCATTACAAAAATGGCATTTGTTGCTAACTTCCTGAAGATGAGCACATTATTTAAAAATTCGATATATAACTACAGTGATGACTTATAAGTTTCTTACTACAATGACCCAAATAATAAAAAAATACTTATTTGGAAGTTACTCTCCCAAAAGGAAGACGATTGAAGAATGAAATACTTACATGCCCTCCACTCATCGGGATGCTTAAAAGGAAATGCTAAACCATTGTCAATTGCAGCAATTTTAATAGTAGATTCTTTAGTTATAGTCCACTGGCTATCCTATGGAAGGAATATTTCAAAAATAAGTGATACCCATAGTGAATGCCATTAAAAATACTAAATAATATACTTTTTAGCTTCACTGCTTAAAGTCAACTTCAGCAATATAAAGGAGTATCCAAATAGACTCCAGCACATATAATTCTGACTCTACCACCATTAAAAAGGAGCTCTTCCCCCAAATACAAGATCAGCTATTTATGTGCTCTGCTTAAGAAATGTGCTTGAGCAACAGTGGGCAGTTTTATTACTGTTATAGCCCAAGCTAACAAAGAAAAAATAGCTTCTAGCACTGTTCTATCCATACTAGTCTAATCCAAATATCTTTTCAATCTTTTCACCTAGAATAATCTGTAGTTATCACATTTCTTGAGACCATGCATAGGATTAAAGCCACGCATTTAATCCCCTGCAAGACCAAGTTATAACACTAAACAATTTAAAGAACTTAAGTTTCAGAGTACAATTTTCTTACCTTATCTGACAGATTGAGTCCATCATCTTGTTTTTCGTACCTGACTAACCAGTTATCGTTACCTCTGTCTTTAAACAGGAAAATGCATGTCACAACATTTCATTTATAAAGAAATCATCATCTAGAGCGATATACAATGACTGATATTGTAAACTGAGAATTTACCAAAGGAGTCAGGCAAAACTGTTCAAAAAGTTTCTTCCATCACAATACCTGGGTTTTAGCTTTACTGAAACATTTGAGGCAACTGATTTACTAGAAAGACTAAAAATTTACCAAATATTCATTAGTATATATTACTGCTTTAGTTTCCCCAACTGGCTAAATATACAGCAAAATATAAAGAAAGCTAAGAGAAACTATTTTCATCCATTTTATACTGAAAGATTGGCTGTATTGCATATTTCCTGGGGAAAAGATTGTTAGCAGCAGCAGCCACAATGACTTAATTTTTAAGCTTGCTTTAATGCTGACAGAGAAAGGGAGAGGTCCTCAAAAATTATATATAGTTCAATGTTTGATTACATGGAGAGAACATACTACTCAAAGATGGGGGAGGCAGAACTGAAGAGCCTTTCAGAAGCTAAAAATGTCTGCACTGTTCAGACAAAACTGAGACATTGAAGGCTCTGACAGGGTCTTTAAGATAGAGGATGACTGCATGGATTTGTAGGTCTTTCTGTTATCTCTGGGTGCTCCCTTAAGCTTAGTTAAACATCCATCAGAAGATTTTCATGTTCTACCATGATTATATATGCTAGGTGAAGGTAAAGTCATTCACATAATGAAATTTTGCTTTTTGAGTATTTTCCTTACAATTTTAAGAAAATCACAGGCACAGTAATTGTCTGGAAACACAGGGATCTATTTCATACAGCTGACAGACCATAGCAGCATCTAGAAAGTATTATGTTCTTATGATATTTTCTTCTTTTAGTTTGCTTCTAAAAAGAAGAGTAAAGATGCCCACCTCTGACAAAGCAGCAAAGGAACTATTTCAAATATAAAACTGCCTTTGAATTCTTGAGGAAATAAATCACCTACATAGTCAACAGAAGAATCTCAGCTTCTCAGTGAAAGCAACAAGAATGCAGGAGAACAGAGATAAACATCACAGTTGTACGTCAGTGCCTAGTCACAGTGAATATGAACTATTTCACACTGATGCGAAACTGTGCTGTTATCAGATCCAGCTTAGCATAAAAGGGATGATAGTCATGGCTTATTCTTATGGTTCCTGAAACCCCACCATCCCTTATCCTAATCAGGGGAAACAGACAGTTAATAGCTTAATAACAGAATTAAAACATAATGAAAGTATTTGTTCTTGAATTCTTACATTGCTTAAAAACATCCCGTAACAGCCAAAAATGGTTGTTTGGATTCTGTAGTATTGCAGTATTTAATGTTTGAATCCAAAGGAACTTTTTTTAAAGTTGAAAATTCAACATTCTGGTCTTCAATTGTGAGAAAAGCATCTGAAATGCATTAAAAGCCTTCCTCAACAGCTTTCAGCCAGCACCGCTTACTGCTTCTGCTTCACAAAATTAGACAGATACCGAGACACTAACAAATACCTGTATTTCTGATGACATAATCCAAGATAACCAATCTTTCAAACTGTGACTGAAATTCTTTCCTTGTGTTCTCAGGTAAAGGATCAGTTTCAAACTTCCTGAGCCAGTAGTCAGCTTCCTTATAACCTTCAACAAACAGCTGGAAGGAGCCAACCTGTAACATTAAGAAACTGCATTTGGAAAATGCACTTGGGTAGGCCACACAACTAATCTTGATATTAACAGAAACACTGATTATACACTTTCAAAGTTCAGAACACAGGAAGTATGACATTACAAAAAAGTAGTTTCTCTTTCATCCC
>VXBO01006269.1:279232-329790 GCA_013400135.1 Rhinoptilus africanus | reverse complement strand
AGGGTGGCTTCGCGGCCCTGTGTAAGCCGGTGCCGGTGGGCAGGAGCGCGGCCCGGGCTCGGGGAGGGCTCGGCTGGCCCGGCCGTAATGGCCGAGACCTTGCGGGGCGCCGGAAGGAAGGGCCGCGGCGGTGAGTAAAAAGGGACCGCCTCAGGTGGTGTGTTTGCTGAGAAAGGCCCAGCGAACAGTTAAAAGAAAATTTTCAAAACAATAAGGTACTAGCGTATTGTTACATGAGGCATAAAATTATACTTGTAGGGTGCCAAAACTGTACTTTTTGTCTCCAGTATGCAGTCTCCATTAGCAACAAATTCTCAGATGATTCAGTTTTGAGCATCCTTAATCACGCTATCTACTGTTTCAAACTTCACTTTCCTACCGCACCTCAGAAGTGAGTTAGTTTTACTGTTACTGGGACATATTAAAAAAAAAAAAAAGCCTCTGGACTGTCGAGGTGCTGTAGTAACGCTTCACGGGTTTATGTGTACCTTTACCTCTGAGGGTCTTTTCTCCAACTTGCAAAGATGAGCGCAGCTCTTAACACGCTGCACAAAAAAGAGCATGTCTGGCTGCAAGTTTGACACGTTACATTCTGTAGGAGGATTCCTTACCTATTAAATAATAGCTAGAAAGGAAAATACACGGATAGAAGGATGTGTTGCAGGTGAAACTATATTTCCCTTCTGCTCGTAATTAATACTTTTGGTTCTATAACACCCAGTTCTCTCCCTTTCATCCCGTTCTCACTTAATTCCTGTAGTAGTTGATTCTTGTCTAAATACGTGAAATAATCTATAGTCTTCTAGAGAGTAATTAACATGTACGTGCAGCAGTGGTTTTGTGTGTACCTTAAAGAACACTTGAAAGTGAAAAAAACTTCAATATCAGGATATGCTAATGCACTTAATCTATGGAAATATCATTATTTAACTTTTCTATGAATACAGTTTCGTAACGTTAGATAATATAAGAAAGCATAATGAAAATACAAACTGCTGTTCAGCGTGGGAAAGAAGGGTAATATTAATCAAACAAGTTGCATAAAGTTGTGTTCATTTTTAATTTCCAAGTTTGGTAGTTACCTTTATATTATTTTTGCTCTTAAGGGAAAATGTCCCGAAGATGGATGGGATGAAAGCACCATTGAATTGTTTCTGCATGAACTTGCTATAATGGATAGCAATAACTTTCTGGGCAACTGTGGTGTGGGTGAGAGAGAAGGAAGAGTGGCATCAGGACTCGTTGCCCGAAGACACTACAGGTACAAATTATTGGCAATTTGAATTATCCAGACTAATGCTTTCAAATGGCATATTTCATTGTGTCTTGTTATCTGAGACCTTGATAGCATTTGAGATGAACAATATAATGCAGTATTATGTGCAAGTTTCAATTAATTATCAAGCTACTATTGATTTCAACCTATAGCTTGAAATGGGGAAAAAAAATCTGTAAAACTGCTCCAAGAAGTTCTGAATTCCAGACACTCATCAGACTGCACTTTACTCTATTCCCAAGACAAAAACAGAATTAGAGCCATAAACAGATGTGTATTGTTACTAGCTTACTTGAGCAGCTGCTGCATTTCAGCCATGAGTAAAGCAAGTTCTGTAAGCTGGTGTTCTATACACAATTTCAGGATCCTCCATTCCTAAAAGGTGCTAAATAACATCCGGCATTTATAATAGAACTTTAGAAACGTAATTTATAAATGGAATGCAGAGAGAGACGGTACTGCGTGATGCATACTGTTGAATGGTAAAATGAGGTAGATGAAGTGACGATGTAGAAAAAGATGGGCAAAGTGATATATTAGCCTAACTGTCTTTCAGCACATTTTGTCACCATGTGTATTATTTCTTTGCCCTGTGGAGATAAAGCCTTTGACAGGGGAGTATCTATATAATACCACTATGCCTATGGTATGCTAGACTATAGGCAACTGACTTTTATTTTCCTTGGAGTTTTGTGTCAGCATTTATAATGCTAATTCAACAGACATCAAGAAGTGCTGAGGTGTGCTTAAAAGGAAGCCTGCCAGATGTTAAAGGTGTTGCTACTATGGGTCTTCTCAAAGTTTTTACTTGCATACTGGAGTGTTGTTAATCTGCTGTTAAAAAAGAATTAAAATGACTGTTTCATATGATTATATGTAGTTTGTTATAATGGAAATCATTGTAGTAGATATGGATACAGCATTTTCCACAGTGGTTTATTAAATTAAATTCTCTTCAGTGAGCAAGAATTATTGCTTTGGGACGTGGAAAAGAACTTGATGTATCTTTCCAACTTTTTTTGTTTAGGTTGATCCATGGAATTGGAAGGTCAGGTGATATTTCTGCAGTCCAGCCTAAAGCTGCAGGGTCTAGCCTTTTGAACAAGCTTACTAATTCAGTAGTTCTGGATATTATAAAGCTGGCTGGTAGGTGTAAATTTGAAGATGTCTTTCATTTGTGGGGGCATGTCATCAGTTCTTCATGCTCATTTCTGACTTGCTTTTTATGTGCAGGTGTCCGGACAGTGACCAATTGCTTTGTAGTTCCTATGGCAACTGGCATGAGTCTAACTCTGTGTTTTTTAACGTTGCGACACAAGAGACCAAAGGCAAAATACATTATCTGGCCACGTATAGACCAGAAATCTTGCTTTAAGTCAATGATAACTGCAGGTAAGAAGGAGCTGACTGATTACACAGTGTGTTCATTTAACAGATATAAACCAGAATGATAGATTCATATGCTTGTGGTAAGATGTAGAAAAGGCCTAATGCACTTAGAACCTCATGGTATTAGAACCTAAAGGTTCTAAGTGCTTTATTTGTACACTCCTGATATCTGACATGCAATCACACATATGAGTTTTCTTCCTAATGCCTTGTAACGTGTAGGTGTATACTGAGGTGCAGGGGTGTATAAAGCAGTTGACAGAGAACACAACACTAAGGAAGTTAATACTTCACTTTGAGTGAGACGCTTGGTTGGCTGTCCTGCTAATTATGTGAAACCAAGGCTCATGGTTGAAATCTCTCTTGTAGATTTATGCAAAAAGGATATGTGTCCTAAGAATTGCGATCAGAAAGTGACAAGCTGTCTGATATGCATTCTTCTTTTAGAACATGGGAAGTGTTAGCTACCCTATTTGTTTTCAATCTTGCAGTGTCACTCAGCTGACTCGGAAAATGAGTTTAGTGCCTTTCTTAGTTCAAACCTCAGTTTCTCTCAAATGGAGTTCCTTGCTTACCAGTCTATAAGTAAGCTAAGGGTAGAAGTCTGTCCCTGCACTGAAGCTGTCCCCTCCTGCAAACAGATGCATGGGATCAAGGAAAGGGCAAGTAAGGAAGACCATAATTTTCCACCTCAGTGCACATGCCTGCAGGTGGTGGCACAGATTCTGGTCCTAGTTCCTAGGACACACTTATTTTTTGCATAAAAGAATCATTAGATAAAAAGGACTAAACAATTGGAAGCAGGGACTGGATTTTGTCCAGGTAAGATGCAGAGATGTTTAAAAGGGGTCAGATCAGAACAAATAGAACATGTACATAAGAAAAGTGTGAGTGGTTTTGGAATATTATGCTCAATTTAGAACATTAAGCTCAGGAAGTTATGTTTATAATGGAGAAGGTGGTGAGGAAATATAATTGATCTGTTGATTTTTTGAATAGTTGAGACAGCTATCACAAAATCATTTAAAAGAATTATCATCTAAAAATAAGAGAGAAGCAGGTATCAGATAGCTAGCAATTATCTATGGAATGCAATTTCTGTCTTCTACATCACTAATTGAAAACCAGGCTAGGGCTGACAATGTCAATATGTCGTTCTAGTCCAAGTTCTTCTGTAGAGTTTGAGCTTTACATGTCAATGTTAAAGCATGGCGTTGAGCCATGAAGGAAAACTTCACATCGCTGCTGCCTTGTTACACTGCTCTGGAAATCATTCCCCTCCTCCTTCTCCTTTACTTCCATTCAGTAAACTGAACATCTCTCTGTTTTTTAAGAAAGTAATAGTCGCTTCAGCTAGCGTGATGTTGTTGCCACGCCGGACCTGTCTGGGGAAAGGCATATGTGGTTTCCAGTGTTTTAGTCCATAAACAAAACCTTTCTGATTTATTTATTTATTTATAAGCTAGCAATTTGAACAACGCCCATGATAGGCTTCCTTCTTTAAGAAAGAAAACTCTTTAAGCTCTAGGTTATGTGGACCATGCCTTTATCTAGCTGAATCTTGAAAATCTTTGAGGATGGAGATTCCACAATCTTTCTGCATAGCAGTTCTGGTGCTGCACTAACCTCTGAATGAAAAAAAAAAAAAAGTTTTTATCGCTGTTTATTCTGAACCTCTCAAGCCCAAATTTGTTGCTGATGCCTCTTACTAGATCCTACCAAGAAGAGTTTGTCTCTCTTGCCTTTGTAATTCCCTTTCTCATGCTTTGGGGCTGCTATTAGATATTCTCCCTAGCCTCTTCACGCTTGACAAGTCTAGCTCTTACATCCTCTCCTTCTAAGATGAGCACACTATACTGCACACATCTTGGTAGCCCTCTGATGGACCCTCTCTGGTTTTTCAACATCCCTCCTGAGCAGCCTGTTCCAAAACTGGAAACAATCCAGCATTCAGAAGAAAGCGATAACTTCCTTTTTTCAAACGTTTCTCGTATGTTTCCTTGAGAAACACCTTTACAAGGTTTAGCTGTTGTACTTCTGAAATACAAACTTAAACTGGAAACTTATAAAATAAAAGACTTGGGAAATAGCTTGGATTTTGATATGACAAAGCTCACTTTCAGAATGTGGTAAAATGTGGGCATTTTTGTCTTCTAAGAAGTAGTTGGGAAGTTTATAGATTGACTAAGGCAGAGGCCTATGGTGAAAGCCAATTCATAGTAATCATTATTGCATTGCTACATCTAATGACATTCTTTTTTTAGAGAGGCTGTTATAGTATGCTCATGTTTTACAAGAATGCCACTAAACACTTTCTTTTTAATTGGGAGGGAAGAAGTTAATCTATTTTTAAAACAATCTTCAAACCTGTTACTGTTGCCTGCAAAGAATGTAAGGTAAGCTTTTGTCTGGAGTCCAGTATTTAACAAGAATATTATTGTAGTTTTTAGCAATACGGACATTGTACAACAAACTAATTTATCTATCTGTGTTCTTAATCCAAGTCTGAAAGAATTTATTAAAACAACAGAAGCAAGAAGATTTTTCAGATTTATACTGGGACTAAAAACCCACAATTAGTCAGAGATTGGATGTTATACATTCAGGTCTTGCTTTTTTTTGTCAGGTTTTGAGCCTGTGGTGATAGAAAATGTGTTAGAAGGTGATGAGCTACGGACAGACATCGAAGCAGTGGAGGCTAAAATTAAGGCTCTTGGTGCTGAAAATATTCTCTGTGTGCATTCTACAACATCTTGCTTTGCTCCAAGGGTACCTGATAGGTAAGTAGTCTTTGTAAGCAGTGTGTTATTTGTTACTGAAAAAAAAAAAAACCCAAAACAAAACCCCCTGCATGTTTTAAATGTCCATCTTCCTAAAATCACTTAATTACTGCCAACAATTAGTAAACATACTTTAATCCTCTTGCTTAAGGAAAAATGGCAGGTTGAAACAATGTTCTGCTTTCAGAAAAGTATATTAAAAAAGTGAGAATAATGCAGAAGGTTTTCCTTCTCGCATGTAACTGAGGTTAGTGGTGATCTCTTGTGGTGGAATGAATGTCATTTTGGCAGTGGTTTTCTTACCATTTCATGGACATAGTAAAAGTAGACTTCCATAAAAACCTAGTCCAGGAAATGCAGTTCCATAGCTAATGCCACATTGTAATATTACTGTTGCCTTTTCTACTCTTTTCCTCTAGTCAAGGATGAACTTTCTTAAGCTGCTGATACAGTTTAAAAAAAAAAAAAGCTACAGCTAAATTTAAAGTCCTTGCTTGAGCTATTCTTTCCTGTACTGTACTGATATTTATAGGGATAATTAAGATAAACTGATATAAGGAAACTCTTGGAAGCATCTAGGGCAGGTGTGCTGTACAAGTATAACATATGATTTGCTCTGCTGTGACTTACCTTGTTTTGAACGTTTGCCAGCTGATTGCATGATGCTCCTTCTTACAATTTCCAGCTGTTAAATCACCATTAAAATAAGATTAAAATACATTGCATTCTTTCATAATATTATGTGTCCATATACATAACTTCCATAGTTGCTATGAAGGCGTCATTCAAGCACTCGCTGAAGCTGAGATGAACGTTACAGTTATGGATGTGTAATAGAGTATCTGATACATTATTTCAAAGTGTAGCTTGGTTATGAAATACTTGAAAAACCTCTCAGTCTGAAAATGACATTTTGGAATAGAGGTGCCTAAAGTACTTGGTATGTTGAGTCATTTGTCCAAAATGAGCACCACTGTTACTCATAAAACCTGCTTTCTATATTTGCTTACAAAAATAAGTATCAAGAAGCAAATTCCTTAGGTTTTACAATTGCACAGGTATATTTTTATGGGCTTGTATGTAGTAGACTGAAGTATCAGATATTAGTAAGATGTCTTTTTTTACATGTTTTTGAATGTAGTGCCTCAGTTTTCCACTTCAACTTTTTTTAATTTATCCTAAAATTGAAAAGACTTACATTTAGAGTTCCTCTGCAGTGCATGCTTTTTTGTTAATTACTTTGTTATCTGGAAAATGTAGTTAAATATTTACAAGCATAGGAAAGAAAGATTATTGACTCTGCAACACAGCAAGACATCTTTCTCTCTGTTTTCCTACCTTTAAAAACCCCCCGATATTTATCATAGGTTAACCCAGTTGCTAGAGGGAAGTTAAAACCATATAATTCTGTCAGAATACTATGAACATTGCTTGAAGTTGACTTGCAGATTTATTGGCTAACTTAAATCACAGCTATCAAAATTGAATGGTCTATTTTATAGCTTTGGTAAATGAATCTTTTCCTTATCTGCCTCCTCTTTTTGACATGTGATTGTTTTGTGCTCTGCAACTAAGAGATGAATTATTAGGTAGTGGCACTGTGTTATGATATACCACAGATACAGGAGGATTTGAAGGCACTTTCTATTTAAAGGATACTGTCAACTATCGAAGGCCATAACATTCATCTTCCTACAGGAAGGAAAATCCCATACAGCATTTCTAGAGGGTACCATTTTAAATGTCTATTTTTAAATATCTTTCATTTGTAATGCATTGTTTGGTTGTGGTGGTGGTGTTTTAAAATTTTAAGTGGTTCAGGATTGTTACAAAGTGAGAATAAGAGTTTTATGCCTGTGTACGTATAGCTTTCCTTTGAAGTATTGTTTAACTTTATGGGAATATGTACTTTGAGGGTGTATAAGCCCCCTTCCTCAGAGAGGCATGAGTTCTCAGTCTTTTACCTGCTGTTGCTGGGAGTTGTCTCTCAAACTATTGTATTTAAAAGAGAACTAAAAGAAAAAAAACCACGATATTTTTCAGTTAGATTATGTACTTAGCAGAACTCTGTATCTTGTTACTTTAACTAATATTAGAAGAAAGAGCAAAGCGTTCATTTTATGAACTTTCAGAAGCAGGAGAGAAAGAAAAAATAAATTGGAAAATATTTCTGTAAGTCCTTTTTGTGACTTTTAAGAACTCAAGTAGTAGCCAAGCTTATATTAATGCTTTATTTTTCTGAGATGAATAGCAGCACTTTTAATAGTTCATTTTAAACCTTGGAAGCAGACAAGTGCTGGGCATGTTTGCTTCCCTTGCATAATCACATATGCTTTTCAAAGTGTAGCACTCTCGTCCTGGACTGTAATATGGATCTAATTGTTCAATAGAATATTTTTAGGAAAAGTAAAGAGACTTTTCTGTTTTCAGTACTTGTGAAAGCTAGCTTATTGCTCCTTTATGTCTCAGGAGGTAAGAAAGACAAACATATGTAGCAGTACACCCTCTATGTTTATAGTTTGGTGAAATTCTCTACCTGCACTTGAAAAGAAGCATGTAAGGGGGGAATTGTTTTCCTTTAAGTCTCTGTGGAAGGTGAGGAATGAGTCTGATTAAGATCAGCAGATCAGAAGGCAAAAACTTTGCCCTGTCTAGTGTTACGTTTCCTGAAGTATTCTGTTAATGTAGCATAGTTCATGATTCAGGGCATTGATAAATGTGAAAAACTATTGGATGTGCACCTCCTGACGAGTATCTTGACTGCAGACGATCAATATGTACGTTATACTATTGTGTTTCCTATTCATGAAATACTTGTGATTTCTTTAGGAATAATACGTTGATTATGATGCTTTCCTAAGGATTCAGATTCCAAAAATTTAATCTGAGGTTTACCGCTGAATTTTGTGTTACAAAACAACACTAGGCAATGTAATAGAAACAGAATGCAAAGGAATGTCACCTTTTGGAAAATGCTTTCATACTCTGTCACATTTTATACAAATGTCAGTAAATTTCAGCAAGAGGCTGTACAGAAGGAGACAGAGTAAAAATGCATTGGAAGTTTAGAGTTTGTTTATAAAAAAATAATATTACCTCTATCATCACTTTAAATTATCATGTATGACCTGATTTTTCAAGTAGATTTTATATCTAAAACGTATTCACAAGTTTGGGGGTAAAAAAAGAGGATTTTTCTAGAAACACTGCATGATTGGAGTGCTTCAAAAAAGTGTACTAAGTACATGTATGTTTAAAATGCTGACAGCCCTTCCCGAAAATGACCTATGAACCCACATAAATCCAAGTTTGACTGAGAAATCAATCCAGGCAGAGGTCACTGTGATTTCAGGGATTTCTAAAGGCAAGTGAAGAGTTGTCTTTATTTCTGAGTAAACAGTTGAACAAAGCTTTGATTTGTTGATCTCTACATTCAAACATTTTAGGGCTCTCCATTCCTTTCAAGAATATATCTCTTCTGTTAATCAGTTTATCTGAAATATACAAGTGAGATTTCAGCCAGTTGAAATATTAGTTATTTGAAATAAACAGAAGTATGTAAAAGCTTCCCGTTATATGATGCTTTTGATTCCCAAGACATCTTGAAACTTCCATTGTACCATTTTTCAGGTTGAATATTAGAAGAAAATGAAAAAAAGTGTGAATAACTAAAGCCCTGATGGTTATCATTAAAGTAGTATAATAAAAGGCTTATATCTGAAGCAGAATGTTTTGGGATCTATTAACTGATTTCTAGACAAAACTTTCAGTGAAGCATGAAAAATTTCAGCCCAGGTCAAAAATTTGTAGTCTATGTAAACGCTAACGGAATTTCTTCTTAACCTTTATTGATTAAGGTGATAAGTGCTGTGATGAGGTACTAATCAAAACAGTTTCTTTCCTTGTTCTGACCTCCTTGTAGACCTTTCAGTCTTTTAATGGTCTGATTTGTAACAGTTATTAATGCTTCTCTAAATTACAATTTTATTCTCATAGGCTGGAGGAACTGTCTGTGATTTGTGCTAATTATGACATTCCACATATTGTCAACAATGCATATGGAGTTCAGTCTTCAAAATGTATGCATCTTATCCAGCAGGTAGGAGCCATGTATTTCAAGCACTAATTTTTTTTAAAGTGTAAGTAAATCTCTGATCGTAGACAGCACTAGCAAATTTTATAGGATGTTTCACAGCTTTGAGACCAATCCTGTGCATGTCTGATACTTTGAACAATTTTCTGAGAAAACGGACCAGAAAGAAATTGAGCTTAAAAATATTATTTGTTATTTCTATTATGTGCTTTTTAAGTATTAACCCCAAATTTATTTATATTTTGCTTATGTTGAAGTGTCTTTCGTAATGGAAAAATGTTCTCAGTAAGCTTTCTTAAGATGTTTCATAAACTTATTAACTAAAAATAAAATAATGGATCATACTTGAACAGGCATTAAGCCTTCAGCAGCGTGCAAGTTGCAGATTCTCAGTTGAAGGTACAAGAGTCTACAGCAACCCTTTATAGATGTTGTCACTGTTAAAATATTGTTGGCAGAGAGTGACTGAGGAAGCTGGGTTAAGTTCAATGTTGTGTTTGAAAAAGTTTCATTTCTGTTCCTATTTAGTTTGAAAAGGAGGTTGCTTAATACCTGAGATCACCCCTGAAGCTTAGAACTCTTGTGATATAGCTCCTTGCAATGTATACATACTGTTTCTCTTCTGTCTCTGTTGCCCATGTCAAAAGAATAGGGAGACTTTTATTTTTTTTTAACAGGATCTGGGGGATCCTGGACTATTATGAATTTAAAATATGCTGGCCGTTTTTTTTCTAATTAAGATGACATTATGTATGTTATTAACTGGGCACAGACCAACTTGGTATATAGTTATGACAGGAGCGTCATGTTGGCATTTCTAATTCTTGAGAGACTAAAGAAATCTGAGAAAACTTGAAGTGATATGTGAAATAGAGAATGCCATATGCTTTATTTGTAAAGTACTTGTTACATATTTATTCTATTTAACTTGCACAAGTTTAGTGAAGTTCTGACGTGAGGGGAGCTGTGGAATTGCTGAGTTTTGCTGCATGAAATCATAGAATCATAGAATCATAGAATCCTAGGGTTGGAAGGGACCTTAGTAGATCANTGGTGCAGGGGGTTATTCCTCCCCAGGTGCAGCACCCGACACTTGCCCTTATTAAATTTCATGAGGTTCCTCTCTGCCCAGCTCTCCAGCCTGTCCAGGTCTCTCTGGATGGCGGCACAGCCTTCCGGGGTGTCAGCCACCCCTCCCAGCTTTGTGTCGTCAGCAAATGTATCTAATGATAACCTTTTCAGACTACAAAGCTACAAATAGAACTGTTACTGTGTTGCTTTCTGTGTTTTTTTTCTTGTTGTTCAGGGGTGGTTTTTTGTTTATTTGTTCTTTGGTTATGCAAACTTATGCATTTGAGCCCTGATTCGTTTTACATTTATTTACAAAAATGTATTTCCTGTGATAGAAAGTGTACTGTCTGTGAGAAGTAGTTATTAATGAATACTTAGGAATAGGTACATGCTGAGCACAGTGTGAACAGAACTTGCCAGAGTATCACAGGAAAGAGCTTCTGAGACCCCTTCATTTGTCATGCTTTTCCTCTGGTGGTGTCCTGTCAATTAAATCAAATGATAGCTGCTGGCATTCATCTTCCCATCAAAAAGCTGACAAACTTGGAGTGCTTCTTCCCATGCATTAAGCTATTAAAACATAGTAATAATAACTGCGGTTTGTTGAGTTGGATCTGCTTTTTTCATTATTTTTGCCATAGCAATTAACTCTGTTTCTATGTCTTGGTTTTATTATGTAGTACTTTATGTATGTATTTGAATATACTTTAATATGTATGTTCTTTAGGTTCTGTTATGCTGCATGCTGTTTAATTCTACAGTTCACAGTAGCATATTACTCAAATTGAAGATATACTACAGAATCTACATTTTTTCCTTTAAGAATATCTGAGTGACTAGGTATAGGTTATGTTTTCTGGGAGGCAGGGAAATCTGCTAGAGGAAGTTACCTGGAACTTGATTTTGCAAGCAACCTTATAAGAAAGAGTGCTGTCACAGCCCACTGGGTTTAATGCAGATTTATAGGTGTATCAAGAAAAATCTTCTTCTTTCCTAATGAAGCATTAACCTGTAGCCCTTTACTGTAAGAATCTGTGAAATGTTTTGGGTTGAACAGTTTTAACTATCATTCCCATTAAATTCCAAGGATTTTCTTTTTGGTTGTTGTTGAAAATAAGCTGCACTTAGACTTGCAGGAACTAAAATCAATATTGTAAATCACAGCAAAATAGGAATTTGTAAGGTACTATGTAAGCAGACAATGGTAATAACAGTGAGCAATGCTAGGAAAAGGTAATATTACAATTTTTAATTTGTTGTCACAAATACAATATCTGAGAGAGTTCCAGGAATTATGCTTATTTCAGTTACATTGCCGTGTAATTATGATGCTATTGCATGTTTCCCCTTTCCTAATGTATGCTCTGGATTTTTTTTTTTTTTGTTCCTTTTTGATAAAGGGTGCTCGAGTAGGTAGAATAGATGCCTTTGTTCAGAGCTTGGACAAAAATTTTATGGTTCCAGTAGGTGGTGCTATCATTGCTGGCTTCAACGAGTCCTTCATTCAGGAGATCAGCAAAATGTATCCCGGTAAGTAGTTCATGGACTGATTTCATCCATACAAAATAACTGTAGAAAACTTGGTTATCAGCTTTCTTTCACATAAAATTTATTTTTTCCTATTTTATTTGAGTTTGGGTTTTTTTTTCAGGAAGAGCATCTGCATCTCCTTCCTTAGATGTCCTCATTACACTTCTGTCTCTAGGTGCCAATGGCTACAAACAGTTACTGAAAGAGAGAAAGGTAAGCTTTTTGTTAAGCAGCCCTTTCTTGAAGTCAGCTGATAACAAAGTCTTGTTGCAAAACTGCTTTGTGTAGTAAATCCAGTTCTGTCTAGAAAGCCATTGAAGTACTACTGAGCTCACAGCTCTGAATCTGGAAAGGCAGTGTGATCCAATTACTTCTTGGCTGAATGGTGCTCATGAGTAAGCATGATTTCTATGTTGTTTTCCAAACCAGAAAGCTAAACGGAGGTCCTGTACCATCTTTTAGAGTATTATCGTAGAATCAGAATTGTCAGGGTTGGATGGGACCTTAAAGATCATCTAGTTCCACCCCCCCTGCCATGGGCAGGGACACCTCCCACTAGATCACGTTGCTAATATTTGTATGATCAGGTATTCATATTTGTTCTTCTAAAGTGTGACTGACACAGTAGAATTTTGCCCACAAAAGCTTAATCTGAGAAGTACTGTACTGTGTTGTTATGGTCACGCTGCTTCCAGGACTAAAGCATGAGATTGGACGCTCAGAGGTAACCCAGGGGTCTCTGCTCTGCTTCATTTGGCCCTATTGTGCCTTTGTGTTATGATAAAGTTTAATTAAATGTTCATGTACCACATTCTTTGAAGAATCACAACTTCAGGTTAGGTTATAAATACCATGCATGGCCACAAAAATAGAAAAATATGTCATTGCAGGTATTCATCTAGATACAGATAAGTTTCTTCTCTGCCTCTCACAGACTACGTGTTTTATGTTGGGTATAACTGCATTGCACAAACATTCACGTGGTCTAAGGTTAGAGCCCGTGTATCTTGAGTTGTCCTTAATTCTGGACACAAGCCTGATTTTGGTATCTTAATATATTGACACAGATTCTTTTTGTAAAGGGTTTTTTAGGTAAGGAAATGCTGTGAATTAAGTACTGTTAAGTTAATGGTTCTAAATCATGCATGATCTGTTCCATTATTTTATTTAGAAACTACGCTCTGATTGTTTCCCACTGACAGTTTGCTGATGCCTCTGATTACCTGAAAGGGCAATAGTGCTGGGTGCTGTGATTTGTTTCTAGCTGCTTGTAGAGGCATCCAGAAATTCTGCACTGGAATTGAGTTCCCATAGGAATAGCTAGACTGTAGGAAACCAAACCAGCTTAGTGCCCTTACAAGAACTAAGAAGGAATCTGTGCAACTCCAGTGAAAACAAGGCTTATGAAACACTGACAGCAGTTACCGCTGTTGCCACTATTGCAATACAGTTTCGAACATTTTATTCTGGACTGTTGTATGTATTGCCATGTATGGTTTGTGTCTTCATTAAAAGCAGATTATATTTTTTCCTGCTTTGCTCTCACCTCCAAAAGAATCTCAAAGTGAATTTATCGTGTCTCCTGCAAAGCTGATTTTGATGTTAGATTTACACTGGTAGCAGATACATAATGGGCAGTATAAATTTTATTCAAGTCATAAATAATAACTCTTTCATAAATAAAATGTCTTAATGAATAGCTGTATATTTTGAATCATGTCACTTTCTTAGAAGCAGAATTCTACAGTGAACAAAGCAATATATTTTAACAACTTCAGGTCTTTTTATTTTAAATGTGAGTACACTCTATAAACGCAGCCTTATATGTGGCACAAATATGTTTCTTTTATTGGATTTGCTGTAGAAATAGAAACCTTTTTTTGCTGAAATCTGTTTGTTCCTGAATTGTAAAAATGTAATAGTGATAGTTTACTGCCTGTGCTCTGTGAAAGCCCAGGCAGAGCTATTAGGCTCCCAGCAGGAGCTATTTATAGCTTGACATTGAGTACTCTCTTCTATATTGGTGCAACTACACCTACCTGCACAAAAAGTGAGCTATAAAAAGCTTCAAGACTTTTTTTTTCTTTCTCTTTTTACCTTATTCACAAGGGTGTTACTTCAGGTTATTTGAGCTCAAGCCAGAAAGACCAGAATATTACTGAGAGGAGATTAATCTCACACAACCAAGGGAAGAAATAGTCTGCCCAGTTTTTTTTCACGTGGATGAACTGTCAAATATAGAAAGGGAAAAGATCATCTGAGGGAGAGGAGCATGTACATGGAATGGGATTTTTTGGCAAGTTGGCAGTTCTGGAGTGTGCAGTTGTTCAAGGCTATGAGATTAGATGTCATGATATGAAGGAGTAAAATGGGTCTGAGGAGTAACACACACGTGCTGTCCATGGGTCTGACTAAAGGTGGCCATACATTAAAGCTTAATAAGGAATGTTTTCAACAGTCATATTTAGCCTTGATGTTTCCAGAGAAAGGATGGAAGACAACCACCAACAGTCATGTTTTCTCACTTGTTTTAAGTTTTCAGTATTCCTTTTTTTATGTTTATGTGGTGTTTAGAACAGGGTTTTTCTGATATTGGTAGGGGCTTCTAGGTCTTTTTGTAATGGAAGTAATGACAGCTGATCCATAGTCAAATTTGTTAATATCCTTGCTTTTAAAGAGCTCATAATATTATGTAAAGGTTATGTTTCTGTAGCAACTCCTTTGATTTTCTCAGTACAGGTTATTCTGCGTTGCCAGGTCTTAAAACTCTATTTTCATGTGTGTATTTGTATGTCTGAATCAGGCCACGTGTAGCAAATGCAGTGGTTACACTGTGTAGTAACATAAGCAGCAGACTTCAGCTCTCACCTCAGAACTGATGAAGAGCAAGGAGCCTACATTCAGGGTTTACATTCCCAACCCTACATATCAGGTTTAATACGGGTTAACTATTTTCCAGTGTGGCCCATTTAATCCATTTAACTAATTATTACGCTGGTATTATTGAAGAGGTGATGGCTTCATTTTGTTTTCAGCAGTTACAAATTTCCTCATTAGACTTTCCTTAGCAATCTAATGTTCAAGATAATTCTGATTTTCTTAAATGTATTTCTGTGTTACTTGGGACGTGATGGAGATTTTTATATCTGTATCCATCTGTCTGTATACTTTCTAAGAGTGATTAACTGGAGTAATTTTCATGTCATTATGGAGTATGTATCTAAAATATTTAAAATCACACTGAATGGGAGGAAATTGCTTGGTTTTTACAATTCAGTAAAATACTGGGCTTACATTTTGTGGTTTATCATTGATGCAATTATTCTGATAGGAATAAATTATTTCTACAGTTCAGTATGCGTTTATATTGCTGCTCTATTTATGATTGAATTTAAGAATAAGAAAAGCCATTTAATGCTGGATATTACAAATGTAAAAAATCAAATATTCTTACAACAAGACAGACATTTGTTACTTTATTTTATTTTGTCTAGTCAGTTTGCTATGCTGTAGTTTGTCAAACGTGGGAAAATTGCAGGATTTGCCTCATGTGAGGCATGTGAAACTATATCAAAATTTTAGAGTGGCTGGAGGCAAGATAATTTAACTGAATGTAATTGTTATCTTAAATGGTGTTTTGTAGTCAAACAAGTGCCAAATATGAATGGAAGCTGCAGAGGCCTACATGCTCGAAGCATGTATTGGAGACGTATGGCCCGCAATGAGCCTGATATCAAGGTTTTGGAAGTACTGAAGAGAAAGTGTGTTGATCCGTGTTGTTAAGAAAGACCTGATTAAAAAAATATGAATGTGGTAATTGCCAGCTTTGGTGTTACTATGTCAGGTGGGCAAGATGTACCCGGCAGTTTCTCTTAGATTACTTTTATATGCTACGAAGATTTAAAGGTCCTGTAATAAATTTAATATTTTTAAAACCTTCAATTAGATTGAAAATTCAGAACAAAATTCTTGATCTTTCAATGAAGAGAATCTATATGTGAGAATATGTGGTGTATATATAGGTGTCACACGTGTACCTGTACAGTTTCTGTCGTGTGTTTGGCTGCATTTCAAGAAAGTAAGCCTTCTCCTGGGGCTCTCTGAGCCGGTCTCCACGCACATCACCGCAGCCTCTGTCTGCAGGAAAGTGGTGTGCCAAGGGGTCTGATAAGCTCACGGCTCAGATGCAGCTGATCTTTTCAGAGACAGCTCATCTTTCCAGCTGAGAGTGAAACAAGGAGGAAGGCGGAGTGCTACAGACTTGGACCATAAGCAAGCTAGGTGCTCAGAACCAGCTAGGATAGTTTCAACCACGCACAAAAAGCTTTCTGGCCTTTGTCAGTTATCCCTCTGTTACCTGCTGGGGACTAATGGCATAGTGAGTACCCCCATCTTCTGCTTTTTCACTTGAGTCACCGCCTTTTTCCTTGCTTGTTCCTCTCTAGTTATTTTCATTTGAAAGAAGGACAGTGCCAATCACAATGGAGCAACAAATGAAGAGTCACCCATATTACTGTAGGTTCTATTAAAAATAGATTTATAACGTAAATACAATATGATTCAACTATTTTTAATGTTTGTTACAAAAAGTCTTGAAAATATTTTTGTATAGGTATATGGAAGAGGCCATTTATTCCAAATAATTGAGTCATTTGGCCCATTTGATACATACACAGTTGTTGACTTATTCTTCATATTTTTTAAGGTATTTTATCGATTTAGGTGCTAGAAAGACCAGAAGAGCAAGACGTTTTCACATAGTTTAGCATTCATTTCACTAGCCTGGTGTGGTTTGGGATAAGTTTCTAAGGGGAAAGAGTGAATTAAATAATGAAATTTAACTGACATTTAGTGCTTGGATTGTTCAGTGCAACTTTAGCATAACAGTTGGCCTCACTGGAGAAAACTTGAGTGCCTACCGTGGAAAATCAATTACCTAAGAGCTCATTTGTATAGAATCGCTTAGGGTGCTTATAAAGTTTCCACAAAATAGAAATATTTTGTAATAGAGGTCGGTTATAGATTTGACCTCACAAAAATATTGCTTTTTTCCTTTTTCTTTTTTTTTCCTTTTTTCTTGGAAAGGCCGTTAATCTATTTTGCAACAAACTGCTTAACTTCTGAAACTATAAAATATCTAGAGGGCTTCCAGTGGAAAGATGCAAAGTTGTGTTATCAATAAAAATAAGAAGTTTTGAATTTGTGTTCTGGTAGCTTTGGTCAAACTGATGAAAATATATACTTGGATTTATTTTTTTCAGCCATCTTTCTGTTCTCCCTTGTTTTAACAAATTCCTGTGTATGTAAAGGCTTATCCAGTAACCTAGGTATTTCATCTTAATGTAATTTAATACGTTTATATAGTGGCTAACTGGTTATACCAACTTGCAGTCCTTTCAGTAATAAATACTGTAAGAGATGCAATAGAAGAATTCCCTAGGTACAGCACACAAAAATTAATTATTTGGGAATTTGTTCCTGTTCCAGTGCAGTTTTTTCTCGGTACTAACTTTACGAATAATATCTCCATAGTAGACACAATTTATGTATATTTCTGTAATACTTTGTTTCAATTGTAGAAGTAAATAGCCAGCAGAGGGAGCACAAATTAATTTATGATTTGGATTACAAACAAATACTGATAAAATGGCTAACACGTTGGTGATGCTTATTGTGGAAAGCAAATAAGAAATGAGTAATGTGTTTGTATTCAGTGAGGGACCAGAAGGAGGGCAAAAGTGTCTGAACATTTGAAACAAATGTTTTTTAACTTCTGCAAGTGAACTGATGAATGGAAACCATAAAGTCACTCGATTTACAGACGCCTCTGAAAAATAGGAGTGATTTTTCACAAATTTTAAAGTATGATAATTAACCATAGGCGCCTCCCAAAATTTTTGTTGTTGTTCCAAGTGTTACAGAAGCTTTATGCTCTTGCTGATGGTTGAATCAATAGCCTAATTCATTTAGACAGTAACGTGGTAGTTTTTCCTCTCTGGCTGAATTAATTGGATGGTATTAGGATTAACAGGTCAGGAGCTGTGTTCATTTGGTCACTCGTGAAGTGAGACTGGGTTCACTGCAGTGGTTCAGTGGTTTAATAAAAGCAGCTGTAACATTCTCTAACTTAGCTACCGCAAAGCTCATTTGGTTTCATAAGGCCTTTGTGAGGTTCCGCTCAAAACCCTCATTTTGATCACAAGCTATAATTTGTATCTGTCAGAGTGCACAGGTCAGAACAGGATACTGGTCTACAAACAGATGAGGCAACTCTATTTAAAGAATGAAAAATCACTTGTCAGGTCCAGAAATTGATGAGGATGCTGAAACCGGCAGTCACACTGAAGCAGATGAGCAGCACAATCTTTACGGCCAGAAAGAGGAAAAATCTGGTGTTTAGTGTCTTTTAAAAAGACTATGCAGTATCTTTATATTTTTGCTAGTTTTTATGAGAGACTAAGCATTAAAAAGGATGGAAAAGAAGTCAAAGGATTCAATAAGAAGAGTGGTGTTTATTCTCACTCTATCCGTGAATGTTTTGAGCTGATGTGCGAAGAGGAAGGTATTAAACTAAGAAAAACCATGAGCAATTATCATAGATTTCTACTGGGGAAATAACATAGGGATGAAGTAAGAGAAGCAGGCTTTTATGTGCAGTGTGTCTGAGCCAAACTATGTATGAATCTCAGTTTTATGACACTTTACAGTACAGGTGCAATCTCATTAAGTGGTAGCAGAATTTCAGGTATCTCCATTCTTTTAGTAGGCTTGCACAGGAGGGGTGGGTCCCAGGAAGACCGCTGGCTACACAATAGAGCTGAGTATGCAGGAGAGTGAAACAAAATTGTGTGAAATAAAATACATTCAGATGTGTATTCATAGCCTTCTTAAGAGACAGTATTGCAATTCTCATACCCAAAAAGAAGTCTCTGCACCAGAGGTAATTGTAATTGTGTGATACATGGCAACAAAACGCACTACTTTTAGTATGAAATGTATTAATATAAAGAAAACAAAGTAAGGAGCAATTTGCCGTTACACGGCCATCTGTGATGGTAGCAGTTTGTCCTCTGTGGCTTGGGGGGCTAATATGGGGGGAAGCTCTTGGAGGAGTGGGGTGGGGTATGACCTGCTGTGCAGTTGGAATCCCTTCAAGATTTTACCTCCCTGGGTTTTGGGGCCGCAGAGAGAATGACTGACATCCCAAGCTCATATATTACACAAGATAGAGAGCTTTCTACCAGCTTGAGGGGGAAGAACAGTGTTCAGGAAATGAAGCTGTTTCTTTATAGAATGATTTCAGAGAATTGTCTCATCCACTTACTTGGTACACGTGAAAAGAGGATCAGCTGGACACCTGAAGGATATAATGGAGACTTAACAGTTTTGTGAAATAGGTGCTATTTTCTCTGTTTGATAGCTAATAACAAAAATATTGCTTTCTTTTTTTACAGGAGATGTTTTCCTATCTTTCAAGTGAGCTGAAGAAGCTGGCAGATAACCACAATGAGAGACTGTTAGACACACCACATAATCCCATTTCCTTAGGTAACAGTAGGTTTTTATCCTTTTAAAAACAAAATTCTAATATACTGTGCATTCATAATGCACTTTCATATACAGTTCCTATATATTAACCGTTTTTCACTACCCTCCATTAACTTGTTCTTAGGCTGATATGAAACCATTGAGTTCAGTAAAGTAACCTACTATAAAAGCAGAGTAGTGAATTGACCCTTTTATTTTTTTACAAAATCATTCCCGTCCAACGTATTTATTATAATCAAGGCAGGCAGAAGCATGTTAGCATGTAGTAATACTTTATAAATAAATAGATTTTAAAATAAATTAGAGTGTAATTATTTTAACCATCATAGTGCTGTAAAAGATGTTATGGAATTCCTATTTAAGATATTTGCTCTAAACAAAAATTCTGCTGAACACCGAAGTAATATTGCCTACCTCTGCAGAATCTGCCTTATGTCTGACCAAAGCAGTAATCTGTGACAGCTCATGGGAAAATCAAAATTTATGAAATGCAGTATTTGTATTTATTTTTTTATTTATATGTGAACACAAATATTTGTCTAAATTTTTATTGTTGAAAGGCAGCTTGTCCTCTGTGGTAGTTCTTTGGAGAAAAAGGAGCTTTGTAGTAGTTTTAACCTGACCTTTTGTTACTTTAGCCATGTCACTGAAGAATCTAGATGAAAATAATGACGCTGCTGTTACCCAGCTTGGATCAATGCTTTTCACAAGACAAGTTTCTGGAGCAAGGTGAGGATGCTGTGATTTTGAAAATTTGGGGTGTTTTGTTGGCATATACATTTTATCAAATTCTATAATATTTGTTCTTTACCAGTTGTCTCATGATTGCAGATTACAGTCTAATAAGAACGAGTCAGAGGGTAGTACACCCTTCTTTATCCCTGTTACCTACTAATAACATCTACCTGCCTGAGTTAGCAATAAGGCCCCCTTTGTTAGCTTTGGTAGGCTAAATAGATAATCTATGCCCATTTAATTTAGTGTCATTATTCCCTAGTACCCCTTGGTTTCATTTAGTTTCCAGCTGTCGCCTGATCTTATAGTTAAGTTGTAAGCTACTTAGGGAAGATCTTTGTTTTGTTTATGGCAGCACAAATATGGTTGTGCTAGATGTCAGGGGAATAAGCTTTTAATACCCTACGTTGCTTTTTGTCATATGGAAGAAAATCCTGCTTTCTGGAACTAATTGTGTTTAAAAAAAATAGTTTTTTTTTTTTTTTTTTAGATCTACAACCTGAACCAGTCTGAGCTAAATTTATTCTTAGAGACACTGGTACATGGAAATGCAAGCCAAATAATTTTTAATGCTTTTGATTTAAACCTTTTAGAAGAGGAGAATGATTTAAAATTTGTTTTGGCAGGATTCCTTAATCTGAGTATTACTGCTGCCATGTTAACTTCTGACATAGACTTAATGTCATTTATTTGTAGCAGAGCTGAATGTTTCCACATCATAAGGTATGCTTCATTAGCTTGGATTATTCCACTTCCTGCACAGATGAATGATAGTAAATCTATATGTACTGTAGTTAGGTGCTCTTTTTAAATTTGTCTGTCCTAACCTTGGGTTGTCCTGCAGTTTCAGCCACCTTTGGCTGAAATGATTCAAGAGATTCAATTTTTGAAGTTAAAACTCTGCAATTCTTTGTCTGATATAAAGGTTTCAGGTTTTTCCTGTTTTTACATAGGCAAGTTATTCTTTTGTAGTGTATACACTGCTTGACCTAGCATTTCAACAAATTTTAAATGTTATGCTTGTGCTGAATGTCAGCAGTGGGAATAGCAACTCTCCACTTCAGTAGCATACAGGCTTTTGCATAACCTGTGGTCTGCACGCTTGGACAGAGGAAGGATCTGCTAATCCCAGCGGCATTCCTCTGAATGCAGTTTCTTTTACAAACTGCAGGGAACATCTCTATAGAGGTAGTAAATTCTTATCAATTGATTGGTGTTAACTGCTTGTGAAGGTTTTAACTATAGCCACAAGGCAAGTTGTTTCTTTAACAAGTAAGGATGTGGATTAGGGTCTTGATTTATCAGGGAATGGATGTCTACTGAAAGTGCTGAGAAATAGACTGTAACAGGTTAGAGGTATTAGGAAGAGGTAAAAGCAATGTCAAAAAGCATCCGCTACGAGGAGGGAATGAATATGGGATTAACATCATAGGATGGGAGGAAAGGGAGACGCAGTAGAGAGGAATGGATGGGAGGAAGTTGGGATACTGAGCCCTCTGAATCACTTGAACGCAGATATTTCGGACTGCAGTACACTATGCCAAGCAGGTGTCTGCACTAAAGGCTGCTGTCAATATGGGGATCCTGGGGAGCTCAACGTCACCGCGTTCCCTAAGGAGAGATGAACAGACCCACGTCAGATAGTTAGGGCTTGTTATGGAACGGGAAAGTTTGCTCCAGTTGTCTTTTTCCCCCCCACACTGGGGAGCTCATAAATACCAGTTAATGAGGACCTTAATAATTTAACTGAAGAGGGGAAGGGACGTATGCATATGCACATAGACTTGAGCTAATTCAGAATCTGCTACTTCTGGCACTCGTCGTGATGCTTGGGCACTAGCTCAGAGAATGCCTGCTTACATTCACTTGTTCAGAGTTAACAGATATTACACTGTATGGACCTTGCGTAATTGTGTTCATCATAGGGTAACGCATAAAATGCCCAAGGCATCTTTAACTGAATCTCAATTTTGTTTGTTTCAGGGTTGTTCCCTGTGGGTCTGTACAAACAGTGAATAACTACACTTTTAAAGGCTTTATGTCACATGCAAATGACTATCCCTGTGCTTACCTCAATGCCGCCTCAGCAATTGGAATTAAAAAGCAAGACGTAGATGTATTCCTAAAAAGACTTGACAAGTGTTTGAAGACTTCTAGAAAAGAATCAAATAAAGGAAAAGTTGTAAATGACGTAAGTAACTCTAATACAGGCACAGAGCAACTTGAAGACCAGAAGATAGAGTTTTAGTTACAAGGGAAGATGCACTTTTGTTTGACGTGTGTCAGGTTTGTATTGGGTTGGCATTCTGAATCTGCAGTGGAGAAAATATATTCCTGATCTGAAAATATACCTGGGTAAAAATACAAAAAAATACTTGGGTGAAATTCAGTTTTTAAAGAAAGTAGGTGATATTTCCTCGAAGACAGAGGGCCAAATGCATTTTTTTTGCAGCACATAAATGCACTTAATCTCTGCCAAAGTAAGGCTTTACATTCATAAAGAGCTTGAGCTGACCTTTTAGTCCGTGGGTGACTGTTTGGACCAGTGTTGAGCAAATCCCAGAATGCTTATTCACATATTCTTGATTAACAAGATCTTCTGTGGCAGTGGTTGAATTCCTTCCTAGGCATAGACCATCCAGCAAGAAATGTATCAAGCTGTCTGTTTCTCATCAGCGTACTCACCAATTTTCATTTATTTTTTAAGACTTATATAACTGTTGGGGTGGCCCTTACTAAATACAATACTAAAACCACATCAGGAAATGGTAGAGTTGGAGTAGTTTTCAGCTGTTCTCGCTTCTCAAGAACTATCTAGAACAAAGCAACCCTCAGTGGCAAAGAAAAACCTAGAATACTTCATATCCTGTCAGTATTTGGCTCTTGGAAACATTTGCGTAGTTCAGCAACCCAAAGGAGTTTTAATAATGAAATCTAGGGGTTGTGGAGTGGGGAGGTACAGTCGTCTTTTTTTTTTCCTTTTTCTCTTTTTCCATTTCATCTTTTCTTTTATAGGGCAATCAGGTCAGAGACCCACTGAAAAGGAGATATGACTTGGGGGATTAATGCAGCAGTTTCAAGAGCCAGTGAGACCTGAGGGTATTTTGGCATTTTTATTCCATTTTTTTTTTTAATTTGTAGACTTCCATTTTTGAAGGGTCTCTTGCCATTGGCACTGTTGCTTCTATGGCTGTGTGCTGCTGCTGATTTGAATTCATTAAGCAACCAGTAGATTCAGAGTCTGTTTCTGAAACAAAGGTTCCATATCATCAGTGTGACAGTGCTGTAGGTTGCAAAACTTTCAGTTAATTATTCTTAAATGCAATTACTACATTGTATGTAGTTTTTATGTCATTTGCTGTTCAAAGCGAGCTTAATGTTCAAAGACATTTTCTTTGTCTGTCTGTAATGTAGTAATACGTGGGACACCACAATTAATGAGTTCTAAATGTCAGGAAATATTCTGGCTGCTGTGTTTGGTGGGATCTGAGACGTGTATCCTTCAGAGCCCTCTGTAAATTGCTTAGGCAAAATACTGGTGCTTTTGAAAGGATTGTCTATCTAGCGTGTTGAAATGAATTGACACAAGAGGTGATGTTAATACAAGAAAGTTAATAGTACGCTAATCATCATGAAGGGGCAGTCACTTAGCGAGGCTCATTGTATCTTAAGCTTAAATTGAGCTGCTGCTTCTACATTGTTATTGCTACCGTTACAGGTTAGATTGATTAAAGCTTGTGAAGATATGGTTCCCCGGACTACAGTCACAGTTGTTATTTGCTGTACAAACACATCCTAGGAGAAATGTAATATAACTTAAGCACTGAGTCATTGTGTCTATAAGGAGATGTAAATTTCTTTCTTTTTTTTTCCTTTCTCTGTCTTCCCTCCACCTTTTTGTTGTTAATGGTTTTTTTGGTTTTTTGTTTTTTTTTTTTATTGAGAGCATGCTATGCCTCAGTTTTTCCAGTTAGTAAAGCTCTTCCACAAGCTTGGGTGTCAAAACCCTGCCTCAGAATTCAGTATTTTGAGCAGCCAGTAAAAACCACAGTGCCTTAGTGATACCTTTCTTCCTGGTTTTCGATGTTGCTGTGCTGTGCCTGAATGAGTATAAGTTATTGATTTAGATGACTAGTCGCAGAATGTGAGCATTAGGACTATTGTTACGAGAGTTTAGGGAGGTGCATGGTGGCAGCTAAAATAAGCATTTGATGCATAATATCCTGAAACTGAATAAAGAAAACAGCAGTTGCATTCTCTGAGAGGAAGAAACCTCTGTCTTTTATGTTCTCCTAGTAAATTGTCTGCTGCAAATAATTCACTCACTTCTACTATTAACTGAACTGCTTTCTCAGGTAGTGTTTTTGCTGTCTTTGAAATGTTTCCCATTTGAAATTAAAGCTGGAAATTTCAATGAATCTCCATAAACAAGTATCCAGAGAAATAATTAAATGCTTTGTTCTCATTTTGATCTTTTAAACCTTTTTTAATTAAAAAAAAAAAAAAAGTTTGTGTCTGTAATTGAAAAAAAACCCCACATTTTAAATTTGTGTGGCATTACATCTTTGCAAATCTTAGTGATGCCACCTAAAGTCAGGAAATTTAAAATAGTTTTAGAAATGTGTTCCATCATGATGTGTAAACCCTTGAACTAAATATTTGTGCTATGTTGCTTTGGTAAGCTGGTGTACCAGTTTTCAGTTCTGTTTGCTTGCTTTGTCCCCTTAAATGTCTTCAGCTAATATTAAATTTTTAGAGATTAAAACATTATATAATGTCATTAAAAATAAAATGAAATTTGAAGTAATTTGAATGGCAATATGATTTCAAGGAAGAAGAATTGGTTATGTAGGAGATTCAGTAGATAAAAGGTATTTTTCAAGAAATTAGTGAATAGAGAATAAGTGATTTATACTCTATCTATAATAAAGCAGTGAAATAATATTGGAACATATACCCATGATCAGAGTTTTCATTTCCATTGTGTAACAGATATGGGACATTTCATGGCTATGGCAGGTCTCACCCACTGAAAGTAGTACTGTGAAAGATGGTAATAGCATGGGCATAGGTTTACCAAACTACACGGAGTAAAACACATGTATTTTAACAGTATTTGCCTTCTGTGAAGATCTTTCTAAGATTGTACAGTGAAGTAAGAAGCTTCTTAAGTTAATTTTGCAGCCCTTTTCATGACCTCTACATGGGCACATGTCACTAAAGGCTTCCACATACCTCAAAAATCTGCAAATCCATGTTACTAGTGAGACATCTAGGAAGGCTGCCTGGACTTCAGAACGTACTTGGGGTTCATACAGCAAGAAGTCTTAGTAGAAACAGAAAAGAACAGATGCCCATTTAGTCAGGCTCTCTCGCAGCTACTATTTAGTTACCTATCTCCATCGTCTACTAGGTCACAGCATATGGTTACCAGCTGTGAAATGGCAGTAAAATATTCCAGAAGAGCTGAGGGTTCAGAAGAGAAGTCAGGAGGTTACCATTCTTGCTGCCTAGTCTGCTGCGCTGAACTACTGCCCTGTAGCAGAGGTAGCGAAGTGATCTGTCTGCTTGGCAGCTACTGCAATTCATACAGCCTGTTAACAAATACTGAAACTGGGATGTGTTCGAGCATTGCAGGTACGAGAAGCAGCGGCTGTAGAACAAGCATGTTTCCTATTCTTCTTCTGCAGAGCGTATATTCTACAGATACTTGCTTACTGAAGGCAGTAATGGGGCAGGATGCATGGGTAAGCAGGGATCCCTCAAATTGCTGCAGTCTGGATCACCAAAGTGACTTTCCTCCTTTAAGGCGCCTGTAACTGTTCTGTGAGATGCTTTTCTTCCCCTCTGATATCACATCTTACGCTATCTGGATCCCTACAGGTGAAACAAATGAAGGAGCAGATGGACGTGCCTTATAAAAATAGCCCTGGGATAATATAGTGCAAGCAAACTGACACGGAATGACCCATCTCACAGGCCCACTCTTGGTTTACTTCTTTTGTAGTATCTGAGATAATAAACAAAACGAAGGGCTGTTTGAGCAATAATACTGCCTATTCACACTATGTTCCTAACGATTGCCTAAGATACAAAGCAAATAAAATCTACCAGATGCAGCAAATTCTCTTGAGCCTAAGAAAGCAAAACTGTAATGTTGCAAATGTAAATGCTGGCATTGCAGCTTAATACACGTATAAACCCAGCAATCTATATTGTGCCATCATCATTTTTTAAGAAAGGCTGGAGCCCAGAGACTAGCAAATGTTCTCATCTGCAGTGTATCAGCAGTTCTCAGTCTTCAGCTGCTGTATAGATAATAATTCTAATGGAAGAATCATTACGTGAATCCATATGTGAATGATAGATGGGCTATAGCCTTTTGTTCATGATGCCTTAAAAATTGAGTTGCTGTTTTCACTTTTATAAAGGGTGATTAGATTGCCTTTTTTTTTCCCTCTATTTTTTTAAAGTGCAACATTTTAATCAACCTGTCCTGACAAGATTTGGAATCTGAAGGAAAAACAATTTCTGTAGCCGACAATTTTTTTTAAACAATAGCTATTTAAAGGCTTGAATTGGTTACAAAGTGACTCTCCACAAAGAGAGCCTTTGTTCAGATGTTTTTAATTCTGAAAACAGTGCTTGAAAAATTGTGCTCTGTGTGCTCTGTAATAATTGTTTTTCATGTATTATACTTTTTTCCCTCAAAGATAAGAGCGCACGCTTTAGTGCAGTTTAATAATTCTTTTTAAAAATCATAGTTAAAAAGGCATTTGCTCTGGCACTCATCAAGCGTCTGTCATATCAAAGAACCTAGTAATATATTTATCTTGATGGATAAGCTTCAGTGTTCTGGACTAAGTTCAGCGTAACTGGACCAAGCTTTCAATGCTCCTTTGGGGATCCTAAAGTCAAGTTCATGATCTAATTAAGATTGGTGTGATAATTATATCTGCTACTGAGCAGGAGTCTTTCATCATACCACATTTCGACTAAATTCTTTAGCGTGGTATCAAAGCTGATCCAGTTCAGATGCTGAATTGCTTTCTTAACGTGGATGGTGAAATTTAATTTGCCTTTAGATGCTGGATTCAAATCCAGGCTGAGTCAGCTATAGCAAAATTATAACTGCTTTATTTTAGCCGAAAGCGAACAGAAAGAATACAGTGGTTTTAGTCGGGTGCTACCTTTCCTATCAGTTGTTCTCAAAGAGCTGCAGACGTTTGGCTCCCATCTTACGCTTACTGCTGGTGGTGGTGGTTGAGCTGGTTTTGTACAAATATTGCGACAGCAACAGAGGTGTGTGTATGTTATTAACTTTTTCTTGAGGCATCTCAAGTAGGAACACACCACTTCACTGGGAATTCAAGGCGAACGTGTAGTGTTTCTACTGATCTTCTCTCCAAAAGCCATTTCTCAGGCGCATTTCTTGTGATGGAGGGGTACCAGAGGAGCACGTGGCCAGAATACAGGGAGAAGGAGCAAGGCCTCCATCATTTTGGGAGGCTTCTAGGTTGGTTATATGTGCTTGGCTTTTGCTACGTATAAAGCTCATATTGCTGTGTAAACTCTTGAAAAAATGTTTGCAGCCGTTCTCGTCCCTTACCTGAACTGGATTCGGGGCAGGGTGCGCTGCTCGGGCACCGCAGCCCAGGCATCGCTCTCTAGGGCAGCAGCAAGGCCTGGCTGCAGGAGGAGAATTCCGTGCCCGAGGAGGGGAAAACATTCCTGCTTTGTTGTGATGCTGGGCTGCCAAGTGGTTGTGACAAGCAGAACTAGTTTGCAGACATAAATACTGTTGAGCTGTTAGTTAATCCTATAACTAGTCTGTCTGGAGCCTGAGGAACTGCAGATGGAAAGAGTGCTTAGTCTGGTCTGTAATACGTCAAACAGGAACGCAGGGAAGAAAAATCTGTCAACTGTAACTAAAGAAAAAAAAATGCAACATATTGTATAAACTCTTGGTTAAATCTGAGTTGTTTTGCTAGTCTCGTTGTTTTCTTCTGGTTCTCTCATAAGGAAGCTGTAATGCAGGTTCTGGCTCCTGACTTTGTACAGCATCTATCTCAATAGTGGTAGAGGAATTGCAAATAGCTTTGTAGGTGGAGGGGCTTGGGATACAGTTAGATACATATTATTTTTAAATGGAAGATGAGGAAAGCATCTAGGAAGTTTATAACAATAGAAATAGCCTGAGGCACTGTGCAGCCGAGGAGGTAGTGAGACTCCAGCGAGATCTGAGCACACATAGTAAAGTCTTGACCTGCTGCTGCGCAGTGCAAGCACCAGAGAATACTGGCAAAATACAGCTGTCTTTCATCACAGTAGCAGCCTGCCCTCCGATAGTACAAATTTCTAGTGCTTGGCTCTCCCCTCACCCCACTGAGTAATTTGGGCTGGGGTTTTTTTAGCCATCTCTGCTGGACCAGAACATCAGCAAAAGGATGGGGGGGGCGGGAGGATGCCTGCCAGTGCGTGGCCATCCCCACTGAGGCAGAACTTCAGTGCAAGGAGTCGACTGGACCACACAAAGGCAGCAGGTGCAAGTGCACATGCCGCCAGCTTTTGAAGGGTTCATCATCAGTAAATGGATTTGAATATAAAAATCTTTTTTAATAATGGTATAACGGATGCTATTAAAACTCGAGCTCGTATTCCGTGCAGATGGCACAAACTGTCACGCTCTGGTTTTCTCTTCGGTTTTGTTTCTAAAAGTTTCAGCTGAATGTTAAATCTGTGCCAGGGCAGCCTTTCAGGCTGCAGAAAGCTGCACACCGTGTCAATCTTCTAGCAGTCAGTGGCCAGGGCAGGCCTCACGCGGTTCTCCCCCGTCTCTGAAGGTGTGCTCAGGAATTTCAGCCTCCTTGGTGCCGAGGCCTTTGGAAACGAGGTAGCTCGCAATGACTCTGTGAGTTCAGAAAGAATCAGTTGTGGCTGCTGGAGGCCTTTGTAGCCTACGTGTACTCTTCACGGTGGCTTCACACAGTGACTTCTGGATCAGTGTGCTCTGATACAGGTAAATAATTTTTTAGCTCTCTTTTCGCACCAAGGTGGGCAGGACAGATGCTCATTTATTGCTTGTACACCCTTATCAGTATTAAAAACACTACTGCCACCTTCAGCAAGGCTGTGAGGCACGTGTGGGTTTGCCAGTGGCGTGGAGCAGGGCTAAGGGTGTTCCAGCCCCAGCAGGAGCAGCCAGGGTAGGCTTTGTGCTCCGAACAATGCAATGGCACCGCACCCCCAAGTGAGGCGGGGGCTGCGGTGGCCCTCGGGCTGGGGTGAGCTGGGCAGAAGTCAACTGCGCAGCTGGCACGGGCTTGGTTGTTCTGCTGATCCAGAGGGGACCTGTGTTTTCTCTTCTCTAGATGCGCCGGCTCTGCGGCGGGCTGGGGAAGAAGAGGCAATAACAGTGTATTTTTGTCACGGAAGCAAGTGGCTGTGACTCACAAGGCTCTTGGGGCACCATTTAGTGGAGTTGAAAGATGCTGTTTTCATTTAGTCGCTATGGAACTGCATTTCTGAGTCTCCTTTCTCTTCACTTCGCTCCCGCATAAGCCCCTCTTCCTGCATTTCCAGGCCTTAATTTTCCCCTGCCTTGCACTTTCCTGTAGATTTTTACATCCGTGCAAGCGGTGGTAAAACTCAGCAATTCTGATGTGACAGCATTTAGCATGTATGCTGCATTTACTTGGCACAGGCATAGAAGGCCGTAGCGGGGGCAAGGCAGCGGGGAATCAAGCCAGTTGTTTACATCTTCCTCCAAAGGACTGGCAGGTCAAACATCCTTCTCATCCACAATACTCTCCCATTAACAGCTGTTCGTGAGTGTTGGCGCATCATATTTTTTCTCCCCCGTGAGGCTGAGCGCATTATCTCTTACACACTCCAGCACCTTGCTGGGAACATGCCACGATTCTGTTTTCAGAGTGTTTTGTTAATGCTCGTGACCTTGGTGGTGTGACCACAACACCTGCTTTACCTGATAAGATCATTAATTTTTTTTTCTCTGCAGCCTTTGTGTTGCGTGTAAGCAAATCTTCATTTGTACCTGGGAAACGTTGCCCAAACATCCGCTTACTGGGGCGCTGACCTGTAACTCCCAGTATTTTTTAAGGCGTTAAATAGGCAATTAGGAGGAATCACTTCAATAAAAGCGGAATGAACAGGAGCCTCTTGTTAGCTGCAGTGGAGCAAGCCGGGATTGGAATCAATGGTGCAGCTTTTCAGCTGTCACTCTGCTGCAGCAGCAGCTGTCTGTCAGTGGAGGTGACAGCGGAGAGCTGATCGCTACTCTTCTCTGAGCCACGGAGATAAGCTGCACATGCACAATGAATGTGTTCCCAAAATAAACACATCGGGACGAGCAGGGTTTTTTTTTAATCATAAATCTTCTTGCCCAGCTAACTGTCCCTCCTTCCTCCTTTGTTAGTTTACCAGGTTGCTGTCACTCCCTGCCTTTTTTCTTACAGTGGCTGTGTGTTCTCCTGCCTTTTTTCCTTAGGGGTTTGGTTTTCTGCATGCTGCTGCTTTTGTATTTCTGTGGCTGCATCCCACCCTCTGCTGCATCCCACCCTTGGTTGAAGTGGGACCCATCCATGGAGGAGACGCAGACGGTGCTGCCTCCCAGGCAGTGCCACGGCTGCAAGCTGGTGTCCGTGAAGTGCTGATCAGAATTGCTCAGAAAAGGTTTCAATAGGTCTGAAATTAGGTGTGGAGCTGTAACTGCATTAGGCTAGGCCTAATGCAAGGCTTACCTTTGTGCAGGCAGGGCTCCAGGGGGTTTATATTTGGTTTTGCATCTTTATTGACCAAGCATGAATTTATTAAATAAGGTGGCTCCAGCTTCTCCCTCCCCGCTGTGTCCTCCAGGTTTGTTATTCCGCTACAGCAGTGTTGATAATAAGCGCATTTATGGGGCAGTCCTGAAGCTCTTCTCTCTTCCTCACCCCTGTGTTGGATGTAGAGAAACAGTTTTCCTTGGCAGAAATCCTGTGCTATGGGACTTGCTTCGTGGCCCCCTGCACAAATACATCCTGGTCACGTGCCCTGTGTGACAGGGCTGTTCAGGCAGCTCTGCTCTCCGGTCACGCTGGGGTTGAGGTTGCTCCTCTTTTTCTGCCTTGCTCTACAGTAACAGGCATCTGCGTTTAGGAGGCTGCGGGTCTTGGGTGACCTCATTTCCTCAGTAAAATATAGCCATGTAAGCATTGTGTCATGAAAGGGCAGGGGATAGCGGTGGCTCGGAAGATTGATTGTGTCACTGGTCCAGACTAAGAGCACGTCTGTCATCAGGGACTTGCTTCAAGGCCTTCCGGACAGACCGGTAGAAACTAGCAGCTGGCATAAAAAGGGGAAAAACTGATCTCAGAGAAACCTTTACATGTAAAGAAAGCCCCCTAAATCTTTTCATTTAAAAAAAAAAATCAATTTAATTCGTTATTTTATGATCTTGGTTGTACAGCACTTGCGTGTATTTTTTATTTTTGCCTGAGGTCTACAAAGCCTGTAATGGAAAGCATGGATTTCTCCGTCGTTCTGTGAGATGGAGCCGAGTAAGTATCCTTCCTGTTTTACAGGTAAGAAAGTAAAGACAGAAGGCTCGCCTCCGAGTGCCAATTGCCTTTCGTGTAGCCGTGCTGTGGTTGATGCTGGCCCTGCTCTTTGGTTCCACCTCGGAGAGCCCAAAGTAGCAGGTCAAAGCCTGATGCCTGAGACGGGTATCTCAGGAGACACCCTGTCCCTGTCCTTGGTCTCTCTTTCAGGTGCAGATTGATTCAACTCTTCCATTTCTAACCGTTTTCTTCTTGAACAAGGATAACCACATTATTGCCTGAATGGGGTTTGCTATAGGATTCACAAGAGCAAATACCACATTATGGCCTATACGGGGGTAAAAGCAGCAGCTCCTGTTTTCCAGGCTGGTGGCTTTGACTAGCTGACTCCTTTGATAATTTCAAAGGGCCTAAGATAAAAGGAGCTTAGAAAACACAAAGACCTCTGGTTTCCTTCCAGAGGTGCAGTGGGGGAGCAGGGAAGTGACACTGAGCCATCACCGTCTCTATCGCTCGCACTTCACTGAATATGCGCTGCCAGAAAATGCCGGTTTTCAGGCCTGTCAACAGATATTTTTCTTAAGTATTTGAAGTACCTCAGCGACGACGGTTACATAGCCACTTGCACGCTGCCAATCCTACCTTTGAAGTCTATGGTTTTATGAAAGTTTAATACAGCTTGCTTAAAGTTAAGCCAATAACTTAGCCGTGTGCAATGGAAGTCTGGTCATATTATAAAACTCTTTTTTTTTTTTTTCCTTTTTCCTCTGTTACTTGTAGCTATGTCTAAAAGAAGACTTTGACAGCAAAAATTTCAGCACTATCAGTTAGTCGGAAACATTACTTTTCTTTCTGGTTCTATCTCAGAGTAGATATTTTTCTTGGAATTTTAGGATACACTGCATCTATACAGAGATTTAGGTTGCTTTCCAGTGAGGCTATAGTTTCTGTCCAAATTTAGGGAGTTGCTGAGCTCTGGTTTCAATTTTACTGCAAAGTCTCAGCAATAAAATAAGCAGAAGGCATGCAAAAATACCTAAAATTAAAGGCAAAAAACCCTAGTCATTTCTGAATTATTTTTTTTTTAATCCTAATAGTTTCATTTATCATAGAATCATAGAATGGTTTGGGTTGAATTTAAACTATTTTCTTAGTAAAAAAGAGGTGCCATAAATCCTGATCACCAAAACCGCACTTAATCCATACCTACACAAAATTTCCCTTGCAATTTCACATGTTGCGTGAATGCTTTCAGTACGCAAACACCTTCCCAAGATTCTTGTGAAATCCTGGTATTTTTAATAATGAATGGAAATAACAACCATGTGCAGAAATGTCAGACTTTAGAGAAGCAAGCGATACGCCCATGCGGCCGACAGAGACATAAACTGTGCGGGGTCTGTGTTTCGTGGCCGGCTTGTGTTTGTGCGAGGGCTGGACATGGGGTAGGTTATCGATGGCTACTACGCGGCTGGGCCAAGCACAAGCAGGTCCCAGCAGGACTGTTCGCTCTTCCCCCTGCCCTTTATTTAACCCACTGTTAAAATGCAAGGAAGATAACCAAGGCACGAGGTAAAACGCTGCTGTTTGGGAACGCCTTTGAACAAATCCAATTGGATGTTAATAGAGCTCGCAGGAGCAGGGCCTGATCCTACCAACCAGCAAATGAACTTCAGGGAAAGCTGAGGTTCTCCCTGGTGCTTGGCATCAGCCCGGGCAATGGCTGCAGCTCCGGGAGAACCTTAAGTCTCTCCACGCAGGCTTTTCCCACTAATGTTTAACCTGTCTGAACTGCAGACCAGTCTGAGTCCTCCGAGCGGAGGTTTCTAGCTAACAGGCCAGCAATAAGAGAAAAAAAACAAACCAGCAGAACAAAAAGGCAATTAAAAGAAGATGGGCACAGTGGATAGGCAAATTAATGTATTTAAATTGTAGGTTTACTAGGGCAGCAATTGTATTGCTCCACATTCAAGTTACACGTACCATTATGGAAACTCCGTCTATGCTGGTAACCATTTGAGTAACCATTCCTGTAACCATGACAAGTGCTGACTAAAAGCCCCCAGAACAACCCAAGCAGTCCAAGCTTATTTCTAAACAACTCCTAAGAGCACCGATGCTATGATGGATGGCGCCTTACTTGAAATCTCCTTTCCCGAAAAGCACAAGGCTGCCAATATTTGTAAGCTTTACTCACGCGGGTCAGAAAATATAATAGGCAAATGTGCAGAGCTAAATACATGTTGATTGATTAGACGGGCTTTGGAGAGAAGGCACCCGGTTCTTTATTACAGATATTTATCTTGTAGTCTATTCCACTCCGCTGCTTGTTAGTGCATGTGGAGGTTTTCGCATGTATTTTTAAATACTAATAAGTGTGGGAGACATGGGAAAGGCTTTTCAGTGGATTTTCTCTTACTTTAATTAAAATGAGGTCAGATATAATGCTGGCCTAATCATATCTTGTTAAGCTCAAACATATATATTTTCCAAGTACTTAGCGCATTATGAAGAATCAACCTAAAATATGTCACAAGAAGTGCAACTAAGAATCTCATCTTTATAAATATTTTAAGCGTCCGTTATAAAAACAAACATCATAGTAGCAATGGCTTTTCTCTTTTATCCGCATAAGCGTTCTTGGGAATATGCCAGCATTTTCCCGTCTAAAATGGTCACCAATAGGTGGTGCTAGCTATTTCCAAATTCATTACGAGGTTCTTACCATTTGTTCCTCAAGTGAGTTCTCCCGCCTGCCTCATCTTCCTGGCAGATCTTCCTCAAAGCCTATTCTTGATAAATATGCAATTCCCAACAGATTAATCTCATCTTTTCATATTCCTTCTCTGCTGTTCTGACCTTTAGTTGCTCTTGCATGCTGGTCTTTGGGTTCTCCCCACGCTCCAGTTGGTTGCAGCCAACTGTCGAGCAGGAACTTCTGGGAATGTGATTCCCACACCCAGAGCTTTGGCTGCACTCCCGAAGAGCTTACCTTTGTCTTTGTTCAAAGTTCTTTGATCTTGACTGTATTTTTCCATTCTTTATGGAAATGGGTCTTAACAGTGCTCCAAAAATAATAAATCACTTTGACTCAAACTTGTCTTTAATACAACTTTTTAAAACTCCTGCTTTTGAAAGCAAAAGGGAAAACGTAAAGGAAGGAGAAGGTCATATAAACGTAAAGTGAAGGCAGTCAGATGGTGTCGAATAACTCTGACGACTTCAGTCTTTTATCTTGAGCAAGAATCTTCTTTAGGTTCATTGGTTCAGAATTCAAACGGATAGGTGTTTTCTGTTTTCGGTGGCTGCCTGGTTCAGAGTGATATCCTGTCACTTCAGCTGGCAGGTATTGCAGTGCTGATTCTCCTCACGCTGTCGTGTCATTAGACTTGAACGGATGGGGAGAACCAGGCTCATGGCTATTAGCCATTGGCATTGCAGATTGCATCGTCCCGGGCCCTCCGCAGGAGCAGAAAGGGCCAGAGAGGGAGTGCATGAGCCGAGCCCCCAGTCCAGAGGCCAGCACCCTCCTTCCGGAGCTGTTGTACCCAGGGTCCCTGTTTGTGACGGTTTTGCTAAGCCTCTTTTTTCCAGTGCTGTCTGTAAAAAGCAGTGGACTCAACACTGAGGATATCCGCACCGGGGGGACTTCGGGGTTGTGTCTGCAAGCCTGGACCTGGAGTGGGGCACAGCCAATAGAAGGAGGAAAGCTGCCATCTCCGGTGCCCCTGCAGCACAGTGGGGCCAGTCCGTGTCCCTCAGCTCCCTCTTGATTCCTGCTAGAGGGTACCTCTAGGCCAGAACACTTTCTGTAGGAGACTGCCTCCCTGGAGGCAGGAATAAAAAAAAGACATGGGTACCTCAAATGTGATCCTGCGCCCCCTGACCCCTTTGATGGCAGCCACAGCCCCCAGAGTGTTTACAAAGAAGTTGCCTTTCTTTTAACCTAAAAAGTGTAAACACTTTGAGCCCCAGGGCATGTCTGAAGGACCAGAGGGCCTCGCTTGGAGGTGCAGGCAGCCGTGAGGACTCCCTCAGCAGGGGATCCTACACCTCTCACTGGAAGAGTGGTGGCATCCTCGGAGCACTGCCCCTTCCTTCCTCAGCCACGAGGCCACACGTCACCAACCTATTTGTTCCTTCCCTTCAGTTTAATGCATGTTGAGGGGATTTTTTTTCCCTCCTCGGCACACCTGGAAGGATGAAGTTCATCCTTCCTGCTCCTCCAGAGGAGACTCTAAGCCTCAGGCTAAGACTCTTCCCTCTAGGCTCAGAGAATCCCCTGGGGCAAGTCTGAGAATAGATTTGACATTTCCTTGACAAATGGTGATCGGAAATCTGTTGGTGAAAGGTGGTGCTTATAACGATATTTTAAAAGTGATGGTATATTAAGGTGCTCTAAGAAAACATGGTGGCTCAAGAGTCTTATGGGGACAGAGGCAAAGAAATGCCCCGTTTCTGCATCTTCTTTGAATTTAAGTATGCCTGATCTGGACCGCTAAGTCTTGGGCAGTTTTGGGCATGGACACCTTTTGAATTTGGGACCTACAGGAGTTAGGCAACAACCAAGCTGTTCAGGGGTGGCCACCTCATTACCAAAAACCATGTTCTGTAGGTAATGCTCAAATTCCCAAGCTGTACAGCCTGCTTGACTTCAGACATTATCATTCTCTGAAAGGCCAAGGCATGAGAAGGGATGCATCAATCATTTAATCTAGCACCTCTACATCAGTTTTTCTTCTTTTTCCCCCCAGCCTACCCCGAGTTAGCTGTTGTCACTGATCCATCCTCCTGCCTGTGGGAGGGAACAGTCTTCTGCCCTCCCTCATGTGGCCTTCAAGGTCCATCTGATACTTGGCTGAGGTTTCAAGTGTTCTGCATCCAGCCCTTGTACAGAGAGCTATTAGCTTACTTTCCCAGCCTGTCTTTTTTTCTTTAACTGAAAGGCACAACTGCTAAACTGCAGCTTCTAACATGTGTGCATTGCTCTGGATAAGATCTTGATGACCCTGTAAGAGACGTCACAATAAAAGAAATCATTTTGTTGCATCAGTGTGATTTATGAATATTGAAATGCAGACAAGGATCCTGGCAAGGGAAATAGAAATCTGATATGAGGAAAAGAGAAGACATTTGGGTACACAAATTGGAAACATTCACGTCCTTGTTATGGCTCTGGAGAAACTGGATCAGGTTAACCATATGATCCAAAACATAATGGAGTGTCCACATTAATTTTAAAGAGCTTGGTAAATCAGTAAGTGTCTTGAAGGGTGAAACGGATGTCCTGAGCTTGAATATTCAGCTTTGTCTCCAATAGGTTTTATATTAATCTAGCTGTTACAGAAGCTGGTGAAGCAACTGTCTTTCACTTGGTATCAGCACCAGACACAGTAAAAGACATATAAATTCACTGAAGAAGCAGCATCATCTGGGAAGAGGAACTTTTCTGACCCTTGACTACACATGCAATGGAAGAGAAAAACACAGAACCGAGCAGAAAGTCAGACCTGCCCTTAATAAGTGTGACCCTAAGAAAAAGCCCCGAGAGGCAGGATTGGAAATAGGCTGTCTGGAAGAGACTTGGTAGAAGCACAGAAACTGTCTTTGTTTACTTAATCCCTCCAATGCCCGAAGGAACAGGGCTCAGAAATTTTGTAAGAAGCAACATTGCATCAATTTCTCCGAAGCAGAGTGACTTGCGAGGCCTCCGCGTTTTTGGACAGAAAGAGTCTTGGATTTGCTGCTTTGCAGCTGCTTTAGGATCAGGTTTTTAAACATTTTCTAACAGCATCCTTTTTTCCCCAGGTTATTCCATTTTATCAGGCTTGTCTAGGGCTGGCACAGATCGTCACTCCTCTGCCAGGCAGGAACAGATTTGAAGCTTTGCAGGTTGCTGTCCTGTTGAGCAAGAAACTTGTGCTGCAGGAAAGCATTTTTTAAATACCTTTGCTTTACCTGCACATGTTGTGTATGTAGATGCAGACGGAAAACAGATTCAAGAAAATACCTCATAAAAATACGTGTAACCAACAGCACCTCATGGCTCCTGCTGCCCAGCCTCCAGTGCTCTCCCAGCCTTCTTTTTGCTGTTTGTAAATCACTGGCTTCTGCTGACCACTGCTGACTAAGTGACATTAGTCACTTATTTAACCTTGACAGAGATTGAAGAGAACGAAGGTTAAAATAGAGATGTGCAAAAAATTACTTAGTACCATTAAAAGTCTTTTCTGCTAATAGATAAGACTATTTCTGTGTAAAATATTTCTGACTCAGTGTAGGCTATGACAGCAAAAAAAGACATTTTTATGTCATTCTGGTGTTTCCCAGTTCAGATGCTTTCTTTTATTCACTCTTTTATTTCTTTAATTTGTATTAGACAGTTCCAATATTTTCTCCTGTTTTTCCTGTTTCTCAATGCTCCTAATAAGAACTCCAGCAATAAAAGAGCAATACAAGATAAATTCACACTTTAGCTGGGATTTTATGGTGTTTTTTTCAGGCAATCCCAAATCCCCAACCCCAAAATCCACAATAGGAAATCATTATTTAGGCCAAGGGATCATAGCAGAAGGTACTGCTGATGGTATCGCCCAACCATTGCTCACATCATTAGCCAAATGGGAATAATACTTGTAATTAGTGGAATAGGTGCTTATTATCTGAGCTTCCATCAAAAATTGTTGTATATTCTATTACTTTACTGTGGAATGATGGAACAGCTGTATTTTCACTCTAGTCCGTAAGCGTTATTGCATAGGCTCAGTGCTACTCACAAAACTACAAGAGCCACACACACAAGGAGGGCTGAGCACATGTAACAAAATCAGAGTCTTAAAATGTCACCCTTAGGCTTAAGAATCAATCACCTACGTTTTAAAAGCAGTTCCTATTCCTGCCTATTATTGGCCTTCCAGTCCCTGAAGGGGGCCAACAGGAGAGATGGGGAGGGGCTGTTTGCAAGGGCATGTAGCACTAGGACCAGGGGCAATGGTTTTAAACTAGAGCTGGGCAGGTTTAGGTTAGACATTGGGAAGAAGTTCTTTACACTGAGGGTGGTGAGACACTGGCACAGGTTGCCCAGAGATGTGGTGGAGGCCCCATCCCGGGAAACATTCCAGGCCAGGCTGGATAAGGCTCTGAGCGACCCGATGTAGTTGAAGATGTCCCTGCTTAGTGCAGGGGGTTGGACTAGATGGCCTTTAAAGGTCCCTTCCAACCCAACACACTCTATCATTCTGTGATTCTATTCATCCAAAGGGGCTGTGCCTGGTGGCCCTGGCGCCCACGGGGAGGGGACGGGTAGGCGAGTACCAGCACCGCCAGCAAAGACATCAGCAGAGCAGGCGATGGGGCTTGGCCTGGCCCGCTTCTCCCTCCGCCTGTGTTTCGCAGCAGCGGGATCCAAATGTTTAGTCCTTTAGAAGTCTTCCCTTGAGCAAGGCCGAAGGATTTTTGCCAAATTGCCTGCAGCAACTGTAGCCGGGGCAGGTCTGGTGCAGGGCAGGGGGCTTGTCCCTGGGGTGCAGGTGGGCGTCGCGCCTGGAGGCAGCAAGGCTTCACCATCCCGGCAGGCGCACGCGAAGGGAGATGTGGGCAGCTGCCTTCCTGACCATCAAGCCTCTGCCTTGCACTTAACGGACTTCAGCTCATCAACCCAGAGGGCCCAAGGAGTTAAAGGCAGACATAATTCTTTCTCTCGCAGCAGGCTGGGGATCTGCGGGCAGGGTTCAGCCACGGTGCTAAAATCCCATTCAAGCAGAAATGTCACGTTATTTACTCACTAAAACAATGCTCTTATTACAAAGACATTTGAGGACCGAAAATATGACAGTGCCTATTTTAGGTTGTCATTGATCTTTAATTTGCTGTGACCTGAAGGTTTTCTATGTACTCAGTGCTTTTTGGCCAAAATATATGACTGCAGGGAAATGAGTAAATGAGTGCCAGAGATGTTCTTTTTTTCCTATGAAAAGACTGAAATTGCTTTGTGTAAATGTGTGGAAAATGCTGATATTTTGTTTCTATAAATACTTCGCCTCCCGCGTGCTGTATTTCATTTGTGCTGTTTCCTAGGAGTATTTGGCTTCTTATCACTTTTACGCAGGGTGCTGAATACAAATGAGCTACAGTTTACCCAGCAACTCAAGCTGCGGAGCCTTTGTGACTGTTGTGCATTTCCTGAGCAAGAGTAACTACTGAATGAAGCAGATTACCCTGTAGCCTTGCAAAACACTGAGGATTATCAAACATGCATTTAGAGGATAAATACACAGAGGAAAATGCACAGACGCCCTCTGTTTATATATTTATGTGGACGTGTGTGTGTGTATGAATATGTCTGGGTGATGTAAAAAAAACTACCCTGAAATGATCCATCATTTTTAATGAGAATTTAAATATAGGGAAGGCAAAAAAAAGAGCAGCGCTGGTTTTCTTATTCTCAGTGACACCACCTACAGCCAGGCTCCTCGTTTATGGAGTCCATAAACAAGGCTCCGTTACCACAGACTCATGTGATCACAGGATGATTCAGATTGGAAGAAACCTCAGGAGGTCTCTACTCCAACCTCTGCTCAGAGCGGGGCCAGCTCTCAGCTCAGACCAGGTTTCTCAGGGCTTGATGTAGCTGCTTCTTGAAAGCCCCGGGGAGGGAGGCTGCACAGCCTCTCAGGGCAGCTGCCCCACTGTCTGATTGTCCTCCTGGGGAAAACCTTTTTCCATATATCCAGTCTGAGCCGCTCTGGTTTCACCATCTGTTGTCTGTCACTCTCTTACCGTGCACCTCTGTGAGTGAAGATCTGCCTCCTCCATGAGCTCCCTGTAGATGCTAGGGGACTGCTGTCAGGTGCCTCCAAAGCCATCTCTTGTCCAGGCTGGACAAGCCCGTTTCCCTCAGCTTGTCCTCACGGGGAAGTGCTCCAGACCCCCGCCAGCCTGGGGGCCCTCTGCTGAACGCACCCTGGCTCATCGTCCTCTTTCTTTTGTTTGAGAGGGGCAAAACTGGACGCAGGGCCCCAGACGTGGTCTCACTGCCACTGAGTAAAGGGGTCTAGTTACTCCCTTGACCTCGCGTGTGTGCGCGCACCATTGCTTTAATTGTTAAAATACATACATGGATATGCCTGATCTTGTTACACGGGAGTGTTTGTGCTCTCTCAAATCGATTCAAATGAGTCTCGTTCAACTGCTTGACAAGTGTAATATAGATGGACTTGGCAATTTCATCCTTTGCTTAAATTAAACTGTAGTCTGTGCTATAGTTTGCCAAGTTAGGCAAAATGATGTTATGATTATCATAAACTAGTGGTCTCCGTATCATGATTTACATCTACCTAATACTTGCAGTTTTAATCCTGCCTTCTTTGCTATCCTACGTTGGCATAAGCTTTTCAGTGCACTGGATTAGATTGTATGTTATAATAAAATATAAATGTATTTTATAAATATAAAACATTTTTGAAAATAATATAACATCTTTTATATATATATATATAACATCATATATATATATATGATATATATAACACCATTCCATGATTCTATGAGTCTATCATTAAACACAGAACATACTTAGTGAAAATCCTACTTACACCCTGTAGCACAGCGGTTACCACGCATGATTTTCATGGGACTGGGATAAAAGAAAATGAAAGGAGGGGCTCTCCCATGGAAACAAGTGTAAACAGAGGAGCCTCCTTCCATCCTGATGCTCTCCACGTGGGCAAGACAAATGGGAGGGCATCCTGTGATGAGCGACCCACCTTCAGGGAGTTGCTTTGTGAAGAAAGACCTGGCAAGGGAGCAGAAAAATCTACGAGTATTTTGGTGGATAAATACTGCGGTGGAAATGGAGCAGGACAGACTTACAAGGGAGAGAAAGGAGCAGAGAGAGCCTGACAGGGCACCTTGCCCTTTGGTCAGCGCTGCCCCTTCACACTTCCAGCAGCACTTAGTATGCCCAGGATGCACAGCGAACCGAAACCACATAGAAATGAGGAGGAAAATGAGAAAAAACTAGCAAAGATGGCACCGAATGCTGTGCTGCCAATACACCCAAGCTGCTCCCCATCTCTTTGGGTAGTCTGGGGCTGTTCTGCCTGTCCTCCTGTGCTGAGAAAATGGGGTTTGACTTTCCTGAAAACAGCACAGTACTTTCTAGCATCAATAAAGCTGTGTCAGGTTAAGTCTGACCGGTGTTTACGATCTGGTGTTTACAGCCTCCAAGCTGAACAATGTCTGTCGTGTGATGGACGTTATCTTTAGCCTCATCTTCTGGAGAAACTGGCTGCTCATGGCCTGGACAGGTGTACTCTTCGCTGGGTAAAGAACTGGCTGGATGGCCATGCCCAGAGAGTGGTGGTAAATGGAGTTAAATCTAGTTGGTGTCCAGTCACAAGTGGCGTCCCCCAGGGATCAGTGCTGGGGCCGGTTCTNGGAACTGGGGTTGTTTAGCCTGGAGAAGAGGAGGCTGAGGGGAGACCTCATCATCCTCTACAACTACCTGAAAGGAGGCTGTAGAGAGATGGGGGCTGAGCTCTTCTCCCTGGTGACAAGGGATAGGACAAGAGGAAACGGGTTCAAGTTATGTCAGGGCAGGTTTAGATTGGATATCAGGAAACATTTTTACACTGAAAGGGTTATTAAACATTGGAATAGGCTGCCCAGGGAGGTGGTAGATTCACCATCCCTGGAGGTGTTTAAGAAAAGGGTACTTAGGTGCTTAGGGACATGGTTTAGAAGGGGTTTTTGTCAGGGCAGGTTAATGGTTGGACTTGATGATCTTAAAGGTCCCTTCCAACCTCACCGATTCTATGATTCTATTCTATGATTCTATCTCAAGTGTGCAGAAGCCAATTTGGGGTCACTTTGAGGGAAACTGGGACTGCAGAGAACTGGTCCTCTTCTGAAACCGAGTGACTCTTTGTTCCATAAGGGTGCTGTACCCCGCAATCCTGGTTTGAATGGCAAGGTTTTAAGGAGTTCAGTGCACACGAAATCAGTAAGCGTAATTGGGGTGAAATGGTCAGGGAGCAGCAGTTGATCAAACAGCATTAAAATTTATTAGCTGATTGTACAATTTGTCAGTAAACAGGTGTATACAAGGCAAAATCTAGCCACCTTCATCTTAATAGTCCCCTGCCACGATTCCCTGCCTTCCTTCTCCCACAGCCTCCCTATTTCTTTTTGTGGGTTATCTGAAATTATGGGTTATCCAAGGCTTCATTTTCAAGTGCCTATGATTTTAAGGGACTGCAGGTTATCTGAGCTTTGGCCGTACATGGAAAAAAATACAGTAATACTATTTCATTGATTTCAAAGGACATAATCCACCCACGAGTGGACCACTTTTTCTGTAGCCAGTGATACAAATCTTCTGTCCTTAAGAATAGAAAGGATGAATATTACTTTAATTTACAAGTCTAATTTAGAAATATTTTTTTTCTGAGTTTAAGTTGGAAAGGTTAGATGGTCAAATAGCATACCAAATTTCACGTAGTGAAATCGTGAAATGCAGTCATCCTGCAAATATGGAAACCTCTTTTTCTTGTAGAATTGTCATCCCATCTATGGGGTGTTTCTTTTGCCTGGTGTCCTAAAGAAATGAGACTTCTGTTATTGCACTATCTGTTTGCATTTGGGTCTGTTTGCCGGAATGCTTTGATAATTTTGAGCTCACTTGGTTTAACAAGTTTGGAGAGAAGGTCAGAGGATGCAGAGATCATAGAATCATAGAATGGTTCGGGTTGGAAGGGATCTTAAAGACCATCTAGCTCCAACCCCCCCTGCCCTGGGCAGGGACACCTCCCACTAGACCAGGTTGCTCAAAGCCCCATCCAGCCTGGCCTTGAACACTTCCAGGGATGGGGCATCCACAGCTTCTCTGGGCAACCTGGTCCAGTGTCTCACCACCCTCACAGTAAAGAATTTCTTCCTAATATCTAACCTAAATCTTCTCTCTTTCAGCTTGAAACTGTTAGCCTTTGTCCTATCACTACACTCCCTGAAAAAGGGTCCTTCCCCACCTTTCCTGTAGGTCCCCTTTAGGTACTGTAAAGCTGCTAGAAGGTGTCCCCAGAGCCTTCTCTTCTCCAGGCTGAACAATCCCAGGTCTCTCAGACTGTGTTCATAGGAGAGGTGCTCCAGCCCTCTGGTCATTTTTGTGGCCCTCCTCTGGACCTGTTCTAGCAGGTCCATGTTCTTCTTATGCCGGGGGCTCCAGAGCTGGTCACAGTACTGCAGGTGGGGTCTCACCAGAGCAGAGCAGAGGGGGAGATCACCTCCCTCAACTGCTGGCCACGCTTCTTTTGATGCAGCCTGGGATGTGGTTGACCTTCCGGGCTGTGAGTGAACATCGCTGGCCCATGTTGAGCTTCTCTTCAAGCAACACCCCCATCCCCCCGATCCTGAGTTCTCACTGAGCCGGTGGGAAGAAGAGGTGAGGGGCAGGCAAGGAGAGCTCAAGTGCTCCCTGTTCTGCTCACCCTTCGCAGTATCAGCACCCGGTGGCAGCCAGGTTCGGCACCCCCAGAGCACGGTGCCAGCGGCAGGTAATTCCAGGTTCTTGCCCACCTGGCAGGCACAGCGATGGGGCACGGGGCTCTTAGGAAGGAGGCAACCATTGCACAGGGTCACTGAAACCGGGGTAGCAGGGAAGCGCAGATCCCGGATGGGTGAGGATGCCGCAGGGAGGGGAGGCACAGCGGAATGTGGATATGCAGCCTGAGGTCAGACCTCATTCACTTTGATCTTCAAGGAACAACGTGCATCTCCTTTGACGTCTTAGGCATTCACAAGTGAAAAAAGAGAAAGACAGGTGGATTGTTAAGTCTATTAAGGTTTTATTCCATACATGGTGCTTATATACTATTAATACCTTTTCTGAAGAGACTTATTGCAGGGTGGGTCCGTAGGTGGAGCTACATGTGAAAACCTCTGGGGCACCCCAACTTGTTCGGCCTGCTCCTCTTTCCATAGTGAGTCCTTTCCAGATCTGGGGGTTTGGAGCCACCGTGAATCCCTATTTAGGAGCCTTTTGGAAAACACAAAAGCAAGGACAGTACGTCTGACCAAGTCCTCTTTTCCTGGTGGTGTAATGTGAATAACCACCGCCACCACGCGTGGCACGCAGCACACCTCTGGGGGAAGAGAGCAGGGCTGGTGAGCAAGGTGTCACGGCAGAGGACCTGCCACCTCTCACAAAACAGGATTTGGCAAGCTGTACTTTTGCTTGATTTCTGAGAATATTTTTAAAAATACTTTTCATAAAAATCTTGTAGTGCTGCATTTCAGCAGAGAAAACTGCTTTTGCGCTTCTTTAAAGGAAAGCTGCAGTAACGTACCAGGTGTGCGATCTGGACCAGAAACCTTCAGGAGTCAAAAGCAAAGGACGTTTAATCCTGACCAAGCAGACCAAACATTTGGTAGGAAAGCTGGAGAATGTTCAAGATAATAATAATGTACTCTGCATGTTGCAGGACATCTCCTCTAACAGTTGGAGTCCAAAAAGGTCACATCAGCCATGAGTGGAGAAAGAAAGGAAAACACTCGTCAAGATGAATATTGCTCAGAGCATTAATTTTCCCATAGCTTCTTCCACAGCAGGGTCACAAGCAATTAAGAGTCCTCATAGTGGGAACGCTTCTACTGACATACTTTCCTCTCACCCACCATTTTTTTCAAATTTCTTGCTTTGGACATGTGGTCGGTCGTGATCCAACAAAGCTCATTTTTATTTGCAAATTAATCTAGAAATTAGATTTTCTCAGACAAAAGGTTGAAGCATTCTTCCCTTCTGTATTTCTCACTTTGTAAGGGGTGAGCTGATCAGCATCTTTTGCTCTACTTCTGTCAAGCTACTGGAAAAAATACAGAAAAAGCATTTACATTAATATTTACTCAATAAAGTCTGGATTTTTATGAAAAAGAGATTGAAAAGCAAAAATGAGAATGTGTGAGAAATACCTTCCTGATCTTGAAGAAACAGAGCTGACAACTTTCACATCAGGGTATTTATTTTAATATTTATGTGCTCCTAAGTGTACACCTGCTGCCATTTCTCTTTGCAATTCAAGATAAATATCCAAGGTTTTGGAAAAGAGAAAGAGTGGTCATGTTAGCAGGAATGATGGCGATAACGTAATGCATGAAAGTGACGAGATGCCTGAGCTGTACCTGGCTGGGGATCAGAGTATTTTCCATTTAACGTCCACTTGGAGGGTGATGTGCCCCGTTGCACGTGTCGGCGCTGGGTACGTGCGGCGTCCTGGGGGACCTGCGTGTCCCCCTGCACACCCGGTCACGGTGACTGCTTCAAGACGTGGCATATCCTCTGCGCCTCCTGTATCTGCTCAGAGTTTTATCTCATGCCCATTGACATGCTGCCTGAGCGCTGCTTCGATTGTGTTACCCATTTGAAATGCCATTTTATCTGTGGGTACCTGATAGCACAATCATTCCTATGCAGTTGACTGCATTTATTTGTGGCATGGCTTAAGTGGAGGCACCTGCAAGTCTACGCAAAAAAATCACCTGAGCCGATGAACTGGAATTTGAAGGAAAGCAACAGAACGTGTATCTTGGTGTTACTTCTCATTCTTTGGAGCTCTATTTCAATGCCTTTTTTCTTCTCAGAGAAGAGAGAGAGTATTTCATTGTTATGCAGGGCTACTGTATGGATACAATAGACATCGCTTTTTAAAACAAGCAATTTTTGCATGTTATTTTAAGGAAATTTATGTATGTGTGTGTGTGCGCCTGTGTCTGCGCATATTTATACTTCTACCCCCACACACCTGTTTTCTGTCATGTGAATGTTCCAAAACCATCACTCATTCTTAGTTTCAGCAAGACGGGGCCGTCTGCTGCGTCCTGCTGGCCGCTCCAGCCTCCGACGAAGGCCTCGCTCTCCATGCCGGCTCCCTCCTGCGCAGTACCCCGGCCCCGACGCACCTGCCTACGCTTCCACCCCATCCTCCTCTGGCTTGTGAAGAAGGCTCCGCAAAGCCTCTGAGACCCCCCCAGAGAGTGTGATCTGTCCTGGCAGCTCCTTGTTTAAACTGTAGCCATACTGACGCCCAGGCTGCGCTTCCTGACAGCGTATCGAGTGCCGCTTGGAAAGGGTGGACACACCAAAGGCTTCCCAAAGTGACATCCTTGGATGGCCACAGCAGACGTGCTTCATGGGGGAATGTTTTGGGTTCATGGGAACATCCCAACTTTGTTGCTGTTTTAGAAAATTGTTGTTGTGCTTTTCTTATTTCATGGAATCACAGAATATCTCAATTTGGAAGGGACCCATAAAGATCTTGGAGCCCAACTCCATGCTCCTTGCAGGACTGCATAAAACTGAACCACATGACTAAGAGCATTGTCCAGATGCTCCTTAAATTCTGACAGGCTTGGTGCCGTGTCCACTTCCCTGGGGAGCCTGTTCCAGTGACCAATCATCCTCCCACTGAAGAACCTTTTCCTAATGTGCAATCTGAACTTCCCCTGACACAGCTCCATTTCATCTCCTCATGTCCAGTCACTGATCACCAGAGAGAAGAGACCAGCACCTTCCCCTCCGCTGCCCCCCGTGAGGAAGCTGCAGACTGCGATGAGGCCACCCCTCGGCCTTCTCTTCTCCAAGCTGAACAAACTCTTTCACCACCTTGGTTGCCATCTTCTGGATGCACTCTAATAGTCTGATGTCCTTCTTACACTGAGGCACCCAAAATTGCACACAGTACTCAAGGTGGAGCTGCACCAGTGTAGAGTGGGACAATCACCTCCCTCGACCAGCTGGCGATGCTGTGCTTGATGCACCCCAGGGGACGGTTGTCCCTTTTGGCTGCCAGGGCACACTGGTGACCCATACTCAACTTGCCATCCACCCAAACACCCAGATCTCTTTCCACGGCACCACTCTCCAGCCTTTGGTTCCCCAGTGTGTATGTATAACCAGGATTACCCTGTCCCAGGTGGAGAATCCGGCACTTGCTCTTGTTGAATTCCATACAGTTGGTGATTGCCCAGCTCTCTTGTCTATGCAGGGCTCTCTGTGAGACCTCTCCACCCTCAAGGGAGTCCACAGCTCCTCCTAGCTTCATATCTTCAGCAAACCTACTTCATGTGCATTCGATTCCTGCTTCCTGATCATTTATAAAAACATGAAAGAGCACAGCCCCTAAAACTGAGCCCTGGGGAAGCCCGCTGGTGGATGGCCGCCAGCCTGATGGAACCTCATTTACTATAATCCCCACCCATCAGTCAGTAGCTCACCCAACACATTACGGACTTGAATAGCTGTGTGCTGGGTATTCTGTCCAGAAGGATACTGTGAAAGACAGGATCAAAAGCTTTTGATTTCTGGTAGTGTTCTTGTTTTTATTTTGGGGGTCTTACAGTGACCTCAGGATAAAGCACCCATGAGCCAGCTGGAAGAGAACAACAGTAAAATCCAACAGGGCTCACGGTTTGCAAAAATTTGTGTCTGCTTGACAATGAAATACACATCCTGAGATTGTTGTGGTTGTTGAATTAAGATGCAGATGTGGTGCGGAAGAGCTCCTGTGAAGAGGTGTATTACATGAATCATTAAAATCACTGGAAAGATAAAGCCAAGCATGGAAAGCTGGGAATACCACTGACCTAAAATCATTTCTCTGCCCTGTTTCTACCTAATCAGACGATAATTAACCCGCTCACTCAGGTGTTGCTCTTGCTTTATGAATTTTTGCACCCTGCCCCTACCCTCCCCCCCGAGGGATTATGGATGGATGGAGATGATGAGCCCTGTCTCTGCTCAGCATGAAGAAGAGGCATCTCACTGCTGTCTTCAACTACCTAACGGCAGGACACGCTGGAGCTGGCGGTCAGTGGCGAGAGGCAGCAGGCACAGGTTGCAGCAGTGAGAAATTGTCATGAAAATTTCACAGCTGGCCCGTGCCGACCGAGGAGAGAAGCTCAGTGCAAAGGATAGAGTGACAAGAGTAATTCTTTTATTCGTGCGCATGAGTTGCCCCATTCAGGTTGGGACAACCCAAAAGTGGTTTTACACACAGTTCTGACACCTTTCAAGCATTCAGATACAACATGATTTGATCAATCGCCACTTAACATTCACAGGCCACGGTTTTGCAAAGCAACTGTAATTCTGGGGCATCTGCTGCTCTCTTGATCTAGACGCCCATGGAGCCAGTCTTGCTACAGCTACTTTTTTATGATGGCAGATAATTGGAGGGTATCACAGAGGTGTTAGGGGGGCTAAGGATGCTGGCGTCATCTCGGTACTCCAGTGGTATCCTTTTTTCTTCAGGGTGGGAGCTGTCATCCTCCTCCTTGGAATGAGCAAGGAGTCTTTCAGTCGTGCTTATTTATTTATCACTTTTGATGTTTATTTATTATTTATTATCACCTCTCCTGTGAGGACAGGCTGAGAGAGTTGGGGTTGTTCAGCCTGGAGAAGAGAAGGCTCCGGGGAGACCTTGTCGTGGCCTTTCATTACTTATAAGAAAGATAGGGTCAGATTTTTAGCAGGGCCTGTTGCCATAGGGCAAGGAGTAATGGTTTTAAACTAAAAGAGGGCAGATTTAGAGTAGATAAAGGGAAGAAATGCTTAATGCTGAGTGTGGTGAAACACTGGCACAAGTTGCCCAGAGAGGTGGTAGATGCCCCATCCCTGGAAACATTCCAGGTCAGGTTGAATGGGGCTCTGAGCAACCTGATGTAGTTGAAGATGTCCCTGCTCATTGCAGGGGGGTTGGACTAGATGGCCTTTAAAGGTCCCTCCCAACCCAAACTATTCTATGGTTCTATAATTCTATGTAGGCATGTGTCATGGTTTAACCCCAGCTGCCAGCAAGGACCATGCAGCCGCTCATGCAGTTCTCCCCCTTCCCCCAGGAGAGCAGGGAGAAGAGGGAAGAAAGGAGGGGAAAGGGAAAAAAAAATCTTGCAGGTTGACACAAAGACAGTTTAAGAAAAACAATAACAGAAAAGGAAAGTAACAGTACTACTACCAATAATAATGACACAAGTCACTCTCACTACCCGGTGAATCAGTACTTTCCCGAGCAGCCATCATGGATTCCCCACCCCAGCCGACCCCTGTTTGTATACTGAGCATGACACCCATGGTAGGGAATATTCCACCGGCTATTCCATCTCTGCCTGTGCTCCTTCCCAGCTTCTATGGGAAACTGAAAAGAGCCCTTGAAAAGCATCAACATCGCTCAGCAACAACTGAAGCAACAGGCAGTATTGGCATTCCTTGATATTAACTCTTTCCTGGCTGAAACCAGGATAGCATGACCATGCAGTATGCAATGTAAAATAATAATAATTTAAAAAAAAAATTTAAGAAAGCTCATACAATTTCACACTACGAAGACTGATAGGGAGCGAGAATTTCCTAAGAAGATTCAGGCTGGCTAGGAGGAAAACAACACTCAACCACTAGCACAGGTTGCCCCGAGAAGCTGTAGCTGATTTTTCTATGATGATGAGGAGGAGGAGGAGGGTTATCTTTAGTTGCCCTGAGAAGCTGTACCATTTCATCTGATTTTCGATTTATTTATTTATTTATTTATTTT
>VXBO01006269.1:173707-279061 GCA_013400135.1 Rhinoptilus africanus | reverse complement strand
GGGGGGGGAGGATGCTGTGCGGTCCCCCTCGATGGGTGGCTTGTCTTTTTGCAGGAGCCTGGTGAACGGGACCTTCTCCGAAGTCAAGGACAGGATGTTTTCCCACCTGCCCTCCTTGCAGCTGCTGTGAGTATGGCACGGAAAGTAATTAGCGCTTTGCCCGTTCCTCCTAATTAGAGTTATGGGGTGCCCTTGGTGAAAGGGAGGTAACGGCTAAATCCCCAGCCTGTGCTGATAGAGCTGCTCTTTCATAACAGAGGGATGCATTTTCCGCGCGTAAACCACCTCATAAAACATGTGTCTAGTTCCTGATGGAGGAGGACAAAACTGTTTTCTCGTGCCCAAAGTTCCTTATTTTAAAATTTCAGCTTTTCTAAGTTCAGGGCTGAGTTTTCCCCCTGGCGTCATGTGGTGCTTCTCACTTGTGCTCGCTTTTTGCCCGTGAGTCTCACGTTGGCTTTGGGACACTGTGGGCGCGATGGGGGGCAAGCGGAGGCTACCGGGATGCAGCATGGAGGAGAACCTCTGTGGTGTCTGCAGCATGACTCTGGGCTTCAAGCATTCCCACCTGGAGGATGGCCTCTTGGATGGCTTCTGACCTGGTGGTCCTCTGTCCCAGGGGACAGTGGTCCGCCTCCCAGCACTCTTCCCCAAACTTGCTTTGATTTAGCTGTCCTGGGAGGCAGCAGCAGGGAAGGCACAGAGATAACGGGGTGCTGTACAACCCCCCTGGGGAGCCTGGATACTTGTTTCTCTGGTTGTCTGCAGAGAAGCCGTGCTGCTGCCAGACGCCTGGCCAGCCTGGCACAGCCTGCCTGGAATGCCCGATGCCATGCAGACCCTCCACACCTCCCCTGTAAGGACCAGGTTACCCCCAAGCAACGACACGGTGCAAATAAAAATTCAGCAAAAAGATGCGAGGCACGCCAGAAAGCCAAGCTAAGCACTAGATGCTAAAATTGGTCTTGGCAAGAGATAGTTCCTTAAAGCACTTGGTAGCCCTATGGCTACCCTCCTCTCCTCTGGCACCTCCACCTCATTCTCAAAGGTCTGTCTAATTTTTTTGGGGGAGCAGGACCCCATGGAACATGCTGGGGAGAAGTGGGCAAAGCAAGGGGTGGAGGTTGTCACCTTCTTTAGCGTGGCACCAGTCCCAAAGTCAAGTTTTTGTGGGTCTTGGGGGCCAGCACAGAGCCCTGGTCAGAGGGTGGAGGACTTTGCCCACCGGTGAACAGGGGCAAACACCAGACCTGTGCCAGCTGGGAAGGAAAGGGATAAATCCAAGAGTGGGTTGAGAGAAACCATGGGTGGAAAATTAGAGATGGGGGCAATCTGGCTTGTTTTGGATAGCGGTACTGGGAAGACGGAGGAAGAGCAGAAGAAGATTATCCCTTTTCCTTAGCTGTAGCAGATTTCCAGGAGGAGGTGGTGGGGTGTATGGTGTGGTGGGGCAGGGGTCAGTTGTTGAGAAAGTCAGAAGTTGCCCGTGTCACTCGTGGGAGTGAGAGGGGTTGGTCACCACCACCAACCATTGCCTTGGGCCCTGACAAATTGTGTTGGTTAGTGTAGTTTGTGACTTTTCCCTTCAAACAGGAGGAAAAATGAAAGATGAAGTGACAAAAGAGATACATGCATAATTGAGCACTTGGGTACCTCAGGACTATGTCTTCTGTGGCAGTAGCCATGGTAAAATAGTAACGCAAGGATTTGCTTTTGATGGCGGTCTGCATCTTTGTCAGATTTCTTTGGGATAATTTAAGGAGCGTTTGTCTAGTATTAGCGTAATAACCAAGGATCACAGGGAAAGTTTGCATTTCATGTTCATTAGTCTTCTAAATTAATTTTAGTAAAATGCCTAAAACCATACAAAAAGAGGATTGATGTTACTCTAATAAAGTGATTAGTGCAGATATATCCACTCATAGTGGAAAATTCAGAGATTTTCCAAAAATTATTTAATTTGAGTAGCGTTCGGTTTTTAGACCAAGTAAGAAGTTTTGCTGTTTTCTTAAAAGGAGATCACTCTCTGCACCTTTGAACATCGGAGATCGTCTGCTGTTGGGCTTTGATTCAGCAAAGAAGGAACTTTGCTGGCAAAGCCTTTCTGTGGCATCCTTCTCCCTCCCTGCCCTGTCCCGGCTCAGGTGACAGCCGCTCTGGCGCAGCTCCGACATGTTTTGTCCCTGAAGTTCACTGAAGAGGGAGGACAAGGCAGTGCCTGGAGCAGGCAGCACCGCCGCTCGTCCTCGCTGCCTGCGGACACAGGGCTTTGCTTTGCAGGGATAGCAGGACTCTGTCTCTGGCGGTTTGGGCACGTCTGTGTTTCCAGCTAATGAACCGGCCGTGTGAACCGTGTTCTGTCCTCCCACGCCATGGGCCGTAGCCCGTCAGCAGGTTGGGCTTGGAGCATCCCCTTGGGAGCGCAGAATGAGCGAGCGCTGACCCACTGCAACTGCATAGATGAGAGCTCAGGAGCTCAGGAGCGGTGCTGAGATGGTCTCTTGGAAATTGGCAGGGTAGCCGGAGGCGTGGAGGGCAACCAGGGTCCACACTCAGCAGACCTCCCCCCTAAAGAGGGCTCATCCTGCTCAGGGGAACCAGAAAGTCGAGGGCCAGGTTGCATTTAAGCAAGGTGAATGGCACAGCGAGCTTTATTCCTGGGGAGTAGTGGACATTAGCATCACATTATGCCTATGATTTTTATTTTTTTTTTTAATAGGCCATTCCACAGTGTTTTATGTGTGCTGCACTGGTGGGGCAATATGGGCTAAAGTCAGTAAGATTAGTTTGGTCATGGGCAATAAACACAACAGGCATAATCTGGCATGTCAAGCTTTAATGTGCTTTCCTAATGCCTGCTCTCCATTTTCAGCTTGCTCAACTCCAACTCCTTCACCGTTATACGAGATGATGCCTTTGCTGGTCTCTTCCATCTAGAATACCTGTAAGTTCGTTATTTTATGTCTTCCCCTGTCCTTTATAAATCAGGGTGTTTTGATAAGTTGCCAAGGCTCCTGCTGTGGAGTCTGAGTCTTTACTGTGATTCCCAGGAGCAGGGGAGATGAAGGATTTATGTTCCACTCCTGTGCAAATGTCCTTTACAACAGCTGACCATTTTTCAGAGGCTGCAGTGGATTTTTAAAATATGCCGTGAATGTGGGGTGCCTCTGTACAATCACAGTACACCAGAAAAGCATTGCTGAGCAAGACCTTGTCCCGGCTTTCCAGAACAGTGCCATCACTGTCGAGGGGCTCTGAACCTCAGGAGAGGGGGGGTGAAGCCTCTCCTGGCCTGCTGGCAGCCTGAAGAGGAGCTGCAGAGTATCCGTGTACTGCCCAGAACAACCCTGGTCACCAGACTTGTTCTTTCCCCCCAACTTTGCCCTTTTTTCTGATATCCCATTTAAAGCCTGTGGCATTTATCTTTATATTATAAATAATGATAAATATATGAATACATAAATATACATTTCATATAATATAAATTACTGTAATTCTTTATATTGATATTTAAATTTATTTAACTTTTCTTAGTTCACTTACTTGATTTTTACATTACCTTCATCCCCTGATTTATTTTTTTCTTTAATTTTTTTAAGGTCGGCCTTTTTTCTTTTGAAAATGTATTAGCCCTGGTACCAGCTTGTCCTCACTTCATACCCCAAAGGGCTGCTGTGTCTCAGTGTTACCGGCCATGAGCTGGTGTGTTTGAAACTCTGAATATGAACTGAAAAAAATTCCTCTTTCCGCCCACCTTCCCGTGCTGAAGGTAGCTGTGGAAAACAGTTCTGTCTTTTTCTAAAGGAAAACCAATGCTCATAAAACTGACTCTTGCTGAACTCTTGCAGGCAAATAGGTATTAGGGTGGGGTGTATTCAGGATTAATTGTCTGATACGTGCAGAGCAGCCAGCGGCAAAGACTGGTAAAGGTTCAGTGTCCTTTAGCAGCAGCTGAACAGGGGTCTTGGCTAATGGTTGTGGTCGCCCTCCCCGCCAAGTCCACAGAGCTTTTCCTCTTCCCAGCAAATCACTTCTCCACCTTTTGGGAACCTTTGGGGTTTTTCTTGGCCACGCAGCCAGTAGTACCATTACACCTTCAGTAACTCATGTCTCTCTCAGTTACCAGTGACCAGGCCTTACGGAAAATAAGAAAACCTCACTGACAAAGAAGAATGTCAAGTTTCTTTGGGTACAAAGCAAAGTCTCTGGATGAAGAGCAGCCGGGGACCACCCCAGCAGACACCTATATCCATCCATCCATCCATCCATCCATCCATCCATCCATCCATCCATCCATCTCCATCTGTGTCCTGCAGCACTCATAGTGGCATTCAATACACCCTTAAACTACCTGACTGTACCAAGTTTGGATAAGACAGGTCTGATAAAGACAGGAGCTTTGCTAGTGAAGAGGATGGCGTTCCCAGGGTAGCATCCCTTTGAGGCCAGGTTTGGTGACTCAGGAATCTGGCACATGACTGAGTCCCAGCCTGGATTTGCATCGCCTCGCTGCAGTGCATGCAGTGAAGCTGTGTTTCTTCGCACGGATGGCTGAGCTGGCTCCGTGCAGGGACGGCAGGTGAGGGTGTTGGGAAGCAGTTTGTCTCTCCACTCTGCGGATTGGATTTGTGTCCCCAGGCAGCCTTGTAGCGGCTGACTCTCTTCTGACATCTTCCATGTAGACACAACACCTTCTCACCCACACCCTTTGCACACAGTCAGGGTCCCAGTCATTTCATGAAGGATTTTGGCTTCATTTAAACTGTAGAACCCACAGCAGTTGTCATCCCCTACATCCCCATCTTGACTCTCTCAAGAAGAGACCTTGGCTCGTAGTGTTTTTCCTCTGTTAGCCTGGAAGGCCAACAAGAATGTATTGGAGGAAGGGCGACACATTTATCTCATAAAACTTTTTATAAAGTCAGCACGCAATTGTCTTCATCCAGGTACAGCTGTACTATGCAATATCTTGATGGCCACCTGGCTGCGATCGCTTTGCAGGGCTGATGGTGTATTTAGGGATGTGTCCTCAAGCGCTCGGGGGTCAAGATGCTCAAATATCATCTCCTCCTTTAAGTGCTGACATGCAGTCAGGAGGAGCAGCGTGCTCCTGGAATCGATACGTGCCTGTCACCGTTTCCCCTGTGCACAGGGCCGTGACTCGCGTGCAGCCGGGTGCCCTGCAGAGGTGCCGTCCCAGCGGGAGAGAGCTGGACTGGGGCAGCGAGAAGAAAACCGAGGCAGCGGTCCTGCCATTTCTGCAGCCCTCGGCTGTCTGCAGGTCCCGTCACAGCTCTGTGGGTGCAGAGGTGACACTGTGTGTGCAGCCATACGGGACGTCCCCATCACAGCGTCCATCTCTGTGCTGCCCCGTGGCTTTAAAATGCAGGCGATTTGCAAGAGGAAGCTTCTAGAGTCCATCTCAGAAGCCTCTCCTACACAGGTCTCTCGGCTCACACAACATACCCCCAGAGGATTAACCAACAGAGGAATAATGTTTTTTGTTTTGTTCATTTTGTTCCACTTCTGCTGGATGTTTGTGTTAGGTCCTGTCCCTTCTGCTGCCTGGGACCCGCATCATTCCTCACGGTCCACCCGAGTAAAGGGAGCGTGAGCAGCTCCACCGAGACTTCCCCACCTTTAAGTCTGAAGGGGCTGCACAGGAACCTGCTGAATTTGGAGACCATAGCTTAAAGCACTGGTGATGCTAGTAATAATGTTAATTAATGTATTTTAAAATACCTTTTTTTTTTATTATTGCCTAGATTCATTGAAGGAAACAAAATTGAAACCATTTCGAGAAATGCATTTCGTGGCCTTCGAGACCTGACTCACCTGTAAGTTGTTTAACAGCTGGTAGAGGAATTTGTACTTGAACAAAACTCTTCTGGGGGACAGCTGGTTTTCCTGCTACACAGAAAACCCCCCATCCCCTCCCCGCATCAGCTTCCTCCTGCCGTCGACAGCGTGCCTTCCACAAATTAAAAACTAGCCTTAAAAAAAACATCCTGCCGGGATGCAGCTGCGACCCGGGAATGCAGCCCCAGTCCCACCATCACCCTGCCAATGCGTTGTGAACAGCCCCACTCCTTTTGACACGCTCACTGGTTGCTCGGTGTGTTACATCCCCACCTGGGCAATAAAAAAAAGCTTTATGTATTTTACTTTCACCTGAGCTTCAAGCAATCTCCATTCTTGAATGAGAATAATTAATTTGTGCCTGGTCCTCATTAACTATTAACAGTGCCAGTGGCTGGATGGTAACCAGATAATTAACAGCCTCTAAGTGAGCTCAGGCTTAGTAAGAGTCGCCCAGACAAGAAACAGCAATGATACTAAGCTCTAACTTTCTTTTCTAGTTCTTTGGCCAATAACCATCTCAAAGCTCTGCCAAGGGATGTCTTCAGTGATTTAGATTCTTTAATTGAACTGTAAGTAACAAGAATCTTTTTATTGCCTGCTTGCTCGGTCACTCTGTTCCGCTGTTTTACATCCTGGGTTTGTGTGGTGCTGTGTCTGATATCTGCACAGAAAAGAAATGTGCGTTTTGTTGTTCCAGCTTTTCTCATTTGAAAATTGTTTACTTGGTAGACGCCTCTGAAATAACTGCCATTTCTCAAATCACTGTTGCTTTTCATGACGCTGTACATAGCTTGCGTTATTGTGCTTCTTTCTGATGTTTCATATAAATTGTTTTTTAGGGAAAGGGAGGCAATGAATTTTAAAAATACAATTTCCCTGAACATTTTTCCTGTTACTGTTGCATGTGTACCCTGAGATTATTTTAGTAAAGGGCATTCGTTAAAAAAAAAAACCACTTTTTTTTCTTGTTTTTTGTGCAGTTGTAGCACATTGCTGACTTGCTGTCAGTGTTTTCTTGTATAACTGAGCTGCTAGTCAGCTTCCTCTATTTTTGGCCTGGCCAAGCAGCAAAGTATAATTGTAAGCCACAAAAATTGCCAAGGGATTGAAGAGCAGGTACAGTGTGGAAATTTCACATACCTCAGTTGGGGGAGGTTAAATTGACTCCACATCAGCAGCAACTCTAAAAATACAAGCTTTACATCTGTTTTTTAATGTAACACAGAAGTGGTACCAGCAAGGCCACTCTGTCAGCTCCGGCGGTGCTGGAGTAGTTTAGTGAAGAGATGGGATTTATCTGTGTCAGCAGTAGATGGTGGGAAGGATGCTCGCAGCAGACAGCCAGATTGTCAGGATTTATTACTTTACAGTCCTAATCCTATGAAAACTTACAAACATGAGTGACTTTACATGTGAATCATGGTGCTCTATCGTTACGATTACATGTGAGCATATTTCCTAGATGAAATCGTTTTTTCCAAGGACAACACTCAGTGAAGGGGAGTCCGTAGTAAGAGAGTCCAAATAAAACTTAAGAAACTTCCCTGTTCTCAGTTCGTAACCAATTCAGGGCTACTCAGATATTTTAAAATTCAGCATGTCAAGGTGATAACAGTTCTGTAGTATTCATATTGCTGTCAACCTTTTCAAATATGTTTATTTCTGTGTGTTTTTTAGAGATTTAAGGGGAAATAAATTTGAGTGTGACTGCAAAGCCAAGTGGTTGTTTTTGTGGTTAAAGATGACAAATTCCACTGTTTCTGATGTCCTGTGTATTGGTCCAGCAGAATATCAGGATAAGAAGTTAAATGATGTGACAAGTTTTGATTATGAATGCACCACTACAGGTATTCAGAATGTATGTTTCTAAGCACACTACAAATGGTTAAATATCAGAAGTTTAGACTTTGCCCTTTCGCTTCTGTGAGCATGACCTGGGGGGAGGAAAGGGTTACATACAAAGCACTGCAAGTACTAGAACAAGCATAAAATGGGAAAATTACATTTCGAAGCCCAAGTAAGTACCGAGTTTTTATTTGGATTAAGCGATAATGGGAGGAGAGCTGTGACTATTCATATTCCAAAAGACTTGATTATGACTCACTTTGTGACTTAATTTTCATCACAGAATGCTTTCTATTGTCTGGAATAAGGCCAAATAGTTATGGCAGATGAGCTTCCCAAAATCTCTGTATTTCACAGAAAGCGATGAAAAGAAGTTCAAATAATGTGGCTATATCTGTTATCTTTATTCAATAGGCCACAATTTAATAGCATCAAATGTGACAGCAATACCGCCAGCAGTTCTTTATGGAACTCCATTAAGTTGGGGAGAAATATCCAATAATATTCTGACTACTGTCTTGTTTAGGATCTTGATTTTTATTTTAGGTAATGTAAAGCATGCTGAAGGAAGTGAAGAGAAACTTGCATGTGGTAATGCTTATATTTTATGGCTGAACAGATGCAGTTACCTCTCTTTAAATGTAGTCACATCATATAACTGAGAATATCAGCCGCGAGTGTTGTTTTTCATCTTTCATGTATAGGATGTCAGCACTCTGCCTTTTTTCTGTACAATAATATCACAGGCGTTCAAGTTCTCATCTGTCATCAAGTCAGTCATCACTATTAAAAGACAATAGAAAAGGTGATTGCTAGCAATGTAACATAAAGTTTCAGGACAAGGTAATCCAAGGGGCAATATGTAAAGGAAAAGAGAATGAACTCAGAATTCAAAAATATGCCAGAAGAGCAGCAGAGGTAAAGCGCAATAACCTGCTACATAAAAGGATGTCAAACCCAGGAGGGCAACGTAGCTTAGAATGGTACCGAAGTTACGTTCCTGTGTCTGTAAATCCACCGAGATGCAAAAGTACAAAGTAAAAGCAGGCTTCGTTTCATCTCAATCTCGTTTAAGCGGTTACGCAGCACTAACAGTGTGCAAGGAGAGGCCTTATCTCCTTGGTCCTCAGACTTGTACTGACCTAACTGCCCTCTGCTGTCTCTTTGTGCCTAGAAAGCTAACTATAAAATTGCCACAGGCAAAATTCACCCTTCATGTTAGTCCCATTGTCTTCTGTAACCGACGAAATTACACCAAGCTTAAATCTAATTTCACATGCTGCAGGGCTTGCTGGGCAGCTAAGGCATTACGTGGTGCAAGCGTTGCTCGGCTGAATACTTGTTCAAATGGCATCAGAGAAGTGCTCTTGCAGCACGGCATAGAGCTTTAATCCACTCTTCAGGTAGCAGCGGTCGTTTTCAAACCATTCCCTCTCTGTCTGCTGTGAGGGCAGGCTGTGTGCCTGGCCTGGGGACAGGCAGCACCAGGCTTCCCGCGGCTCCCCTGCATCCCGAAGGTGGAGGGCGCAGAAGGCATGGAGCTCTGGCGTCCTTACAGAGTGTCCGTGAGGGACAGACTGCACGCAGAAATGACCCGTCGGAGACAAACAGAGTAGAAATGCAAATCTTCAGGAGTGTGTCACCCCTGAGACAGCCCCGCGTCCCCCGCGCTGAGCTGCAGGCTGCCTTGCTCAAGCTGTGACCCTCTGGTGGCCCTGCCAGCCTGTGGTGTCAGGCCACAGCTGCTTTTTCCTTCTCCGCCATTGCCTCCCCCAGACCCAAAGGGAGTGTAAATATGCCCATTGCCATTCCCTGGGGATTGCTGATGAGTCGCAGGCTCAGGCTTGCACCCTATTCTGAGGTAAAGCAACAAACCCTGTAGGTGTGTTCTCCTTTCCCACCTGGTGATGGGCAAACCTCTTTCATTCATGCTAGTCTTTAGGATCATGTTTCCCTCCTTTGCCAGGCACAATCGAACTTTCCATCATTTCTGGTCTCTGGTACTCTGTGTCGAGCATGACTGGGTGTAGGATGTGGTAACAAAGCCGTCTGCTCGGTAAAACCTGCATCTCAGCAGCTTCATCAGTTCATTGCACCCGCTGAACTGCCTCGATGGTAACAGGAGGAGAGGAGTAAAAAGGTGCTGCCAAATTAAAAAAGAATAATTAAAAAAAAAAAGCCAAAGAACAAAACACTCTTGTTACTTCTTCACAGAGAAAGCGATTCACAGTGTCAGTGATCTGCACTTTTTTTGTGATAGCATCTCTCTTTTCCCTTTCTCATGGCTTGCATCATGGAGGCAGGTTAAGCTGTTACATGTCTTTTCTTGTCTTTCTATCAAAACAGTGTGCGAGGGGCCGTGCTGTGGCCACAAGCATGGCAGGGGAACGTGTACTTGCTTTCAGAAGACTGGAAAATGGGCCTCGCGCTCCCACAGGCACTGGGAACAGGCTCTGCGTGTGCCTGGAACCTGCTTTGGCCAGCAGGGATCTTCTCCCCAAGCTTAGGAAGCTCGTTCTTTACCTCGCTGAGACTGTCTTCTGGAGGTGGTCCTCTCTTTTCCCTGCTGGCTGGAAGGGATGTAGTTTGCAAATGAAGAGTTACCTGCTCCATAGTCTCTCCTGTGCTAGAGGTCACCCTGTGCCACCGTGGTGAGAGATGGGAAGGGATGGCTAATGCTCCCTGATGGCACCTCCGGGTGCCCCACCTGGAGTGGGAGGCTCTGCCATAGGGAAGAAGGGCCATGAGGACAGAGGAACCAATGGGCAGCCAAGTCGCAGGATGCAATTTAGGAGCTGCTGCCCAAATGGGTCATCACTCCCCTCTCTCTCTAGTGTCCTCCAGCGTTCCCCACCCGCCTCCCCTCTGCACCAGCGTTCCTTTGTGCTGGGATCAGCCAGAGCAGGGCCTGCCGGGGGGGAAATCAGCCCAACCACCGAAGCGTTGGGTCCCTCATCCATGATGGCTTGCACCCATTCAAAAGCCAAAGGAGCAGAGGCAGAGCGGGTCGCTGGAGGATGGGGGGACCACTCCAACCCTCAGCTGGCAAACAAACAGCATTAAAAACACGTGTCTTGAGATGGGGAGAGTAAAACTGGGCACTGGGGTGAGGGGCAGAGAGCGACAGCCAGGAAGTGAGGGCCACGTCCCCTTCACCCTCCTGAGCAGGCTGATCCAGTTTAAAAAAGAGAAAAATGTTGGGAAACATTCCCCCGCCCCCAACCCTGTATTTACTGTATGAGCTCTTTCTAGCATTAAAGCAAGGCATGTGGACCTGCCTGTAAAACTAAATTGAGCCCCCAAGACCTAAATTTTTGGCAAGCCTGATGTGGCAGCATCTCTTTACTGTGTAACCCTGTTCCACATTACAGGCTGGTATTTCCAACTGGTGCTAAAACCAACCTTGATTGCTTTTTACAGATTATGGCTGATTTTGTTACCCATTTTTACTCATCCAGTGACATAAAGAGCCCAATGACAGGTACAAGTAAAAATAGCTGTGTTAACGCTGAATCATTTCTGAATGAGCAGTGGGTTTTAACTCACAGACTGGTTTGTTTTAATTCACAGATTCCCTCAAAGTGTTTCACAACTGTTCAGATTTCAAGAGACGTCTTTTTCAGCACTAGCTATTTTGGGTTTTTTTTCTCAAGATTTAAAAAATAGTTTTATTTTCTTTGACTATTGTTCCATCCTTAGCTCCCTTTCATGATTTATCACTTACTTTTACTTTCTGCATACTTCAGTGTCAGTTTTCTCCAGTCCTTTCATTTTCCCAGTGAGAATGAAGATAACTTTCTTGTTTTCCTACCAGCATTTATGAATCAAGCCCAAACTCTATTTATAATAGTCCCTCGAAGAATGGAAACTGTCATTTCTTTCACAGCTGTAGAATCTGCTCTGTTTGTTTAATGGTAGTCATCTATCTTTATTCTCCAGAAGTGTAACTCCTCAAGGGCAAGGCTTTCAAGCATGCAGAGACAGAGGGTTCTTCATTCAAAACCAATTATTTCATAATGCACCAAAATGAGGAACTCAAGTGAGGACTTAATTACCATTTCACCAAAATCCCTGGATGCTCTGGCCCTTTGAGCGTAGGAGAGCGTGGTGAAGGCACGTAGCAAATGGAGCTTGAAACAGAGCGGTGCGCGGTTCTGCAGAGAAACTCCCTCGTTGCGGAAGATGCGTTTCCTTTTCTATATATCTATATCCATACATAACTTCAGCGCAGGCCTTCTGCCCCCCTCTAGAAGCAAGTGCTGGCTTTCCTTTGCCAGCTCTGCTATACCTTTTTCTCATAATAATGACCTTGCCCAGCTGTCAGGCCAAAGATCAAATTCAGACCCACGTCTCCTCGCTTTGCCCCAGATTGGCTCTGTGCTGACTTAGCCCAGGCTGAGTTTTAGAGTTAAATCTACAAAGACACTTGGATTTTGAGAAGAAATCTTGATTTTTGAAGTTAGGCTCTTAGTCTTCACAGGTTGCTCCAACTCCTCAGTCTTAGTATCTAGAATAAGTGTTCCAATGGAGAGTAATTTGCAGGTTGGTTGTATTTTATGCCTAAACCACTTTACAACAGCCCATAAAATGTTATGTTAACTGAGTTTTTGATTACACCGTGTTGTCTATGGTCTAGCCAAAATGGGGTTATCCCCAGGCAAACTTCAGATTATTATTTCACTTTCTGCCTGGTTTAGTATAACACAAATTGCTAGTGATTAAATTTGCATGACTTAAGAAGTTATTGGACTTCAGCTGGAAGTTGCTGTCTCTCAGCTTGAAAGTGATTCTAGCAAGGCCATTTCACTTGACGGGAAAGTAACTTCCAGCTGTGGGGAAAGAGGCTTCTCTCTCGATATCCTGATTTCATGGATACCAGCCAGCCTAGCTGGAAAATCTGATTTCTGCCACTATTTACCCATTTGATCTCCTTGGCAACTATATTTCCAGAGGACAGTTTATGAAGCCTAAAGCAGGAGACGCTTTCCCCTGTTGCTGCATGACTAACGTGAGCACTGACACTTCCATGCTAGTGTTATACAAAATCCAGAGTATTTCACTCATTTTTCAGCGTAAATCATTATAATCAGTGACCACTTACTCCGTGTTTGCAGCAATGATGTATCCTAACTGTTGTAAATGTATGTTTCTAGATTTTGTTGTTCACCAGATTTTGCCCTACCAGTCAGTTTCCGTGGATACGTTCAACTCAAAGAATGATGTGTTCGTAGCCATTGCACAGCCCAGCATGGAGAACTGCATGGTGCTGGAGTGGGATCACATTGAAATGAATTTCAGGAGTTATGACAATATCACAGGTATATGAACACTGGGATTCCAGTCGTTGAACTAGTGGTGTTTCACGAGGACGAGATTTGTAGATGGGACCAAGTTGGTGGGTTTTGTCCCAAATCTCTGTTGAATTTGGCAGATCAAAGTGTGTAATGTTTGGACAGGAGTGACTTCGTCTTCTTAATACATGCACATTTAACCTCACTGAAGCACATGAACTAGGCTTTTTTTGTCTGATCTTGTAAATTGTCCCGAAGGCACAAACACTTGCTGTGAATGTCACGCTTTGGCCCAGCTTAGACGCTCCCCACCTGAATCACACGGCAGGTATAGGTTAAAGGAGCCCTCACTCTTGCCCAAGTGCCTGCAAAAGAATACAGAAATACTGTGTGTAGAAGGAAAATAGGTCTGAAGGATGCATCTAGGGTGGGCTGGCCAGGAAAGCATGTTTCACAGCTGAAGGTGACATGGAAATATTTGAACCACGATTGTTACCTGAAGAGACGTGTTGTAAAGCTTTCCCGTTTACCTTCCGTTTACAAACATGCTAAATTAGCATCCTGGCCAGATTACTCATCAAGCACAGAGCCCATGTGGATGCCAGGTGATTTCCTAATGCTAACAACCATTCTGTTCCTGACTGACACTCGTGGTGCTACAGGGAGCTCAGTCACACCATGACAGCAGGGACACAGTCTCTAGAGCTGTTATACGCTGCCTGATTTCTCAGCTACTTCAGGCTATTGGTTCTGATGACTCAGGAGCTAAATTTGTCCATGGAGCATCCTTCTCTCCTGTTCCTTGTTACGTGTGATAAATTATTTTTTACCTTGCATTTTGGGAAACAAAGAGTATGCTGCATCCTAATCTGGCGGTGTCTACAAAGGCAGCAAGCCCTGACCTCTTCACATCAGCTGTGTGTGTCGTTAATTAAAGTTTACAAGATGCTACCCCTCCCTCAGGAAATTTTGGAAATGAAAAATTTTACTTTTTTAGGTTTCATTGTGTTTTGGTAGATTAGGGGGAAATTAGGGGATATAAATTGAGAAGTCAACGGCCCAAAGAGAGATAGCAGAGCTCTAGAAAAGCTCTGGAAATTAATTTGAGAATTTGGGTCATTTCCAAAGACAGCTGTCTTCCGGACGTATTTAATCTTCCTGTGAATGACATGATTAGGAGACACTTCTGCTGAGGACGTGGGTCCTAGCCCTGCACCCCCCATACCTGGCCAGACTTGTTTCTCAAACAACCGTCCTGTGTTCCTGGAAGGCCTGAGCTCGAGCTCTGGACCCTGAAATGGGAGTGAGAGAGAGACTTCTCCCAGGGGACACATGCACCTAAAGAGCCTCTTGCAGAGCCTAAAGAGTGTTTCATAGAGCTCAGGAGCCAGCTTTGCACTCCATGGGGAGTTCCATTACTCACTCTATGCTTGGCATCCGGATATCTGAATTTAGCCCTTTACAGCGTGGGCTTTTGGAGCTGAGCTAGCTGTCCAGATTGCCTTTACAGTCAACATGCAGAGAACAGGCATTGCTGTCCTCTGCAAAAGGAGACATCTACAGGGCAGGTGGAATCTCTTTTAGAGTGCTTTTTGACTAAGTTAGACCAGAAAGAGCCTGGATGATCAGCTCGAGCATTCATGTCTCTGCTACAGATACCTCACGGTACTTGAGATGAATCCCACCCCTCCTGCACTGTGGTGTAGATCATCCCAGGCCGGCTGTGAAACAACTGTGGGCTGGGGACCAGCAGAGGTGCCAGGGCAAGTCTCCTATAGTGACTGTGACCAAGCAGGTGTCAGGGAATCTGTGCAGTTACAGTTCTACTTAAACTATGTGCTTCAGGGAGGAGTTCTTGTCTTCCAACAAAACCTTTCATAAATAGTCTGGTTGTTACTTTTTTGATGTGGTTCTTGTATCGTGACTTGACATTCTCAAACAGACCATAACCTCATCTGATCTAACCTGGCAGCTGCAATATTCCTAAATATTTCTAGTTTAATGTAATCTCAAGAGTACCTAACAGAAACAACAGAGTTAGATTTTACTTTTTCGTTCTGCTGTCAGGTGATATATCCACAAGATGCATCAGTATTTCTATTTACAGTAGCAAAAAGTTGACTCTTGTCCTCTTGGAGCAAGAAAAATAGACTATATTTCATTATTCTAGTTAAGATGGAAAGGTAGACATTCTAAGAATAAGAGAATTTCGTATTCCTGATGAGTCATGAGGTAACAACTCTGGTTATTTTGGAATAATAAAATTTGGCTTAAATAATCATTTTGGATATTAGGAGGCATGTGTTTGAAAAAACAGAGAAAGAATTCATATTCTGGATAAAAAGGAATGGGCGTTTTAGGGTGCATCATACTTGCACATGTTGAGGGGTGTGACATTTCCAACATTTGAAGTCATCTTTCCAGTTAGTAGGGAGAATACAGCATGAAAAGAAGCTCTTACGGTATGTAGCAGAAGACAAAATTATGAGATGGTGCAGGTTTAAAAAAGGGGTGGGATGATTTGGTAATCTCTCTGGTTTAAAGGGTGCTTTGTACTGTGCTAATATATGTGATTTTTTTTTTCTTTTTGGGGCAATAGGTCAGTCCATAGTGGGATGTAAAGCCATTCTTGTTGGTGACCAAGTCTTTGTGGTGGTGGCACAGCTCTTTGGTGGCTCACACATTTACAAGTATGATGAAAGCTGGACAAAGTTTGTCAAATTCCAGGATATCGAAGTATCTCGCATTTCCAAGCCAAATGATATAGAGCTTTTTGAGATAGACAGTGAAATGTTTTTTGTCATAGCAGATAGCTCTAAAGCAGGTTTGTCCACAGTGTACAAGTGGAATAACAAAGGATTTTACTCATACCAGTCCCTTCATGAGTGGTTCAGGGACACCGATGCTGAGTTTCTCCATATAGATGGGAAATCACATTTAATCCTCTCCAGCCGCTCGCAGGTTCCCATTATACTCCAGTGGAACAAAGCTTCCAAAAAGTTTGTCCCACACAGTGAAATCCCCAACATGGAAGATGTCTTGGCTGTGAAGAGTTTCAGGATACAAGACAGCCTGTACATCACGCTCACGAGATTCATTGGTGACTCCAGAGTTATGAAATGGAATAGCAAACAGTTTGTGGAGATACAGGCTCTTCCGTCCCGGGGAGCCATGACGCTGCAGCCTTTCTCCTTCAAGAACAATTACTACCTAGCCTTGGGAAGTGACTATACCTTCTCCCAGATTTACCAGTGGGACGGTGAAAAGAAGATCTTCAGGTTATTTAAAGAAATCTATGTGCAAGCACCACGGTCTTTCACAGCTGTGTCAACGGATCGAAGAGATTTTTTCTTTGCCTCTAGCTTTAAAGGAAACACTCAAATATTTGAACATATCATCATTGACTTGAGTTTATGAAAAGCTGCTGGAGTGAAATTGGTGTAGAATGACATTTATGCACAAAACAAAAAAGAGACCTTTCCAAAACCAGGGTGCACCTATGGAGTATGATGACATTTTCTGAACTTTTCAAACTTGCATATTAATCAGGGATTGCATTTACTTGGTTACTGCATGACATGTCCGTTTTATCCTTTTTCAAAGACGCTTTGCAGCCTGCAGTCATTCAGAGGAGAGTGCAGCGCATTAGGATTAATGTTGACATCTAAGAGAATGATCTAAATTTTACCCAGAAAACTACCTTGAATTGATCATCTCATAAAGAAAGTGAAGAGTAAGCCATACATAGAAATGATCTTGACTCTTAAACTAACGGGTTTAGTAATGATTTTAAGATTAGAGCCAGTTCTTCGTGATTGCTGATGGATTGTAAAAGTAAAGTTCCAGAATACACTTGATTTTGGTTTCTTGAGGTCTGTCTTCAAAATCTGTCTTTCTGGTTTATAGCAGAACTCAAGCATCATTTTAATTCATTGTAGATTAAAGGGAAAGTCAAAATCTCTTGCTATTTTTCTTTCATTAATCACTATTTCAGCAATAAATTGTGCATAACAAGTAGCCCAGCCCGCAGAATCTGGGTAGCCAAGGAAAGCAGGGTATGTCACTTCTAGACTGTGAGATCTTAACAACATAGACAGATAATAACAGAGCTCTGCTTGGGGCCACGAGTGAATTGACTATTCACACTCTTTATGATGATCCCAGTAGACCCTGGGGTGTTTTAAGAAGTAAATCTATACTGATCTCTCATTCTAGAAGGTGCAGCTTAAGTTTAGCCTGAAACATCTACGTTCACGTTCTCTGTGCTGTAGCTCGTCTGTACACAATGAGATTCATTCTCCAGTGTTCTCCCCTCAGCGCAGCTCACAAGCAATAAATTCAGGTTTTGGTCATCACAAGCTGTATTTGGGGAATATTTTGGAAAAAAACCAACAAAACCGAATCTTTTGAAACCAAGGCAGCTGGAGCTGTTTCAGGCTAGAGCTAAGCCTGTCTCCAAGAGGAAAGGTTTCCTCTTGGTAGCTCCATGCTTTTGCCAGGTTGCCAAGCCATTGAAGGTTAAACAGGAGGATGTGAACAGACCATGCTGCATTGGTTTTTTGGGTGGCTACAGACCAAGGCATTTAGTCATCCTAAATAGGGCAGTCCCAGCATGCAGAGCCTCTGTCAGGATAACAGCTAGGGACTGTTTCCCTGGAAAGGCTCTCCACCATCCTTACCCAGCAAAGTTGTGTCTCAGAGCACTTGTTTGTTCACTTACACGATATGTTTCTTCACACCACATAGCATACTAGGTTGTTTTATCATGTCCTGCTGCTGCATTTCTGCCTTGGATATTAGGGAGGCTTTGCGTAAAGCAGGGGGAGCAAAGGAAACTGTCCTTTATTCCTTCATACTCAGGGCTATCTCACCGTCTCTGTGCTGAGTGAGCTTCACATTTTTCCCCTGGACACGTGAAACATGGTCTGTTATTGCAAATAGAGATGTTCTCATAGGCTCTCTGACATCCAGGATGTGAACAGCGCTGCAGAAGGGAATTATGTGCAAGGACTCCCGTGAGGAGTTATAACCTAGCAGTGACCTGGCATATCACAGCCTTCCCCAAATTTTGCCTAGCTGCTATGAAATAAAATTATTACTGGCCTGTCAGAGACATAGCTCATTTTATTCTGTTTTAAAAATGCGTATTTTTCTTTTTCTTTTTGCTCATCCTGGTTTTATTTTCAATTACACTGGCAACTTAGCCTGTCCAGCCATCTGAAGTATCGCACTCTCCCCTCCGAATCCCAACACGGTGTCCATCCCAGTGGTTCAATAAGGCCAGTAGATGCAAACCAATCCTCTGCAGTAGGTTTTAGCAATATCCCTCCTAGGATTACGCAAATAAATCCGACAAAACAAAGAGATGATTCATACGTCTGTCAGTGAATGTGATTTCTTACCGTGTTCCCAGTTAACTTTTTGAAGTGGGTATAGCTGGCAAGCGATGTTTCTTTAACCTGTGTTGTGGGAAGGTGTTTTTTATTGCTTTTCTGTCGAGCGTGCATGTTTAAATAGAGTCAGGTATTCTGATGAGGAGGGGCGTTTCTCAGTGCGCCAGCACTTTCGTGCAGGGCTCGCTGTGAGTACCATTCCCTCAGCAAGGGCATCGCTCAGAGATAAAGGCTAGTTTAGAGAAATTGGATCTTGACATTTCTTACTTGAAGGGAAGCAAGAGGATGGTGAAAAAGGGCTTGCATACCCAATACCAGGAGACTGTACTCTTTCGAGAGCCACAGGGATTTTGAGACTTGGCTATCAAGTTGAATTAAATTAAAATGATCTCTGAAGAGACAGGCTTAATAAAGAGGATAAAGTGAGCCACAGGAGCCTAGCTCATTCACACGAGACCAGAAGAAGGAAGCGAGGGAAATGAATTCTGCGGGCAGGCTGATGCTTCTGCTGAGTAGCCGTGTTGGCTGGTCAGAAAGCCCAGCTCAGCATCCCTCCCGGTCTCAGCGGCAGCCCGGAGTCGGATGCTGGCCTGTCTGTTCTGCTGAGTTAGTGCACAGGGGGTCAAAGCAGCTAAGAGGGGGGGCAAAAAGCACCAGTCGATGAAGAAAAGGTTGCGGTACATTTCTCAGGATTAAACAAAGGCAGTGTCTCAAAAAGAGCCTTGTTCTGCCCTTCCTGCTCCCAAGGAAAAGCTGCAGGAGGCAGACATAACAACAGAAATCACTAAGCATCGAAAATACTTTCTGCCTTTCCAAACGCAACAGCGGTTTTGTCTCCATGGCCTATACTCTGTAATAGAAATTGTTTTGAGTAATAAATAAAATATGCATACCCATAATTTACTGCAAATGTTAGACCGTCAGGACAGTGAGAAAGGATAACAGAACATGCCACCTGGTAATTTTTAATGTATTCTAAAATACATACAACTATGTAAAGAACGGTAGTTTGTACAAGCATAGATTTAATATGGTGTGCTACCTACGGGGGAGCGTTTTAAGGCTGTATATACATTGAGCTTTTTTTAGTAAAGAGGAGCTGGTGCAACCTATGCCACTGACACATGGATGTACTCTTTCAGTGTATGAATAAAATGTAGTTAATGAGACTAATAGTGGTGCATTGTGGGGGGGGCTAAAATATCCATGCTATGAAGATCCACGCTGCCAGAGAGATGGACAAGGTGGGCAAGCGAGTCCTTGTCCGTTTATGGTGGGGTTTGGCTTCTGAAAACGTGGAGGGAGCCCTGCTCAGCTTAGCCTCAGTTTCTGTGCCTGAGGTGCCTCGGCCCTCCAAGGTGCTGCTCTTCCCTGGCTTTCCCCTTCACTCTTTCCTTACACCCCATCTAGCGTTAGCAAGTACGTAATGCAGCTATTACGACGATTTTCGGTTCGGATTAAACTCAGTTCTGTTTCCTTTCTTTCTTTCTTACCACGATACCAAGGTATCTTAATTTTCAAAATAATTTTCAAAAGATACTTAAGATATTTGAGCAGGTTTCTTGCATGCAGAGTGGATAGGAACCAAGCCCTAAAGTTAATCCCTAGACTTTCAGATCTTCACTGTGGGGTCTCCTAAGATTTGTTAAATTTTACTGAATTGTTGCCATTTACTCTGAAATCGCAGAAATAAGTATAAATCTATCAACAGTGAATAAATTTTATTTAAAGCAATCCTTGAGCATTATCCACTGATCCTGCTAGTCACTAACGCAGAGAATAATTCTTTTTGTTTCCTCTTCTTTCTTCAGAAACTGCAATTCTCTGTAACTAATTATAGGCTTGTGCAATCAAAGACATGTCTGACATACCATAATGGGATGCAATTGCTCCGGGATCATTGCTTTCCTTTTGGGTATTCCACCTTTTTATGAGTCAGCAGCCCTTATGGTGTGGTTCACTGAAACTCCACCAAACATCAGCTTCAGATCAGCGCCATTTCCCCACCTGCCCTCCCCCGGTTTCTTTGCCCTTGCTAAATGAACAGTTTTTTCCACTCGTTACCGCCTTCTTCAAATCTTCCTCGGAAAGTTTCTATTCCTCCTTGAAAGTAACAGCAAGATACCAAGAGAAAAGCGTTCCCAAAGAGCAATGCGGGGCTGGTCACTCCTCTGCAAATCTCCAGGGGAAGACAGAGCAGGGTCTTTCTGAAGGGTCAAGCCGAAGGCAGATGTGTAAGAAACAGCTGTAAAAGTCCCACTCACCCCCTCTAAATCCCATTCACTCCTGGCCCACAGTCCCGAGCTGCTACCACCGCTCCCTCTGGCAGCAATGCTCACAGCCAGGAATTACTGTGGCTTTTGTTTCACGCCCTAACCCAGAAGAAATGGAGCCGAGCTGCTAACACTGGGGTTTTTTTTCTAGTGTCTGGAAACCAGCCCCTTAAGCCCTTTTTCATTCCCCATACAGTCCAGCCTCCTTTTGGAGAAACTGCAGGCTAGGTGATCTAATGGGCCTCAAAATTGACCGTCAAAGTCTGACAAAACCAGCTGGCCACATGCTGTTAGATCCTCCACGAAATAAGAGACTGATACTGTGAAAGCATTAGAACTGATGATAGCTACAAAAAAATCCACCCTGCAGTACCCCTTTACCCACAGGCCATTGCCGTTCTTGCCACAGAGCTGCGTGATGATTTGCAGAGGGGTTTTGCAAAATCTTGAATGGGAGGAAAGTTTCTGGAAGATGAAGTCCGTGTTATGGAGCACTGGGCAAATTCTGTTTTCTTTAGGTCTGAGCGGATGGTTTAGAGCCATCCACATACATGTTGAGTAGCTGGATACATTGCAAGTTGGACGTGATTCCTCACAAAGCCACACACAGCAAAATCCAAGTCAAACTGAACCTAACATCGTGGCTCCCAGTGAAGAAAACACTGAAAAGAAGCATCTGGAGTTGCAAAGTGCCACCCTGGAATGATTCACAGAGAGGTATGATGCACTTCAACAGGCAAGCAAGGGAGATAGATGTTTTACAATCCGTGGGCTGGGTTGAGAGAGATGATGTGGGTCTTCATAAAATCATAGAATAGTTTGGGTTGGAAGGGACCTTTAAAGGTCATCTAGTCCCACCCCCCTGCAGTGAGCAGGGACATCTTCAACTAGATCAGGTTGCTCAGAGCCTCGTCCAACCCGACCTTGAATTTTTCCAGGGATGGGGCATCTACCACCTCTCTGGGCAACCTGTGCCAGTGTTTCACAACCCTTGGCATAAAAAATTTCTTCTCTATATCTATTCCAAATCTACCCTCTTTCAGTTTAAAACCATTACTCCTTGCCCTATGGCAACAGGCCCTGCTAAAAAGTCTGTCCCTATCTTTCTTTGAAGCCTCTTTTATGTATTGAAATGACACAATAAGGTCTCCCCAGTGCCTTCTCTCCCCCAGGCTGAACAACCCCGACTCTCTCAGNAGTACTGGTCCCAGTATGGAGCCCTGAGGGACACCGCTTGTCACTGATCTCCATCTGGACATTGAGCTATTGACCACTACTCTCTGTATGCGACCATCCAACCAATTCCTCATTCACCAGACAGTCCATCCATCAAATCCATCTCTCTCCAATTTGGAAAGCAGGATGTTGCNAGGTGGGGTCTCATGAGAGCAGATAAGAGCAGCGGAATCACCTCCCTTGATGCTTCTTGTGATCCAGCCCAGGATACACTTGGCCTTCTGGGCTGTGAGCGCACGTTGCCAGCTCATGTCCAGCTTTTCATCCCCCAGTACCCCCAGGTCCTTCTCAATCCCTTCGTCACCCAGATTGTATTGATACTGGGGGCTGCCCTGACCATGTGCAGGACCCTTCATTTGGCCTTGTTGAACCTCATAAGGTTCACACAGGCTCACTTCTCGAGGTTGTCCAGGTCCCTCTGGCTGGCATCCCATCCCTCCACCTTGTCAACCACACACTCAGCTTCATGTCTTCAGCAAACTTGCTGAGGGTGCACTCAATCCCACTGTCTGTGTCATTGGTGAAGATATTGAACAGTACTGGTCCCAGTATGGAGCCCTGAGGGACACCGCTTGTCACTGATCTCCATCTGGACATTGAGCTATTGACCACTACTCTCTGTATGCGACCATCCAACCAATTCCTCATTCACCAGACAGTCCATCCATCAAATCCATCTCTCTCCAATTTGGAAAGCAGGATGTTGCGGGGGGGACTGTGTCAAAGGCCTTACAGAAGCCCAGACAGACAGCATCCATAGCTCTTCTCTTGTTCACTGATGTAGTCACTCCATCAAAGAAGGCCACTAAGTTGGTCTTGAGAAAACCACGTCAGTCAGGTAGCCTAGATGAAATTTGGTGGAAAGCCAGGAAAGCAGATGCCAGAAGTTTAATATAAGTAATATTGAAGTAGAGATTAGAAAACTAGAGATGGTGAGGCTGTAGACAAATGTTTAGTTACCTTGAGGGAAACAAATCACATTTTCTAAGCACAGAGATAAATCGGTGCGAGATCAGGGAATCAGGGAGAACAAAAAATATGTTTCTAAGTAAAGGAAAGGAATAGGAGTGACAGCATATGAAGTGTGAGTTTACTTAATTGCTGTGTAGAGAAAGTATCTAAGTGCCTTTCCAAGGTCACTCAGAGAATGCAATCCACATCATTTTCCTTTCCAGAGTCACCCTAGTTTATGCTTAATTAAACTATGCAAGCTCTGCACACTCTAGAAAATGCCCTTTTTATTACATTGTAGGCAATTTGCATTTCTGAAGGGCACTGAGGAACCATGACATCACCAGAATGAAGGGCTTGTGGTAGCGTTGCTCCCATTTTTATTCATTTGCAATTGTTGACTTTTATTCCAAAGTTCATTTCTATTTCCTGCTTGGACATTAGCACTGGATTGTACAAGAATGCTCATTTTCCAACTTCAATGGCCATTTCAGTTCTTCTGACTCAGCAGCCCCTTGGGGCTGACTCATCCTCCAGCTGCAGGTGTGCCCTGGCAATTAATTCTCCATTTCAGTCCCCTGAATGAAAGGCCAGTGGGTCGAGAAAGTACTCACCACCCACCGCTGGTGGGGCCAGTGCGGCGCCTGGGCCAGCACGCGGAAGGAGGGAGCGGCGCTGCGCCCTGCATGTTGATTACTCGCTCTCTTCCACTTACTTTCTCTTCTGCTCTCACCAGTATGGTAAATGGTCTTACCAGAGTTTTACAGAAAGCAAAGTACCACTGAGGCCAGGATGGTGCAGATTTACTTGAGACGCTTCTGAGAGCAAGCTGGAAATAGAAAGGGGAAATAGAAGTTAAATCAGCAACCCTGGTTAATGGCATCTGTCTACTACTTGTTTGTAAACTCCGTAGCCCAGGGGTCTCCTTGAATCCCCACCTTCTCCTGGTTCCTGCTGACAGCATTTTCTGACTCTGCTTTGTACCATTAGCATCTGGGGAGAAAAATGCAGGCCTTTCATTTCGGAGGAAGGCTCATTACAATTATCTGTGCCTCTGTCACCTCGGGATCTGATTATGGTGCTGGGGTTGCACCTTGAAATCGTTACAGTGAAGGCTTAATGAAGTGAGTAACTACAGAGTCCTGCAGTTACTCCCCACCGACTTATTGCATCTGCCTCTATCACAGGAATAGTTACCACCTGTTTTTTAGGATTTTTTAAAAGTGAAACCTTGTATTTGGAGTTTGTCCTATAAAATCCCACACAGCTGGGAATGTGAGAGCCTGGGCAGCTCTCCTTCCCCGTCACAACACCAGCCGGAGGAGCTTGGAGTATGCTGCTGGCTGAAAACGGGTGCAGGTAGGAGTTAAAAAACTACATTCACTGCTTTTTGGGCTGGGAAATGGTAAGGAAACCCTGGGTGACAACTGTGTGGGGAGGGCTGCGCTTGCATCCATGCTGAATCCCAGTCCGCTCTGTGCAGTGGTGCAGGCAGCCCACATGCCCCAGCCAGCCCCCTCCAGCACTGTGGGAGCTCCGCGGCTCCCGCCTGCTTTCTCCCAGCATGCATTAAGGATGCGCCTGACCTAAGCCAAGAAAATAAAGTGAAATATGAAAATAACTGGCACTTTAATGCTTTCTTGCCACTTTTGTCTTGAAATGGAGTGTACATGCAGGGAGACGCACTTCCCGATCCCGTCCTGCCCTGCTAGTAACAAATAGTGATGGGTTCCTTCGCTGTTTCTCAGATATGGATCAAGACAGATTTGGGGGTAAAATGGATGGTAATAGAGAGTTTATCTCCTTTCAATTTTCTTTCTTTCCCCTTTGCCCCCAATTTATTTGCCTCTGTCTTCCTAATCGCTGGGAGATTATTATGTCTGAATCATCAGGCTTGAAGAAGTGTATGCCATTTCCCCTTAAATGACAGCTGAGATATTTATCTGTATTGTTGTAGGGAGGCTCATATCAGCATCTGCAGGTCAGATGAGGATAATTTGCCTTTTGCTATTTTTGATGGACTATCAATGAGGGCTAATCCCGGCCCTTTGGTATGGTGGGCGGAGGAGAACAAAGAGGTTCGTGTAGCTCCAGGAGCCTTTTTCTCAGTAAGGAGACCAGCTTCCCCATGGAAGGTGCAGAGGGAAATGCTAAACTACCTATCCATGAAAATAATGAACTAAAAAACCTCTTATTGACTTCAGTGTCCTGGCCTACTCTGGAATATTTTGCAAACGTGGCCAGGACTTTGAACCTGATGCTGCTAGCTTCTGTGATGTTGCTTGGTATAGAGCGGTTGCAGGAAGCATTTCTAAAATGCCTGGAGCTTTAGGATAGGCAGAGATTTACCACCAAGGGGCAGGAGTGGGATGCAGTTGGGAATAGGTTACTTGCTGATGTGCTAATAGCTGTAGGGGTATGAGAACTGTCCTCTGAATTTGGGAGTTCATGAAGATGCTGAAGGCTCCAGGCTGCCAGGTGGAGCTGTACGTGTCTCTCTCATCTCATCATAGGCACCGCGCCTTTTGGAGACATCCTTTTTGGTGAGCACTGGGAGGGAAAGATCCATTTGCAATATGGGGACTGTAAAGACAGCTGTGCAAGTCAAGAAGAGCTCTTTGCAGTGAGAAATGCTGCATATTTGCTGCAGTCTTCAGTGGAGGCATGCTAGATTCCTTAGGAAAAAACGCAGGAATGTTCACTTTTTCAGCTGTTATTCAGTTCCTTATTGGTATTGTCTTTAGTGTTTGCTTTCCTGAGACTCCTTCTGCCAGGATTTATTCAGTGAACTGAATATTAATTATGTTTTCTACTCTCTCTGTCCATGTTGGTCAGGCCTGCAATAGGAAGGATCAGCAGAGACAAGACATTCAGGTATGAGAAAGGCTGTCAGATCATGACCTGAGCCAAAACAGAAAAAGTCACAAAATCGCAGAAAGCCTGAGGTGGGAAGGGACCTTTGGAGGTCATTTGGTCCAAACTCCCTGGTCAAGCAGGGTCACCTACAGTCAGTTGCTCAGGACAATGCCCAGAAGACTTTTGATCTCTAAGGATGGCAACTCCACAAACTTTCTGGGCAACGTGTGCCAGTGCCGGCCACCCTCACAGTGAAAAAGTTTTTCCTTTTGTTCATGTTTTCCCTTTAGTTCAAGTCCTCCCTATGGCAGGGGAGCAAAGAAGAAATATACTGCTCATAACCACTTGCATAGAAAATCCAGCCAGTCTAAGAATATTTAATTCTCTGTTCCTCTTATCCTCGTCAAAATGTGTATAGATGAAATCGCTTCCATGTCATTTGCAGCACCAAAGTGTTCCTAAGTATAGACTTAGCTTAGTGACCTTGTAGTGAATGTCAGCAGTCAGTTAAGTCACCACTTAGCACTGACACTGAAGCTATTTAGGAAGTAATGAGTTGGCACAGCAGACTAACTTCTGGAATAACTGGGAGCTTGCTAATGTCTGATGCATGCCCCACGCAGTGGTATAATTTAGGGAAGAGAGTGATTCACTCCTACTGCTCCCAACTGCAGCCCAAGGCATTAAGTTTGTCTTCACTAAAAACATCTCAGGCTCACCCGTGGGTTTCTTCCCAGCTGTACTTCACCTCCACTTGTCTACACTGACAGCTAGCTCAGGATCTTCCCTTTCAACCCAAGAAGACCACCTATCTGTAGTTACCCATGCATACAGTGACACTGAGATAAATACTGTAAAAATTACCTAGAGTCATAACAACGGTGACAAAATGGTCTTCCACATGCCCTCTGATCTGAAATAGGTTATGAGTTGCTCCCAGAGTCTTGCCGTGGGTAGGCTAAGAAGAATGCTTATTGGGCCCTCTCTTATTTTTAAGAACTTGGGTGGTAGGAAAGCTCAACCCTCCCCTACCCTGAGGGGAGACGGGGTCTGGTATCCCAGTCCTGGGGCTTTCCAGAGACTACGCTTGGAAATAGGAATAAACAACCCCCTTTGTTCCTTGGAAATGATGCGTGGTTGGTGGGCACAGGCAGCATTTGAGGGTGTGCTGGTCTTTGGGTAGAAGACAGAATGTTATAAGGATTTGAATTTCTCTGGGCAACAGAAAATGGGGATGGGAGCTCCTTGGGGAGCAGCTTCTCCCATCTGGAGAAGGCACAGTGTGTGGCAACTGCTCCTGCAGCTTAGTTTGTACAAAGACAGTTTCAGTCAGAAGCACCTGATTTACACAAACAATTCAGCATGAGGAACTGGGAGGAAGTTTGCTCCAATTCATAAGGATGGGGTTTGGGGCTTTCCTTCCCTTATTTGTCAAAACCTGACAATTGTTGTCGCCAAGAAACCAAGGCACAGCACAGAGTTACAAACCACTTTGTGTGGGAAAGCAGAAAGGATGCTTGGATGCTCTCAGTACCTTTCATCACTCCCTTCTCCTTGCAGCAGGTACTCAAATGTGCCACCTCGGTGTGCTGGCTGGTGACCCTCCAGTTACGGGCGCTATCTTCAGTAGGTATCACGCCTGCATATTCTGTATTTTTGTTTTGTTTCAAGTTCTCAAATCAAGTCTTCCAGTCTTCCAACTGGTTCCTCTACGAAGATACAAATACGCCCCTGTGAGGAGTACACAGCTTCAGTCTGAGCCAGCTTCTGAGCAAGACAGACTACCTCTTTCACTGAGTTTGTTCTCCAGTGTCAACAAGTCAAATCTGAATTTGCTCAGATTAAATATAGTTTCAGAAAAATCCACCGTTGGATACATTCTATTACACAAGTGTATGAAAATCAAAGGGAAATTGATTAGGAAAGGTTTATGTCGTCCTTTTTTTTTTTTTTTTTTTTTTTTTTTTTTTTTTTACTATTTCTTCTCTCTGAAATCTTTCACATGCAGATGTTGATGGTTTGTCAAGCACATGAAACAACTCAGTTTCTGCAGATGCAAGGAAATAGAATATCTAAGGAAATTGCAAAGAGTAGAAGTAAATAAAAGATATTTTTCAATAACGTGCAAGGTTACAGAAAACAAGGATATTTGTGAACCTTCTCAAACTGAATGCAAAACAATGAGCTTGTATTTACTTTAACAAGAGAGCTTTCTTTTGTCTCTCTGTATTTAACCCCAAATTATTTGCATTGCCTCCCGTGGCAACAAATTCAATCCTTTGGAAATGTATTTGCTTTTTGCTAGTAATATCTATTACAATAAAACATATGACACTTATTGTCAAGAGCTGCACGGGAGATAGAGATGGAAATTCAAGAAAAGTAAAAAGGAGCTATTATACTGTGCGTTCAGCACACCAAACTACTTAACCTCTCATCTCTAGTCTTTCACTCTTCAGGTCAGCAGGCATTTGAGGTGTTGCCAAGATAACATACTCCTTTTCCATGGACTAGAGATTGCTCAGTAGTGACCTCTCTGCCCAGTTAGAGGCTGGACTGAAAAAAGACTGTGTCTTGAGGGATTTCTGCCTCATCCTGCTTGGCTGCATACTGAGAAAGACCGTGCAGGTAGTGATACCAGCAGGCTGTTAGATGACTTTCAAGAAATAGCATGAAAGAACGACTTCAGCTGTTGCAGGTTGTGTTTGGTTTACTTCTCAGCAGATGGCTCGGTAGGTAAGAGAAACACCGAGAGCACCGTGTCTGATGTGTGTGATTGCAGCACTGCTGGGGACCAGGAGGAACGGGAGATTTGCCCATCCCACAACACAGCACCAACACAGCACTTCTGGGCTGGTAGATGCTCAGGTCTCCACAGTGCTCGTGGGTTTATCCATCTGGACATCATTGCCCTGTGCACTGCTGGAGGTGTGCCACTGTGCTTCAGCGGCTGTAAATTTGGTGTCTCTGATAGAAGCTTCAGAGGTAAAGAAGGCGTGCTCCCTTTTGCTTCTCACTCCCTTTGTGATGAAACGAAAAAGGCTATTTCAAAGATCTTTCCTTGCATAGTCCACCTGTCCTCAATTCCTCTGACACCTGAGATTTATGATAAGCACCATGGGGTCATGAGCAACTCGGGGGGGTAGAAAGAGGTCTGTTTTGGAGAAAGAGGTGGCTTCTGACCAGGAAAACCACACACTGAACTGAGCCCTCTCAGCCTCTCTCCTTGGTGTAGTCCGTGGTCAGTGACAGGATGGAGCAGCGATGCAGATCTGTACCTCTGCAGGAAGAGATGGTGCTGGCTGGGGAGGGGAGCAGGGCTGGACTTCAGTGAGAGCTCGTCTGTTTAACTTCCTAATAAATGGCATCATTATGGTAGGCCAAACAGTGACTTGGAGCCCTTGAAATGGGAAACAGGCCTGCAAATACCAAAGGACTACTACTGCAAATTGCAAGGAGGGAAGAGTGGATGTGGAAGAAGAGTGGTCAGAGAGTTATAAACTACTTGGGTGGGAAGGAACCTAAATCAACTGTCAGAGACGGGGGAAAGATGTTTTTCTTTTTATTTGTATATGTTGTCTGCTGGGTTCTGAGTTTCTGACTGCATTCACTTTCCTCAGGCAAGGTATCCCTCTTCGTACACAGCTTCAGGGAATGCAGTCAGATGTTCTAGACACCCACAGTGGGTGCATTCAGTCTTCTGGGGTTTCAGGATGCAGGTTTAGCCCCTTCTATTACTCATTAGATTGCTCTAAGTACCCTGAACCACAGCCATCTGATAGCATGGCAATGTAGTCAAATATTCCCAAGACAGTACTGGAATACATAATGGATGCAGCAGAAACCTCTGCAGACTTCAGGCACCCAGTATTTCCACCTAAGACTTGCATCTTACCCCGTTGTGTACTTGAGGATAATGGAAATTTGAGACAATGTTTTCAGGCAGTTTCTCTTTTCATACTGTTGTGCAGTCCTAAGAGAGCTTTTTACCCTGAACCCTGCATAATCTGTGCCCCCAGAGCTGCAAGCAAAATATGCTTAAGAAAACCACAAAACTTAGTAAACATTGGAGATTTTCCCACATGATTTTTCTGACTATCAGTCTAGTTTATGCTTCCAAAAAGCACCCATTTATCTCCTCCTGGCTGTTAAAGCTCCTTTTCTCTCTTGTTCCCTCTTCCTATTACTCTTTCAAGCTACAGCTGTTGTGGGCAGCTAAGCTGAAAGAAAGGAAAAATGGGTGGAAGAGAAAAGATTAAAGACCTCCACCAGGAATCTCTTGCTAATGGAAGTTTGAAGTATCTCTGTGGTCAGAGGGTAAGAAAGTGTTTCCAGAGGCCTTCCTGTCTTTGTCTCTTATTGTCTGCCATGGGTATTACTTGCAGGTGAGCGAAGTAGAACTAAAGTGTTAGTTCAGAATAATTCCTGTGACTAAATCCCTAAACCATCATGGGGTGGTAGCATTTCAAATGGGGCTGACTTTGCCCAATCTCTGCCAGCTCTTCCCTTCTAGTCCCATTCCCAAAGCCATCCTGAGCATTTTTCAGGAGAGTAGCCCCCACAGGCACTTCTTGCCCCACCTCTGGTAATTTGATTAATAGGCAGGATTGAGCAGCATCTTCTGCTCAGAGCAACCTCCCATCACCGGGTGCAATGGCTGGTTTCCAAACCACGCAGTGTGGAGCACTAGGGCTTAAGAGACGGCTTACGGAACCGTTCTGATAAGCAATGACGAAGGAAGCAGGGACATTAGTCACAAGGAGACCAGGGCTTTGACAGTGACAGCTGATGATGTACAGCACCTGCATTTGGTTTGCAATCAGTTCAGGCTACCCTTCAGATGTTTAGGTGTCTTTTTAGTTTTGGTTTGGGGTTTTTTTAGCACATCCACAGAATTATGCACATTGCTCCAGTTGCTGTGTATGCGCCAGACTGAAAAAGTGTTCTCTTTCAAATCCCCGGTGGCCTGCTAAAGCCCCAAAACAAGCAGCGAGGATTAATTCCTCCACAGATAAGATTTTCCAAAATCCTAACAGATAATTTGTTTGAAGTTTAATTTTTAGTCTGTTATTACACACACGGGCCTTATCTTCATTCAGAGTCGTTAGCGAAATTAAACAAGCCTCATCAAATAGGAAAGGGAAGCACAGCAAGAGCACAAGCCAACGAGTGAAATGCAGGGCTAATGGCACTAACGAGGCTCAAGCAGTGCTGGGAAGCCCAAGCCCTCAAGGAACCTCCAGTTTGTCATGTTCTTGCATGTTTGACCCACGCAGCAAGGGTACACTCTGCCCTCTGGGATCCCACGATGCCCAAGCCACCTGTGCTATGATCCATGTTAGGGTACCTATGCTTTATCCCTCCTTCTAGTTAAGAGAATGCCTCCTGAACTCCATGGTTCCCCAACTCTCGCCCACCTCCCTACATTGCAACAGCTCTGGGTTGGTTTCCTTAGGTGCCAGAAGAAGTTACAACAGCAGTGCACAGTGGAACAAAGAAGAGAAGAAAAACACAGCCACATGACATATTGTATTGCTTTGCATGGTGAATCCATGTTTCCACCCGGGGGCTGAACTCTTGCCCTCCAGCCACCGTGACATAGGAGCCTGGGGAGGAGGTCACCTCCTCATTACACCATTCCGTAAATAGGATTTGAGTGCTCAGTCTCAAGGTGTAGAAGAGTGTCCGAGTATGTTAGCATTGCAGGGTGCTCCTGGTCAGGATGAGGTTTAAGGGATGACCTAGACGGCGGCCATTTTTATGCTATTTTCTACCAGTGCTCAGCTGACCGCGTTAACATTTGAGGTATAGTCTTGTCTTCATAAGAGGCAAGATTCTCTTCAGAAAGTGCTCTGAAAGTCTCCCTTCTCCAACTGCAGTTTGTATAAAAATACGAGATCTAGAAATGAGAAAAAGGGACTAAGGTTACTAGTATCTTAAACGAAGTTGAGAAAAAGCAATGCCGCTGGTTTCTGCCTTTAAGTCCGTTTCTTCCTCCTTTAGCTCTGCCAGGACCACATGGGCTCCCTCTAGCGAGTACAGGACAAATTCTTCTGCACTGGAGCTGTGAAGGTTACCTGGAGCTCATCAACTTTGGCACATGAAACTGGGCGATAAGGTAGTTAGGACATGCTGTCTCTAAGACTAGACCTCAGGACGGGATGCTGAACATCTAAGTTGAATTTTCTGCTCTGCCTTAAGTCCATATGTCCATGATCAAGTCACTTAGGGCTGGACTGATGGGAATGTCGGGGGATGCCAATGTGTCCCTTGGGCATCCAGCCAAACAGCCCCAATGCCTTGCACAGCTTGCAGGTAGAGGCAGGCACCTCAGAGAGATTAAAAATTGTGGTGGCCATCCACAAACCACTCCCTGCCATTTCCCCCTCTCAGGATTTAAGCATTTACTTTGAGGGTGGCAGAGCGCTGGCACAGGCTGCCCAGGGAGGTGGTGGAGTCTCCGTCTCTGGAGACATTCAAAACCCACCTGGACGGGCTCCTGTCCAGCCTGTTCTGGGTGACCCTGCTCTGGCAGGGGGTTGGACTAGATGATCTCTGAAGGTCCCTTCCAACCCCTGTGATTCTGTGATTCTGAGATTTAACCCTGGCTTTCCTGCAATATGCAGATCCCTATTATCAGTAGGTAGGGTTTCACAGCCCAGGCCTCTCCTGGAGCTGGATCAGTGATGAACCAAATGGGCAAGTTTCTGTGGGATGAGCTAGATGAGTGCTCCAGAGCATCTTTGTGAGTGCTTGTTCATACCCTTCAATGAATCCAGGATTATGCAGGGTAACTTGCATGACTCCCATGAAAGCAAGGAGCAGTACACATCTGGGAACCTATCAAAGGTAAAACGACTTGCTGCAGAGCTGCACCCTGCATCAGCCCGTGAGAAATGTGTGTGATTGCTCATTAGCATTTGGGGGCTTTTAGGTGGAGCAGAGGTCACCTTTACCTCTAGTAGCTTCTCCCCCAGTGCTGCTCTTAAAGTAAAGTGGTTGTAGATCACTGTAGACATATCAATTGTGCTCTGAGACACGGTGGATCAAGTCTAGGGGCTTAAAAAGAGGAAAGCCATTTGGAAGTTTTCAAACAGACCTTATCATGAGACAGATATGGAGTTGTTCAGTCCAAATGGAAAGGTGGTTCTGAACACATGCTCAAGCATAAATGCGGGTGCCCAGCAAACTTTACCTGCAAAACTTAGCGCCAGCTAGGGCATGGGGGATTGCAGCCTTAGGCAGAACATAGGTGTCCCAGCCCAAGGTCCAATGCAAGCTCTAAGTGTGGATTTTGGCATTAGTCTCACTCTACCTCAGTTCCTAACCTCAACTTTTGATAATTTTATTTCCTAATCTTCCAGGTGTATTGCAGAGGTAGACACCTAATTTATTATTTACCTATGGGTATAAAAATCATTACAATGAATAGAATTCTTAATTTTTAAGTCAAAGACTATAAATTACACTTTTTTAAACTCAGTTAAACAAAAATTAAGCAAACCAGTCTAGATTAAGGATGTAATCTCCCTTCCACATAGTCTACCTGTATGTTCCCTAATATAAAGACATTTGTAACTATTAAATAGCAACTTCACTGGTTACAGGTCTGCCCCCTATGTTTTAAGGACAAAGTAGAAGAGTGAGTGAATAACACTAGTTCCTCGTATTTCTCTTAAATATGAAAAATTTACTTCTACAATAGAAATGAAGACTTTCTAATCCTCATAAAGGCAGCCTTGAGGCACAGGAAATCCTGTATCTGAACACCAATGTGATGCAGCAATAAAAACCATTGAATTCAGCCATTACCTTCTGATAATGGAGAATTGACTGTATAATTTCATTTATGACAGCCTGCAAAAAGAAACTATAATAGCCAGAAAATATCTTAATTCTCCCTGCCTTGTAATATGGTTAGGTCTGTGTACAGTTAGATGGAGCAGAGAATTATTTTTCTTCTAAATTTAAGTATTGCACAGCCAAAGGACAAGAGGCAAGAGATACAAGTTGCTGTAAGGGACATTCTGGTTAGACATAAGAAGATAAATTCTTCTCAGTGAGTATGGTCAAACACTGCACTGTGCTGCCCAGGGAAGTTGTAGGATCTCCATCCTTGGAGATACGCATAACGTGACTGCACAGAGCCTTAATAACCTGCCCTAACTTTGACATTTGCCCTGCTTTGAGCAGGGTGTTGGACCAAATGACCTCCAGAGGTCCCTTTAGCCTCAATTTTCAATGATTTTATGATAGATACCAATGTCCTTTTGACACATTAAGTGACAGGGGGTTTTATATTATCAAGAGGGGGCAACATGTTTTCACTCAGGTACACGTATGCACACATATGCTGGAAGTAGGCAGGCTGAGTTCTAAGGCAGGACAAAAAACACCATATAGGCTTTAAATATCTACATGTAATTTCACAGCTTCAGAGAGCAGCCTCCTGCTGAAGTCTCAAAGACAAATTTTGAGGTCTGCATGTCTGGCTGTTCCTTAAGAGGTCAGACCACATCTTTGTAAAGTGGCTCACAGATGGAGTTGTATACAAGTGAATACAAAACAATAGTACAAGTGAAATAAAAAATAATTTGTCCAGAATGCCATTTTCAGGCTTTCTACTCACACTAATCTAGAGCATTTTTTTTGGGGGGGGGGGGGAAGGGGGGAATATATTACCTCCAAATAGACTAGATAGTGTTATGTTCCTCTAAGAGGTCACTAAAATAAGTCCAGTTCTTAAGACGTTATTAACAGCAGGTCACATTTTCAAGTTACTTCTTTCATGGTATTTTCCACAAACTCGTTTTGAGCTTTTTTCCTTTTCCCTTACAAAATGACCCATCTTGATACCAAAACGATTTAAAAATTGTATATATTCAAGTTTCTACAGCAAATATACCAGTGCATATGTTCCTCCTTAGCGTGCATAGTCATGCCAGCCTATTTGCTGTAAACAGTAACAGCATGGTGTACCTTCACACTGGGAAGAGGAAAAAAGCGTTTTCAATAGCAGCCTGAGTAGGATCGTAAACAACATAACAAGCTGTAGAAAGACTAAAGTGACGCTCTCTTCCTGAACAAAGACCTCTACAGACAGATAAGCAGGGTAAGGTACCTGTGTACCAATATGGCTAGTGCAGATATGGGCTGAATTTGAATTCCTCTGCTATGGAACTATACATCTCCTGTGAGATGCAAAGCATGCTCTCCATACACTGAAAGCCATTCTGATTCACACTAAACATCGTAACTCACTCTTATTAGAAGTAAGTGAGGTAACTTAGATTAGTCTCAGGTAATTTAGATATCCAAATCCAAGGTTCAAATAACCAAGGAAAAATCTTCCTTCTTTTCATCACTTCCTTTCGTATCACCTCTATACAGTTTGGAAGCGCGATCTGGTGGTAAGTCAGCATTCAGAGACAAGGAGACAAAGAAACCAACTCCAATGTTGTGGCTCTGATGAGCAGGTGACAAGGCAGCAGGTAATTTCCAGATATTTGGATTGCTGATGGTGTTGATATCAAGAGTGATTTCTCTTTATTATGATCACTTTTTATATCATTCAAACTTAGATTTTTTTAGATTTTTTTTTACTCCTGTACTAGTCTAAATTTTGGTATTTTTTTTTAGTATTTGGAGATTCACACGTTCTCAGGAATGGAGTGGAATATATTATGGAGTGGAAAATAAACTTTACATATTGTTTAACGTCACAGGTAAGTGGAAGAAGTGTTAGTTTCTGTAGGGAATGACGCTAACTCTCATGGTGGTAGTGCTGAACAGTCAACTATGTTTTCTGAAAGCACACTTTGGTAAGTCTCTGTAACAATAGAGCTCTGAGATCAATCAAACCTTCAGATGCTCTCCAAATAAACCCTATTTGTAGGCTTTTCTGTCTTATGCGGTGATGGGCACAATCCAAAAGAAAAACCGTATTCCAAACACCTCAGATATTTTGGGAGGCAAGTTTGAAACCCTCACCCTAATATGGGGTCACCTTTAACAATTTATTTACAGAAGTAAAATTCTCTCTGATCAAGACCACAGTCTTGAAATCTATAATGGGATATGATTTGTGTGGTTCGATTTCTTCTGGGATTTTAAGAGTGTTGGTTCATATTTCTTCATGTGCTATTAATTTGTGCTCCCTGACATGAATAACTCCTGAGGGTTGAAATGCTCTAATACTGTAACAGAATACCTCATTGCTATTTATTTTTTTGTGGCGGTGTTTTTTTTCCACGCTGGTTACTGACTGCTTTCGTCCTAACATTATGCCAGTGTAAAACTTGAAGCTGATTTAAATCCTTCCCTTAACAAAAAAGAAAAAGTGGCAGGTGTGACCGCAGCAAGCAAAGCAATGTTCAGTCCCACATCGACTCTTGCCGGCGTGATACACATGGTCCAGGTGACAGAAGCAGCTACAAAGCAACAAGACAGATGTGGGTAAACATCTGTGGTGCAGCCTGCATGGGACAGCTCTTTGCCTCTGATGTAGATAAGCCATAGGGAAAACACTATCCTGTGGACTGCTCAAACTCATGAAGTTTTTCCCTCCTTTTACCATAAATTGCTTTTTCCAGTATAATTTTTTAATAGGCCTAATTATTGTAAAATTCAGCAGAAGTATTGTACATGTGGAATGGATCCTTGAGCAGAAAATGTTTTACAGAGCTGCCTATACTACTGGTGCTCACCTGAAGCTCAAAAACCTTGAGTCAGACCCCAGAAAAGTCACCAAATCCTGCCATTTTTCACTTGCACAGAGGATGACCTAACACCGCTGATTTTCTATGTAGTTTGCACAGGGTGCAGCTCGCTCTTCCATGCCAGGACACCTCTGCTTGGGCTGGGAGCTGAGCAGCTTGGTTTCCATCGCTCTCTTGAGAATCTGCCTCTCCTCAGCTTTCCTGTGCCGCCTTCTCCTCTTGCTTGGGGAGGTGTTTAGTGCCCACACCCAGACTTGGTTGCTGGTAGGTAACGGCCTAGTGCTTTGACTCTGCTGTGGGCACAATTTCAGCCCACCTCGGTGTTGTCCACGTTGGTCCTGCACCCTTTGTTCAGGTTGTTCAGTTGTTCAGGTGCTGGTACTTCCACCTGTCAGCCTCTGCTTGGCTGCCTATTACTCTTTGAAAGGACTACAGTGACAATCCACCATTATTAGCCCTCTTCCTCTGTTCTGTGCCTGTCCTTCATCCCTTGTGCTGCTTGGCGAGGAGGTGTTCCTCACTGAGCTGTGCTGCGTTCTGCAGCTGCACACCATCACCACCAACTGACCTGCTCCATGGGCTTGGATGTGCCGCGCTTTGCATCATGTGCCCAGACACATGTGTGCCCACTGTAAACAGAGGGTAGCCCATCTCCCAGAATGGGAATGCAACACACCATCAGTATGTCCATCCTGTTGTATGAAGGCAAGAACCATCTTCTGGCTTTTTCCTAAGTAATAGCCTCCTTTTTTTTTTTCCTTTTTTTTTCCCCATGTTCTTTTTTTGGCTGTTGAGATGGAAACAGTATTGTCTTCATATGTAAACTGTTCCCATTATACTCTCAGATGGATATTCAATGCACTTGGCTTAGCCCAAGCCTATACCTTGTACATCCCTAGCTTTGTATGGCTGGTATTCATCCTGTTTGGTCAGGTTTTGTGCTTTCCATCATTAGCTGGCGTTTTTCAAAATCCTGCCTCAGATATCCATTCCACCCTCGCAGACAGTGGAGTGAACATCCTGTGAGAGCCATGGACTGATCTGCTGGATGCAGCTCTTGTGTATCACCCAAGGGAAAGGCAGTGGTCCAACAGCACACTGGTGGATCCAGGTCTGTCACACACAGCCTCTGCTTACGCTCCAGTCCGAGTGTGCTGCTCAGGCTGCTGATAGTAGTTACCCTTGTGGACTTTTTTATCTTTGGCTTACATTACTAGAGGCTCGGATAGGATGTGCTGTAGTGCCTCACAAGTACTTTCTTCATGATGCTCTGCAATGGCTTCTGCTCAAACTGCAAATGTACCTCTTGCCCAAAAGTAATTGCCAGAGTTACAGCAGAGATACCAGCCCTCACTCTGGCTTCATCTGAGAATGAGATGGGTGCCGTGGATGGGCCAGTGACAGATCTGAGGACTCAGGAGAGGAAACCCTCTCTGATCTAGACTTTTGTAACTCTGAACTAGTCCTTCAGTCAGGCCCTGGGGTGGAAAGCGTGGAAAGCTGCTCAAAGACAGATGCGCAAAATAAAATCAGAGAGAAAAAGGGCCCATGTAGAGCCAAAGGGCAGAAAGAGACCAAAAATAAAATACAAAGAGGAGGGAAAAGAGACAATGCAACAAAAACAGGGAACAGAGTAGATTTATTGTAAAGAGGGGGGGAAAGTGAAAGGGAAGCTGAAAGCTAGAAAATTACCCAGTAGTCTCGTAAAGGGCAGGTAGATGCACGTTCTCAGACTCTAACTGTCCCTTCAGTTAAACTTTTGTGCTTTTATTTAGAGTTAAGAGGAAGAAGATGGACTTGTTGGCAAATAACGAGCTGCCATTTCAGGTCACAGTGACTATCTTAGATCTTGCAGCCCTAGGGATAATATTTTCTGTATTACTTGTGGACTATCTCTACAGCACTCAGTGCTGATGTAACTGTGCCACAGCACGAAAAAACTCTTATAACTCCTGTCTCAAAAGGAAGGATTGAAACCTTGGCCTTTCTAACGTCAATGAAAAAACTCTATTTCACTTCAGTGTGAATTCAGGATTTCATCTCAAACATGGAGTTTGTTCAATACTGAGAGCTCTGTGAACTGAAGGTCACCACCAAAGCCAAATCTTGGGAGGTCAGGTGTTTTTTTCCCAGAAACTAATGTAAGTTGGCAGGAGTTTCTCCCATTCCTCATAAGTAGAAAGGCTGTACAGAGTTAGTATAAAATAAGCTGCAATTCTTCTTACTTTGAAGAGGAATTCCTCTGTATGGTACAGCAGGGGCAGTTTCACAAAGGTGATTAGAAAACAAGCGTTTGCACACAGGACTTTCAGTGAGGGCGTTATCTCCCTCTAATCCAATAATTCTCACTTTTTTTCCTGGCTTGGGGTGTGCAGCACTTTACAGGCAAACACAAGGCAAAACAGCCATGTGCTCTGAATAGCTTACATTCAAATTAGACTGACAACATAATGAAAGCTGAATAAAGTTATATTTGGAAGTCATTGATAGAAATCATCCTCAGCTCGTATCTTCAGAGGATAGTAGGATGAGTGGTTATCTATGCCTCTGCTGTTCTGCTGCTTCTTTCACAGTCATTTTCTTTTCTCAACTTGCCTGGCACTCTTCAAAAATAGCCTCTTTAAGATATGAAATTTATCTCTATTCTTCTAAAAAAATATCCTCCTAACTTTCTGGATGGACTCTTATAACGCTCCGATTATGTTTTAGAGTTGGTGTACTCAAATCCCCACTGATTTCCAGGATGGATCTTAAATCACACATTATATACCCTTATCCCTCAATACTCTGCTTGGGATTTACTGTTCCAGTTAAAGTTACATCTGTGAAGGAAGATGACATCTTGCTGCTCCCTATCCTTTTAAAATACCAAATCGATTTAAGGGCTTAACTTATTGTTATAGTTTATCCTGAACCTTCTGAATCAGTTCATTGAATTTTAGCTGTAGCTATATAAAATTCTATACAGTGAAATTATTTGGCCATACTGAGGATGGCTCTGCCATGATCCATCAATGCCACTAACTGCCAGCAATAAAGAAATCCTCCTTTATTCTCCGTTCATTTCAGTGAATTTCTAAAACTACTATTGAACACCAGGAGTATATTTTACCGGGTTTTAATTTTTTTCTCCTTCTTTTAAAGAGCTTATCAATTATATTTACCTGAAATGCACTTCATCGTTGAGTGGCTTCAGTAGCTGTCAAAAAGAGACACTGGGAAGACCCAACGAAATACAGACTTGTAAGACTGAGTGTAGTAGTGAGCAAGATAATGGAAACATTTATAAGGGAGAAGATTACAATTCAGTTAGAGATGTGATTTAGTAAAGGGAAAGCTGCATGGTTCTGTTAAAAGAAGATCATGTATGACAAATGTATTAGGGTCATTTCAATGCATTGCTGAATTGATAAAGATGAAATCGTTGACATAATTCATACAGATTTCAGGAAAGTATTTGTTACAGACTGTACAGGAGATCGATTTACAAGGTCAGAAAGCTGAGCATAGGGGACAACTCCTGAAATGGAATACAAATTGGTTTAGGCACGAGAAACAGATGGTGTCAGTAAAATGAAACAATTCAGGGTGCGATGAGGTACGGATATGCCTGAGCGCAAATACTGAATACCACATGATTCAGGTCCCCAATCATTTGTTGCGCTAGGAATGTGGACATAGGCAGGTCTTCACAGCTTTGGTATTAAAAGATTTGCAAACCTCTCTGGGGTGATTGATTGAAAACAACCATGAAAATGCAAATCATTGTGGAGAAAACCATGCAGTAAATGCACTTCTAAAGTCCTCTATGGACAGCAGAAAAATGCCTAAAATTCACAGGTGATTAACCACTTCTACCTGCTTTTTAACACCATCTGTGCACCTTGTTAAATACCAGATTGAAACAGATACATTTTCCTGGTGTGTCAGAATCTGCCCAACCACTAAAGTTGAGACAAATGACATTGTGCTGTTAGTGAAAGCCATGAACAGTGCAGAATTGGAGAGCTGGAGAGTGCAGAATGCGCTCTCCATCAGAAAAAATGTCCAAGGAAGTGCCTTAACCAGGCTTTGACTTCTTTGTTCTTATTATGTGGATTTTTTATCTTTATTTTAGGAATAGACTGAGAAAAGTCTAGAACTGAGAACAACTATAACTGGGCACAGCAAGCTCATAAGAGGGTCCTAAAAGCTAGCAGTGTTCCATCAAAGTCTCATTTTTTGCCTACACAAATTGGCTGCCATCCTACTCAAACGTGGAAACAGCAAGGGGCCTCATTACTCAGTACACTCAGCTAGACAATAGTCTTACTGTTTCTTTTAAAGCAGAAGGGCCAGATATCTTAAAGTTTGGATGGGAATAGGCTCCTTGTAGCATTTAAAGTGCCACCACGGGTCTCTCCACATCTTCCAGCCCTGAAGTTGCTTAAACAATGTGGTCCTCTTGGATCTCACCTCCAGTGGTGAAAGCACTAGTTAATTTTACTTACCCCAGCCTTTAAATGTACATATTTCTGTAGAGCAAAGATGCTTCTACTTAACAAGAATCTTGACATAGAACCGTAGAATCATTCAGGTTGGAGAGAACCTAAGATCTTTGACTCCATCTGTAAACCTAACGCTGCCAACTCCAGTACTAAACCATGTCCCTGAGCGCCACGTCTACACATCTTTTAAATACCTCCCAGGATGGTGATTCAACCACTGCCCTGGGCAGCCTGTTCTAATGCTTCACAACCCTTTCAATGAAGATATAAAACTTCTGAGTCCACGATGGAGAAAACCCTTCATGGAGAAAATATTTCTAGCAAAACCATGTAGGGTCTGACCTATTCAGCAGAGATATGAATGTCCTTGGCTCCTTACCTCTGCATGCAGCTAACCACATCAAATTGCAAGTACACGCCCTCAAAAACCACTGCTTGTGCCCTGCTGGCAGGTTTCAGGAATCTCACTTGCAAAAGGCAGCAGATATGAAACAGATGTCTAAAGAAAGTACCATAGATACGCATGGCATTAATTGAAATTCATTTTCATTCATTTTCATAAGCTTGGCTTAAAATTATGATTCAGAAGCTGTTTCATAATTTTCATTTGTCCCTACAAGCTGCCTTTGGAGGACAAGGCAAGAGCCTGGGAGAGTATCCACTTCAGCCTGTGATTTGTGCCCACTGCTGAATACAAGTCAGAGCCCTCAGCCCTTATTTTATCCAATTTTATGGGGTTCTGCTTGGTACTGACTGTTTGGTGCCTCCACCATTTGTCAGAGTAAATAAATAAACATACCATCCACATATGACCTCTCACTAGGACCAGAAGATTATATTTTAAATTGATTCAGTGACCAACAAGCATGAAGAAAAAACCCTTTCTTGGTGAAAGTGTTTATTTTAAAAACAAACATTTAAGAACTGAGAATAGAAAGAAAAAGCTATGAAATGCAAAGGTAAAGCAAACAGCGATTAATAAATTAAAGGTATAGATTTATTTTCACTGGAATAATAATTTAATAGGATCATAATCTCATCAATAAAATTGTCACCAACAAAAGAAAGCAGCAGGGGCAAAGAAAAGAGACGGTCACCCTAGAACAGCATCTACTCCAATGACTACTATGACAGAAGAATTACGGGATTTAATTTCTTTCCATCTGATTCAAACCTGGAGCATAAAAACAGATCTCTTAGTTTCTTGTGTTAAAGCTGTTGAGCTTTTATAATTAAAAATTTATGTGAAGAGCAGGAGGCTATATCCCGCCAGTTATGGCTTGATCCAATTAACATTTAACTGCTTTTACCAACTGGAGATGTTTCCATGGATATAGAATAATGCTGACCAAACTTCACTTAGAAAAGACTGAAGCTGAAGTCCCAAAGATCTGCACAATTTGAATGTAAACCAGGCAAGCTTCAGCTCAGTGTCTCTGTATGGTGCCATTGCCCAGTCTAAGGCATGTCGTCAGGGTTTGATGAGAAATTTCCTCATTAATCCAGAAAAACTGCATACCAAAGCCACATACGTTTTGTTTTTTTCTAGATAGACAGTTTCAAATGGAGAATTATTTTGCTGTGATATTCTCAACAAATTTTGTTTCAATTTAATTTTTGTGCTTTTAGTCGGCGAGCTCTCTTTTGTTTTTCCCTCTAAATTGGCTAGGAAGCACAGGATCAGGCTGGTTGTCCTTTGTGTTCCCCACCTCATTCTTTGCTTACAGTCTGCCGAGTGTTGACCACATATGTAAAGTGATGGTCTTTGTGCCGAAAAGTCTGATGTGGTCACAGCAATAAATGTCTTCACAATGGTCAGACAGCTTTCAGGGATTTGATATATCCCACCAGTTGAAAAATGAACTTACAAGTCTGAAAAGCCACCCATATGTCAGATCTGATGACAGTACTAGGTCACTCTTCAATTTCATAGTAGCAGAACGTAGTTTGAATTCCCCACCTGGATTTCTTAGTAAAATTAACTACTTCTTATATTTTTCTAACACACTCAGAGGAACATAAAATGCAGTACACGTTTCCTTAGTACCTGTCAGTTGTGCGTGTCTGAGTCACTTGACAAAATATTTTCTCTGATCTTATATTGCATTTAGTTACATCAATAGCACTATATTTTAAGGGAAATAATAATAATGCCGAAGGAGAGCAGTGAGAGTCTTTCCAGTCTCTCTTGAGAGACTGTCTTGACAGTAGGAGTTTGATGCCTCTGGGAGAACAGAATTCATTTACACTAACTCTATATTCAATCGTAATGACAAGGCCTTAAAACAGGCTCTGAGATTTTGTCCTTTCTTTCTTTACTGCTGTCTAGTTCCTACTGATTTGTCCTTATTCTTAGGGTGAGGGGAAGAAGAGCCATGAGTTCTGCTGATGAATATAAAATAACTTATTGACAATCCCTACACAGTTACCTACTATTGCTAGCAGAGACAACAGTGCCAAACTTTTCCAGTACAGCCTAGATCAAACCAATTAATTTTACCAATGCTCTTAAAGTTACAGCCTTCTTGGTCGAGTTGGAATTGAACTCCCCCCAGCATCTTCCAGAGCCTCATTCACAGTTTCGGGGGACTTCACTGAAGTTCATGCTTGGTGTCAGGCTGAGTACACCCCCACAAGAGTGTGTTTGAACTGACCAGTTCTGTATAATGGGTGTTTACGAGCAATATCTAAGGGCTGGCGACCTGCTCAAACACCTGTGCCACCCTACCCATTTTCTGAGCACTTCAGCCATAGCTAGCTAGGAAGCACTCAAACAGCTATTTTCCAATGAAACCTTCCATATTACCTGAGGCTAAAGATGTCTCTAGACAGAAGCGTGCCTAAAAGTTAGATGCTGCAACACCACAGGGCCTTCCTAGGAGAAACCAGCCTTTAAAAAAAAATCGTTGAAAGCACTTACATATGAAATTAGACATACTCTAATACTCCTAGAAAGACTATACAACAGAATACTATTGACTGTGGATTCTCAATCGCTCAAAAAAGCTTCAGAGTTAGGATTGTTCTCTTGCTTATATGTGCTTGTTGATTTTCAAAATCAGTTTGTTTTCAAACTTGCAGTCTCTCCTCTGCTGCCCAGCTTACAGCGTTCCCTTCAGTTCTTTCCGTGAGCATCCCACCCGCTACCTGCACTCCTTCCTCTTGGCTGCTGCTTTGCATAGGTCTTCCCTCCTTTGGCCAGACCTCACCTCCTAGCTCCTTCCCAGAGCTGGCTTGTGAGATAACAGTCAGTTCCTGTCTCTTCCCTCTAATTCTCTTTTTTCCACTCTCTCTAGGGGAGAGACCTACTCTACTCTGAACTTCAGTATCCAGTTGCACCAGCTAACAGTCATACAATAGCTTTAAAAAAAAAAAAAAAAAAGAAAGAAAAAGAAAATAAAGACTGTCTCCAATTTTAATATTACATGGAGCATCTAATACACAAAGGAATACAATACATTGAAGGTCCACAACTGCTGAAGAGGAAAAAAGAAACACCATCACTTTAAAGATCTTTGTTGTTTGCCTAAGATGTGTCCTTCACGGACTTGACTGGGCACAAAAGGATTCAACATAAATGAATAACTGCTAAACTGCTTCTGATCTGCAGATCATATTGTCCTGCTGACAGACCATGCATGTGAAGTAGAAGAGCTGATACAGGACAGTGAAACCAGCAATGAACCTGAGAAAATTGAGAAGGCGCAGCTGGAATATAAATGGACAAAAAGCAGCCTCTGACAAGGGAAGGCAAAAGCAAAGGAAAGAAAACAAACAGGGGAACAGATAAGTGCTGAAAGTAATAGTGCCCCCCACAAACATAGGATGCTTCCTCCAAAATATGTGCATAAGGTTTTGAGCATGTATTTATCTATCATCAGATTAGCAAGAACATGAACTAAAATAATGCGGATATAAATTAATAAAGGCACTAAAGTGGATGTTTTATCTATGATAGGTTATATCCTCATTCAGTGGTATTTAAACCCTGATTAAATGGAACCCTGAAACATCTGTGGAGAGTCAGATTGAATCATCCTTCAGGGGACAAGCACTACATGTTTTCATTACATTTCAATTATGTAGCCTGTCCAGGTCTTAAGGATTTACACTGTTTTTTTAATCATATATTTCTTTAGAGTTGGACATGGGTGTAATGATGATATTAGTGCAGTAGACAAATGTTGACAAAAATAAGCAACAAAATTTGAAGCGATCCACTAATTGGCTTAGCTATGGATAAAAAAAATGGGTTGTTTTCTTTCTTAATGTCTGACAAAGACAATGATTTCTGAAAGCCATGTTTTAGAACTGCTGATTAAATCTTCTACAAGTGAAAACTGTTGGTTACATCTCCTACATATGTTTACCTGAGCAGTTGCACCAAGGAGCCACAGTAGCTTGGATCTGATTCTGAATGTGTAATTTGTCCAGGCCAAAAAAATGGGTTTTTTTAGAAAGTCTGGAGCCTTCTTAATGAAATGTGGAAAATGCTTAGAGAAGTGGAGAGTAATCTGGTGAAAAGACAGATGAACTCAAGATACCGAGGGAAAGACTGATCACAAAGTAGAACTGCAGAGAAGGGAGATGAAACACTAGAAGCAGCTAAGTTTATCTAGTGAAGGTACAGAGGAAGAAAGCAAAGAAGACAACGGATCTAGAGACAAAGACAACGGGATGGTAGCTGGAGTGGAAGGCTGAGAGATGATTTTTTTTTTCTCAGCCGTTCAGTGACAGTACTGTCTTCTTCTGATGCTGGCAAGGTAACGGTGCAAAAGCAGTTACTGCAGCAGGTAGGAGAAGCATCAAGACATCTTGTTAGTTTTGCAATTAAAACAGCGGATCGGTACTCCTGAAACCTGCAGGTTTGCTTCGTGGTTGTGTTTGAAACTTTGGTTTTCTTGGGCAAGGCAACTACTTCTCTCTCCAGGTTCCTATTTAAAAGCTAGGGGTGCTAGTACTTCCTTTCTATCACCACCTTCTTGTCTGTCTGAGTTAAGGCAGGAGCCGTAGCTCGATACATCTCTGCCTGGAGGCTGGCAGAGTAACCTGGTCCCAGCCAGGACTGTTACGTAGGAGTGTCACGGCAAACACTGGTGAGCGAGGCAGAGAGGATCAGGAAAGTTGAAGAAGCTGCCAAAAGGCTTGGTGTCAGGGACTAAAAGTGATTCCTTAAAAATACATATTTGTGTTCTTTTATTTTCTTTCTGATCCTATCAAGTGTACTCAAGGCACATTTCAGCTTATTTTTTATTTATTCCCTTGAATCTTTCTTTTACTTCAAAAGAAAGTGGTTATTCTCATCCAAGAGCTTGGGCTTTCTGAAAAACACCAGCTCTCATCAGACTTTTGATAAAATCATAAGAGCTAGAAACATTGAGAGTTTCTTTGTTTTAATAGCCTCTCTTTCATGAATATTTACTTCTCATTTGAATAACTATCAACAGTAAAAATTAAAACCTTATGTTTGTGGGGAGTGTGAGCAGCTTTGGGATTAAAATGAGTGACATCCCGCAAAAATAAGGGCTATTAGAGGGTTATCTTTCCTACAAGCAGAGCTCTTTCTGCAAGAGCATTCTGAGTCTGGAGTCCTACAAAACCAAGAAAATGAAGGAGAGAAAGAAGCAGAACTGGGAAAAAGATTCTGTCTGGTTCATCTATACTAGCAGTTTTATGGCTTTAACTATTAAAAATAATATGAAAATGATGGAGTTTCTAATATCATTAACGATTCTTTTAATCAGTGGGTTTAAATCACAGTTTTCTTGTTCATTTGATTTTCATTATTTGCTATTTGCCTGTGCAAACAAGATGCTGTTTTCAGCAATGGTTTGCCAAGAAGCCCGCAACGATATGCAGGACTGTGATATATCACACCCATGACAACGTAAACCACAGAAAAATAAGACTAAAGAGGAAAGACAAATGTACCCTCTAGAGCACTAAAGTTACAGAATGCCTAGAGTTGAGGAACAGCTAATTTTGGAAAAATGGGCTATAATTCAGAGAAAATATCTCAGTTTGATTCATAATTTGCAGGTAAAATGTATGAACTCGGTATATATCAACCTAAAGTTCCATGATAAAGCTATCTGCTCTCCAGGATTTTTTATATGGAGATAACCACAGGTATTTATTAAACTTGATAATCTTACATTCAAAGAGAGCTCCTGCTTGGTTTATATGTATCCTATGTTTCTTCCCATATAAGCCATTAATTAAGCACCTTGAACAGAAATATTGTCAGTGGCAAGGCTGAGGCATGATCTGCTTGAAGGGATGTGAAGTTGTCAAAAGAGGATCTCTCAGCCATTCTTGAGAACAGAAGGCCGCTGTCTAGATGCCAAACCACAAACAAATCTTAACAATGGGAAAATTGTGGCAAGGAATGAGACACGCATATTTTACTACGTTGTCTTGCACTGCTTGTTGTGTTAGTTAAAACAAAACGTAATTGTAGCCTAAACTGCCCTAATATTCCATGCAATTACTTGGGCTTTGCCTGGAAAGCGTTATGTCCTGGGAGCACTTACCATGTTAGGAGCATAACAAAGATTGCACGCGATGTGCCTCAAGGTAGACGTGGTCTGTGGGGACACACCATGCAGTGGCTGTGGCCACAGGGCTGTGGAGGGTGCATCTGAGCCATGGAGGTATCTGGAAAGGTGTGGAGTAGTGTGTTTGGCTTCCAGTGCTGATGGAGGAGTCTGCACTAGCAGGGAGAAAAAGAAGTCAGACCAAACCCTGCGTCATTACTTTATTTACATCTCCGTGAACTGAGAGACAGTAGAGATCTGTGCCCAAAGTGTGGCCCAAATGTTCCAGTATCATGTTTTGAGAAGATGCTTTTCTACCTCCTTGTCCTCCTGCTGTGTCTTAGTTTACACATACAATGTGATTGTGTACTTAATTCACAGGGGTTTTGTTATATACAAATAATATCTATGGTAGATGAAAAATTGGACATGAGTGGGCCATGTACACTCGCAGCCCAGAAGGCCAACCGTATCCTGGGCTGCATCAAAAGAAGTGTGGCCAGCAGGGCGAGGGAGGTGATTCTGCCCCTCTGCTCTGCCACCTGGACTACTGTGCCTAGCTCTGGAGCCCTCAAGAGAGGAAAGACATGGACCTGTTGGAGCATATCCAGAGGAGGGTTACAAAAATGATCAGCGGGCTGGAGCACCTCTCCTACGAGGACAGGCTGAGAGAGTTGGGGTTGCTCAGCCTGGGGAAGGCTCCAGGGAGACTTTATTGCAGCTTTTCAGTACATAAAGGGGGCCTACAAGAAAGATGGAAAGAGACTTTTTACAAGGCCTATAGGGACAAGGGGAAAACAGTTTTAAATTGGAAAAGGGTTGATTTAGACTGGACTCAAGGAAGAATTTTTTAATGGTGAGAGTGGTGAGGGACTGGAACAGGTTGCCCAGGGAAGCTGTGGGTGCCCCATCCCTGGAAGTGTTCAAGGCCAGGCTGGATGGGGCTCTGAGCAGCCTGGTCTAGTGGGAGGTGTCCCTGCCTAGGGCAGGGGGGTTGGGACAGGGTGATCTTTAAGGTCCCTTCCAAGCTAAGCCATTCTGGGACTCTATATCGAAGTCTGTGCTGCAGTGCAGTACCCTCATGCCCGTCCCCTCATGGACCACTCTAGGGGTATGTCCGGCTGTTCAGTGCCCGCGGCAGCAGCAGAGCCCAGCGGTTGTTTAGGGTGCCCACCTAAGGAGAGGAGGACCCTTCCCTGGCCAGCACACCTCAGACACCTCATCAGGGCCCTGGGCAGGCGCCATCTCGGAAGGCCGCCGCGGCCCTGCCGGGGAGCTTCGCCCTGTGGAGGCGGCCGGGGCCCGGNTGCGGCCCCCACCCCCTGCACCGCCGCTAAATAGCAGGGACGAGTGCCTGCGAGCCCCTGGCCTCCATCAGCCGCCCGCTGGCTGCCAGTGGTTCGCGGTGGCCGGGGACTCGCCTGCGGCGGTGGCCCGGGGCCTGGCCCCGCTGCGGGCTGAGAGGGCGGGCGGCGGGGGACAGCCCAGCCCCGGCGGGGGGCAGCCCAGCCCCGGCGGGGGACAGCCCAGCCCCGGCGGGTCCCCGCCGCTGGCACCGGCTGTGTGTTCTTCCCTCACGGGAGTCACTCGTCAGAGGGGTTTGAAACCCGCCGTGTCCTGAGTGCAGCCCGGTAACAGGGAAGGGACCATGAGCTTCAACAGGTAGAGGGAGGATTTTCAGTAGGCAAGAGTGGACAATCTTATTACCTGCTACGACCGCGTTAAAAGAGCCACAGCATTTACAGGTACGCATGTTCCTGCAGGGTAAGTTAGCAAACTCAAACCAACTTGAAGTCAGTGTTCTGTAAAGGAATATCATCAAAGTCAAGGCCGTTTAATAGGCAAAGCCATGAAGTTCAAAGTAGGTTGGAATGGCGATTTTTACATTGTATTTTTGAGTTGCGTTAATTTTGCATAACTATAAAAATAGTGGGTTTATGTTTACAGCCCACAAACAAAACTTCTGTGCAAATAGCATGGGCCTAGATCAACCTGACCAAGTCTCCTGCCCTAGAGTACAATTCACACTGGTGAAATCCTCTCATTTCAGGAGGGCTTTGCCTCCATTATATCATGTGAGCATGGCCTGAAGTCCTGACCTGTCAAAAAGGCGCATGAGCTCAGGGTCCTGAACCTGTCACTTGTCCCGGTGATTTCAGCGGGAGTTTGTGTGGGCCAAGATCTGTGCTAGTACAGTATGTCCAGGATTGGAGTGTACCTGTGCACACAGTGCTGGCAAGCACACAAACTAATCCAGAAGAAAGTTAAAAGTACGCTTTCGGTAGTATCCTGGTTGTGCAGTGTTGCATCTGACATTTCATTTCCCAAATGGAGTTTTATTTGGGGGCAGGGGTGGTGTCACATGGCAGGGAAGGGACAGAAACAATTCACAATGTGTGTTGAAAGGAAATGTCCCTATTCTTGGCTTTTAAAGCTTATTTAGAATTACTTTGGAACTTTTTTACTTTTGATATGATTTTACCTAGAAAGACAATCCTGAAATAGAGCACTTTAGGGACTTCTTGATTGTAGTGAAGTTTAATGACTGTGCTAAGCTATGTTCTTGCAAATACTTAGGCATACATATAATTTCTTTTTCTTTTTTTTTCAGGAACTATTAGGGGCCTAGTGATTTATATTACATTTTTCCTTTCTTCCTCTCTATTCCCACAGCAGGCTTGCAGCCTGTTTTTCTGCATGAAGTCTGTAGGACATGCTGTCAGGGTATAGGCTTCCCTCTTTTGCCTTCCTTTTCCTTTGTCTATTGTAATTAATTTTGTGCGATTTACCCATTAGCTCCAACATCCTAATGGGCCTGTGAGAAAGTGTCTCTAACTTCTGAAGTAAGTTGTAGTAAGTTTTTCCAGTTTACTGTATCCCTTAGTGGTACAGAGCTTCTCCAGGCCTCTTAGCTTCAGTGCTAGGTAATTTAAGTTTTGTTCCCTACACATTTCGTAGACACTTTGAAGTGCTTTCAAAAAGTGAGAAAACACAGGCAAGAAAAGACATGGTAGCTCTAAACAAACACCCTCACAGTGCTGATGCTGGACAGCTAAAATAACGAATGGGGTTAAAAAATCTTGGTATAAAAGACCAGAAGCTGATGGGTTCAGATCCATGGTCATGTTCTTTTTCATTTCCACAGTCTCAGTCCTCCAAATTTGAAAGATAGCAGTAATTGAAATACTCATCAAAGCAAATGTAATATTTTTTAAAAGTCTGGTGTTGCAGGTATTAAGAAAAATGGTAGGATGTACTTTTGGTCCTTATACATACGTACACAAACATTTGTGTACACAGCTTTTTCTGTAGTTTGGTTTTTCATTCTTCATTAGATAAAAAGAATGCTTATGGTTTTGTAGGCGTGTTCCGGTCTCTTTCTGTATTTACTCTTTTTTTAACCTTTTTACTTTTGTTCCATTTCAGTGCCTTTTGCCCTGTACTCTTTCACACATCTTTCTCTGCTTTTATTATGCTCATCGCTAAATTCTTTCTTGTTCTTTTGCCTCCATATTTATGTGTTTTTCCACTTAATCTACAGCCGCATGCATTTGGGGCCTAGTGTGCACCTGGTACTCTGAACAATCTTTGCACCATATGTACCTTGAACATTCTTTAAGCTGCTTCTAAATAGAATGACTTAGGAAAGAATACTGGGACAAAGCCAATTTAGCAAACACTGAAGGAGCAGAAAGAGTCATTATTTCCACTGATAATCTTGCCAACTGAATACAAAAGAACAAGCTTCAGGAGTGAGAATCCACATAAATTTTGCCTATTTTTTAGCTGAGTTCAAGTACTGATGGTGGAAGAATACATATATAAGAGGTAAAGTACTCTGTTGGGTTACCCCATAATTTTTGCTTGGAGTCTGGGTTTCTGTCTAAAATTTACCTCACCGAATGACGCATGTTTAGGGTATTTAAAAGCCTGTGTAAAGCCGTAGGATGAAGACCTGATCAATAACTGCATGTTTGACACAAATGAAACTTTCTAGCATGAACTTTCCTGCTGGCTGGACTGAGATGGTGGCCTAAGTCTTCCAGAAACAAATGATCTTCATAAATCTCAAAATACTATCCCCAGAGTATGGACTGTTCCTTTGAACAGGCCTTTGAATGTCTCTTATTTAAAAAAAAAAAAAAGAAAAATCCTTGATGCAAATAAAATGTGTTTCCCACCTGCAAGAGGATGCAAAGAGGAAAGTGACGGTTATTCGTTGCTTTGCTGAGTGCACTGCTAGAAAACAATCACAGAAAGGTGGTTATACTGTACTCTTCACTGAAAGAATAGAATTCTTGAAAATCCTTTCGGTCTCCAGAGTCTTGGTTGCAGAGTTTTGTTTGGTTGGTTCTAAGTGGTTTTTAAATGTCCGTGCTTATTTCTCAGCCTGACAGCCATGTTTATGGATATGCTAAGGTGTTGAATTACACAAGTTTATGTGAGACAGCTCCCGAGTGGCTCAGTTTTCCTGTCTGTAGAAGGGAGATGAAAAATAACTAAATCCTATGAGTATGAATGAAAAACACGATATATTAACTTTGTTTCAGTGTAGTTGGGGACTGCTTTTTGAAAGGCTGTAGAAGCTTCCTTGTTATACTGTGGAGAAGGGTGTGGTTTAACTTTTTGCCTGAATCTCATGTCATCTGTCTTGGAATCATTTGATCTGAGAATGGGTGACAGAATCAGGGATGGAGAAAGTAGTAGATGGTAGCATCATTTTGGGGTGGTGGAATGAGTTGAACAGTACTGGACATCATGTGTGGTAGGGAAAGAACACTTTTATATAATCTGTGATACCACCTCTGTCCTTGCTTTAGGGAGCTGACTTCTAAAAGTTAGGCCTCCTTTCTGCTGCAGTCAGCGAGTGTGCTTCCATTCATTTCATTGAGAGTTGGCACCAGTCCTAATTTAATACTGCTTGGAGAACGTGTACTTTTGACGGTGTTTTCCAATGGAAGCAAGAAAGGTTTCCTAGGAAACCCATAAGACTAGAGTGGTTGTCCTCTGTCCTTTCTGCTAGCTTCTCCCTCGGATTTGCCAACTTATTAAATCCAATGTCAAAATGCTTCTCTTTTTCTTGTCACCTCCCACACATTAGAGCATTTACTCTACGCTATTTACAGCTACTCATATGTGACTGTGCCTCCTAAAATTAGTTTGAAGAAATTTAGTCTCCGTTTAATTTGTCATTCTCAAGAGGCTATTTCTCGATTATTAACTGTGTATGGTCTTTGGCAGCACAGAGGGAAGTAGTACGCTTGTGCTGCTCTTGAGCTCCCTTGCCTAGGCACTGCCAACCTAACACTTGGAGAAAGAGTGTTGGGGAATTGTTTATTGAATGTGTGACTATTGAGCAGTAGTTCTAGTTGAAATAGCTAAATGTTCCAGACGTGAATTCTGAATAAGAGTGAGAAACCTAACCTGCTTGTAGTTGGCAGAGCATACCTTTCCCATTGGCTGCATATTTTTTTTAATGTGGACAAGAGAGAAGAGGAAGGAATATTAGTGAGATTTTCATGTTTATAATATCCCTCTAACCTTCTGTCATGTTGCTTTTTCCAACAGGGTGTGAAATGTAATTCACCAAACCTATACGAGGGGACCTGACAGGCCTTGGAGCCACTAATTTCGGAGATTTTCTAAATGCAGGCAAATGCCAGTGGCTGTAGGGAAGAGCAAAGTGGAGCGGATGCTGTGAGGTCCCTAGGTCATTGGGTTGGCATTGTAATGGCTTCGTCATTTGGTAAAGGAAGTGGAAATGCTAAAAGAGTTGGCATTGTGACTTGCTGCTCTCCAAAGGTCTTGGGAGCCGTGGGAGAGATGCTGTGGAGACCTGCATGCTTGGCTTTTCAGGCAACCAAACAAGTGTTTTCTTCTCATGTTTCCGTGTTCCAGGTTGGACTAAGGTACATGCAGCGATGTTGAGGAGCAAACATGGAGAAATTCATCATGTAATTCAATGCATACAGAACTTTAAGGGCTGGGCTGTCTTGCAAAATACTGTCATTTTGACTAATCAAATCAAATGATGGTAATTCTTAAGTGACCAGTGAAGATGATGTGGTGTAATATTGTCATCAAGACAAGACATGGTGTTCTGGGAAGCTGCTTATATCGCTTAGATCATCAGTGAAAGATACCAGCCTGATGTGTGTTTCAGCAGTCAGGACATAGCTGGTGAAGCAAGCGCTGGGCAGCAGGAAAAGCAGAGCTGATATTGTGGGATAAAACCAAGGACACTGCATTGTCTTGGGTTTTATCAGATGAGGACATGAGATGAGATGGCAGGCAAATGGCCAGTAATTGTGTATTTCTGTCTTTTGAGAGCTTGACTCTTTCAGATAAGTTGAACAGTTTAATCTGAAGTCAAGGGCAGCAACATCACTGAACCACAGTCAACAAGCACCCCAAATAGTGGTGGTACAATGCCTTTTGTGACTCTTCAGTTTGTCCTTGGCACAGCAAAATTGTCTTCAAGAGTACAATGAAGAGAAATTTGATAAAACTCCAGGCAGTTCAATAGCAGTTGGATCTCTTGTCCAAAAGATGGTGAGTAGGATTGATGATTTCTCTGAGAGCATGGTGGAAGATAGGGCTTCCAGGCCCTCATGCAGTGTGGTCGCCTGTCAGCATTTGGGAGAACACTGGGTCCTGAAATGTTGAGAGAACACAGGATGTGATCCACAGTGATTCCAAAGTACAGTTTGGAGATAGTATCTCTACTTTTATCCTCAGAAAATTAGATATTTTCCTTCTTGGCACTAATTGCCATAAAATACCCAAGTATAGGCCGGTAATTTGTACAAATTTAAAATAAATTATTTTGTGATAGGAATTTGGTGTGTTTGTTGGTTTAAAAAAAGAAAGCCTAAAACCTTGACAGTGTCCCAGCCTCATCAGATTATTAGACCATGTCTACGGCGTTGTTAATGAGATCTATCCAGATTTGTCACTAAAAATAGCAATGGACAAATACAAAGTGTTTGATGTAGAGGGTCACCTTGGAGCTGTTACACTCTCCTGTAATGTCAGTCTCTTTTTACTCAATTTCACTAAAGTAGTTATCTGGCTGTAAAGCAGTTCAGGCAGTAATGTAGGAGGTCATATATATTCCTTTAATTATTATGATCTTCCTTGTAGTAATTATAATTTGCTTTATTGCAGATAACAGTGAATTGGTAGATAAAAGTCACTAGACAGATCTGAAAAGTTGTACTTTGTAGCTTTTAGACGTGTAGCAGCTGCTTCTTGGTTAACTTTGTTTTTTAAACTTAGATTCTTTTGGAACATCAATTAAACAAAAGATAATAAGAATATTTCATAGTAACTGTAGTGTGTGACAGAATTCACTTGTTTGTCTCACTAGTAGATGGTATGTGAGACGTAGGCTTTTTCCTTCAATTGCAGAGAAAGGAATCTCTTTATCAATGCCAGAAGCATCTGCTGAATGCTTTTTCTCAAACTATATGAGAAAATTTTCCCTACTGCTTGCATTGCTCCAAAAAGACTGTTAAACTCCTATGTTCCTTTTGACAGCACACCAATTTTGCTGCACTTATTTGTCTATGTATGTGAACTTGTTGGTGGGACTTGGTTGTTTCCCTGAGTAGAATCCATTTCTGGTGTACAGTTGTTAGGTCAGTTTATGGCCATTATTAGGACTCATTTTTAACATTCAAAATGATATATTGAATAACCTCTTTGAGGTCTGTCTTTGTATAATTTGTTTTTCCTTGGTAATGGGAATTTGAAACACAGCTCTGTCAAATAATCAAATTCCACAGAAATGCTCTGGCTTTATTGTTTCTTATACCGTAAGCCCATGGAAACAAATTACTATATGTTAATTACTATTTTTATCCCATTTATTTGAGAAAGTCAATATATGCAAAAGGTAAAAATGGCTTCAAAAAGTCTTCTAGGGTGGTCACTTTTATAGTAAAATCCAAACGGTACATTGATGAGAGATGCCAAGCCCCTTCCTTCTGCATGGCAGATCATCAGTATATCAGTCATCAAGTAAAAATATACTTTAAACAAGGATGGGGTCATTATTCCTTTTCACTTAGACCCTGAACACAACTGCCCCCACAATCTGTTTATGGTTCGTTATCCTCAACCTAATAGATAGTGGACAATTCCCTGGCCCCCGCCAGTGCTGCTGTGAAAGGTAAAGCCTTCTTTTATGCTTTTGAGTGTGTCCTTTGTGGAGAGCTGTGACTCATGGCAGAAGCAAGTTTCGTTTAGCACTGGGTCTGCATTTCCTGCCTGATAAGTATTTTTTTTCTTATATCCACATGCTCTAGTTAGCTTCCGACTCTGTGGTACGCTGTTTCATACACCAGCACTCGTGGCAAGGCTGGGAGGCACCTGCTGGTGGTGTGGGTGTCCGAAGGCAGATGTTTGGCTTTGCTGCCCTCCCACTGTGTACACTGTGTGGGCTGTTCTGCACCACGTAGGCGTTGTCTGGGTGGGCCAGCTTCATTCTTCCTGGTGGCTAAAGGAGCAGGACGGGCTACTTGGTTCAGGGGTTTGGGGCTGTTAGGGTTTTTTTTTAAAGTGGTTGTAAGGTTTGCTTTTACTCATTTTTATTTGCAATTACTGTATCGGATTGTTAGTATTTAAAAACAACTTAGTGAAGCATATTTTAGAACGGACTAAGACATGAGATGAAACTGGAAAAAAGAGAGATTGTCAGAGGCAAATCTTTCACTGTAAGGGAAGGAATTACTTTTCCAAGTCTGAAGCAGTTTACCATATCACTATAATCACTTGCTGACAATATTAAAGTTTAGCTTCTGATACCTTTCAGTGCTTTATCAGGGGACTTGACATTTGTGTAAGGTATCAGTAAGGACATAAGTACATAGGCACGGTTGCCTTTGTTGATGCCAAGGCATCATAATCCAGAAAATTTATGGCAGGTTTTCAACTTCAGTATTGCCAGAAATAAAATTAATCCAAGGTGGAAGTGTCCTTTTTGAGAGTTCAAATCCTTCTTGGAATTGCTTCTCTCATTCCCTTCCTGCTTTTTTGCAACTAAGCGTTTACCATTTTTGGAAAACGTTGGCTGCACTAATATACCAAACTCACTTTTCCCTTTCTCATTGACTTGAAATTGAGGTTAACAAAGTCAGTTCCAAGCAAGTAGTACATACGAGTGTCCCAAAGAACAGCACTGACTTGAACAGTATGGAAGTGCTGATGCTCTTGCTTTGTGCAAGAGCCCATAATGACAAAGTATTCTTGTCAGAGTATATAATGAAACTATAAATTGTTTTCATGACTGCTGTGATATTTGGTCTCTTGCAGAGCACATTCAGAAAGTATTTAGTGTCACGTCTTATGTGAGTAACATCAGAAATAGAAATATATGCTTTAGGATGAGCAGTGTCAAGTAATGGGTAAGAGGAATCTGCTGATTGAACATCACATTAAGTGAAAAAAGTTGCCTGAAACTTCTGATAGGTAACATTCAGCCACTGCAGGAAAGGATGACATACACGTTACTGTCTCTTCCTCCCTGTGGGGAAGGGCAGTGAAGCGGATCAGGCTAATGCAGAACAGCTAAGATTTGCAAGTTCTGCTGTGCTGTGTACCTGAGCCCTATGCCTGCTAGGCAGAGGCTGGAGGGGAAGGCTCACCTCTGCCTTCCCTCCCCATTCAGGTGTTTGCAATATTCCTGCATTATTTCCCATTCTTTTAACTCGGCAAGCATGTGTGTATAGTATCACAGCTGAAATAGTTTTTTTTACCCATGTGGATAGGGTATCACGCTGTAATTGTTTCAGGCTCAAATTTTGGTTGCCACTCATGCTAACCCTTCTGCTGTAACATGGTCCTGTTTCAATGCCCAGGTGGAAGGCTGAGCCCAGAGGACATTGCTGGGAGCGGGGAGGAGAAGGAGGGAAGGAGAAAGGAGGTGGGAAATGCTGGTTGCTACCCGACAGCTGCCTGTTGTGGCCACAAGTAGAAAGGGGAGTTTGCAAAGGCTTCTTCCTTCTAGCAGCCTTCCCAGGGCTGTGGGTCAAATTGTGAGGTTCCTCATACTATTCCATAGGAGGAAAAAGAGGAGAAGCTTGTATTGCTGCATTTTTCTAACTCACGGCGGTCAGGTGAGGAATGGCCTTACAAATGTATTTCAGGCTTCTGATACAACAGATTTCTTCCCCGTGATTGTTATTAATAAGCTAAGACAACTTGCAGCAGACTTTGATCTCGTGCAGAGAGCCTTCCTCCATCTTTTCAGAGAAAGGCTTGAGCCTCTTGAATACAGTGCTGGTTGTGGTAGAAAAAGCTTGTTATAATTATGGGGTTTTTCTCTTCTGCAGTATCTGGTGTGCAAAAGGAAGCTCGAAAGTAAAAAGGAGGCATTGCTAATCCTTTCCAAAGAGCTGGACACCTGTCAACAAGAAAGAGACCAGTACAAGCTTATGGCCAACCAGTTGCGGGAACGACACCAGTCTCTGAAAAAGAAGTACCGGGAGCTGATTGTAGGTTGTTCTTTACGAATACTGTATAACTGGGGGACAAGGGTGAACCTCCAAAACAATGGAAAGAAATCCATGATGACTCCTGTAAAAATGTTTAGGTACTTGTTTACAGCAGTCCTGCAGTTGTACAGCCCTGATCATATTATTCCTCATTTGTTCCGCATTGATGAGGTAGTGCCTGTTGTATAAGACACAGAAAGACAGTGCGTGCTCTGAGGAAATTAGTTTCAGTCCTAATTCCATTTAAAAACTGACTGTGGTATTATTATTCCACAGCAACTTAGTGTACTGTTATGAAAAATAATGCAACATAAATTTGTAATGACTTGCTGTTCTAGAAATGTAAACAAATCTTCAGCCTCAGACAGTTTTTTGACTTGAAATTAATATCACTGGTATTAATCAAGATGCAGTATTTTAGAAACAATTTTGATAACATTTTAGCTAAAATACATGTTTTAAAGTTTGATCTGCAAAGTTAATAATAGTTGCTGGCTTCAGAAACAAGTTGCAAATAAAATATGTCCATTTATTTGTAGGATGGGGATCCATCCCTTCCGCCTGAAAAGAGGAAACAGGTAGGATTTATTTTTCAGTTGGTGTTATTTATCTGCTACAACATTACTTTGCAAAAGTGTGAAAATACTAACTAAGAAATCTGGTAAAAAGCAAGCATTTCTATCTATTGAAAAGCTCAGTCTAAACTGTGGCTGCTTGTGCTTTTGTCTGAACGTGTTTTGTTCTAAAATGTCTGAACTATCATTAATTAGAATATATGGCTATTGCTTTTATGTTCTCCTGAGACTGAAATTGGTCAGTGTACGGAGACTTGAGATTGTTCTCTTTGTTTATCCTTCTTGTGTTGAGTCCTAAAATGTGTTTGTGACAGGACTTCTCATACTTAAAAGTAATCTGGGAATCCATTGTCTTCATTCCATAATTGTTAATTTATTGTTGTGAGTACTGATTTCCATTAGGTACTCTCACAGGTCACTTACGTTCTATGAGTTATAAATGGTAATTGCATTTTATGGTTCCCTTGAAAAACTTTTTGCCCTTTTTCTTTTTGTTCTGGAGATCCATCTAGTGTGTCCCTATTGTGAAGTGTTGGTTGTCACATCCTAAAATTATCTTAATTTTTGGAGAAAAATGGCACCCAAACCACCATGTTGGAGCACCGAGAGGAGGAGAACCCAAAAGAACAAAAATTGTTACTGTAATTGACAGTTCTGAAAAGTCTTTTAACCATGTTTAAAACATGGTTATTGCATTCTCTTAATGGGTCAGAAGTTTTACTCATTATCCTTTCCCTGGGAGTTTGCATGTGGTTCTTGCTATTTTCTTAAAAGTTTAGGGGCTTAGGGTTTTGGTTGTTCTAAACTAAACGTTCAGAGGCAATGTAATTACTCCTTCAGGCACTTAAACAAATAGCTGCCAAGAAGTCAGCGGCTCAGTGTAGAATCATTTAACTCCCTCAATATTTAGCATAATTTATTTGAAATTCTGTTATTTCAACAGAGTTCTAATAAAAGTTTATGACCAGATAAGTTTCTGCATTCGGACTGCTAAAACTGGAATGGAGGAATATACAATTAGAAGGACAAAACCCGGTGCACTATATGGGTCATTACAGAGATAAGTAGGAAGGGAGATTTGCCATCCCATGGATGTTGTTCTAATTCCTCTTCCATCTTTCAAAACAAATAAATCTGACACTTGTTTCTAAAATAATAGCAAAATTTAGTCTAAATTCAGAAGCTGCAATTATATTAAGTTTTGGCAAATCCTACTGTGGTAAATGCCTGGAAAGCCATTTAATAATTTAGCTAGGAGGTTTTTTTTTCTGAGGAAGTTATGTCTTCATGCTAGGTAACAGTGAAAGAAAGAAAATCTTGTTCTCAAATGGGGTCATCTATAGATCTCCCCCAAGGACAATATATACTTTAGGTTGTACAGAAATAGGCTGTTAGTTCACTTCTTGAGTTTTCATTTTCCCGAGAAGTGTGTCTGTAGCATACAAGGTGGATAATCTGGAGTAGTTAGGGCAACCTTTCTTTCTTTCTTCCGGTAATTTTTAGATAAGTAATGTAAGAGTGAAATGTTTCAGGAGGATAGGAATAATGAAGAGTTTATTTTTATGTTAAAATTCACCAGAGTTGGTAAACAATAGGCACTTCCCATTTTGAAAGGCATGTTCAAATGTTGCTCTGTCTACAGAGCCTCTGTTGTGCATCCTATATAAATAGAAATTCTACCATTCTGCAGTGGTATATGCATCTGCTGCAGTACAGAACTTTTTTATGACATTGACAAACAAATACTGGCTATCTGTTGGACAGTGTTGCCACGCTGGGAAACTTAAAGAATAAAACATAGATGGGATTTCTAGCTTGATTTATACTGACTATTATTTTCATCTATATTGCTTATATTTTCAGTATAACTTCAGTTTGGGAGAAGCTTTGTCATTGAAACAACAGATCAGTGAATCCTTGACCTTCTATATGAAATGGAAGTTCTTTTAATACAAACGAGTTCCTTTGAATAAACAAAGGTGAAGTAAAATGCATGGTTAGGAAAATGACTGTGCTGGGCCACACTCCTAAATACGCTTTGCTTAATTTCATCTCGGTGAGACCGCTCAGTTGGAGATAATAGGTTTGCAGTAGGGCTGTGTGTCAAGAATAAAGCCACAATGCATATGTTCACTGGTGAGGGCTTTTATTTGTATTTTAAAAATATGAGGAATCAAATTAAATGGAGCTAAACATCACAAGATCACAGAATGTTTGAGATGGGAAGGCAGCTCTTAAGATAAACTAGTCCAATCCCACTGCTCAAGCAGGGCCACCTAGAGCAGGTTGCCCAGGACCATCTCCAGTCAGGTTTTGAATACTGCAAGGATGGAGACTCCACTGCCTCTCTGAGCAACCTATTCCAGTGTTTGACTACTCTCACAGAGAAAAAAGAGGGAGGGGGTGCTGTTCAGATACCTGCAGGTATTGGGGTGGCTAAAGTCCCACATGAGGACCAGGGCCTGTGAACATGATGCTTCTTCCAGTTGTGTGAAGAAGGCCTTATCTACTACTTCTTCCTGATCAGATCTTCCTGATGTGTAGCAGATACCCAGTACAACAGCACGCATGTTGATCCGCCCACTAATCTTTACCCAGAGGCTCTCATCTGACCAGTGACCTGTCCAAGGCAGAGCTCTGTGCATTCCAGCCACTCTGTCACATTAAGAGCAGCACCCCTCATCATCTTCCCGGTGTCCTTCCTATTCCTTGATCACAGCACTCCACTTGGGTGAGCTATCCCACTGTTTCGGCATGATCCCAGTGAGATTGTAGCCCTGTAACTGAACGTGGTCTTTGAACTCCTCCTGTTTGTTCCTCATGCTGCTAGTTAGAGGAGAGGCCTCTGAGGGGCATCCAAGTGTGCTGGTTCCGCAGTACAGGCTTGAGAGCTTTCCCCACAAGGCTGTCCTGCAGGCATTTCCTTCCTTACATGCCTGGGCTCAAAGGAATTACACTTCAGCTCAGTTGCTTTGTGAATTGCTGTGTCCCTTCTCTTCCCCTCATCCCAGGGTCTTGGTTTACCTACCTGATCCCAAGCATCCTTGTTCCCTCCCACATAATTTCTAGTTTAAAGCTTTCCTTATGAAGTTGGCCAGCCTATTGGCAAAGATACTTCTGCCTGGTGTAGTCAAGTGGATCTTGTGTCTTCCAAGCAGCTGCTGAGTCTTAGAGAGGGTCCCATGATCATAGAACCCTCTTTGAGGCTCCTAATAATGAGCCTCATAGCACAGTGATGACGTAGTCCTACTGTAGAGCACAGCTTGATAGCTCCTCTTTTTGCCATGCAGAATGTCTCATCAGAGAACCTGCGTGTATCTTTCCTGAAGGCCGTGGTCCTTAACTCTGTTATAGTTATTAGTGGGTGTTCGAAGGTGATTCATTCAGACCAAGACTGTGCTTCAGTGATCACTGACATCACAGCAGCGTGCTACCCACTCATCGAGACAGTGTTCAGGCAGCTTAACTTCCACTGATGAATAAATTCATGAGCGTGGCATTTTGGGGAAGCAGAACATCAGAAGGACCAGAGGTTCCAAACAGGAATATGTTGTGACATACCAAAAATAGACTCATTTTGATCCCATTCACTTCCACTTCCAGCTTCTAGCTTAAGGTACTAAGTTGTCACAATTCCCTTTCGAAACAAACTTGAGGGATTGCCTTATGACTGTTTTTGACATCATCAGAGAAAATGATGAGTGTGACTATAGTGTGACTATTTCTTGTTAATTAATGAATTCAGGAAGTTTTGCTAGTCCTGTGCTAAAGTGCAGGAGCTGCATTCAGAGCCCTACGAGATAAAATCTTCAGATAAAATACACTACAGGGTAAGCAGTCATTTTGTATTTATCTCACAAAGGTTCTGTGAAGATTGTGATTTCCTCCTCTCTGCAGAGGGTTTGAAGATGAAAAAACACTACGCATGTGCTGTGCGCTTTGCTCTGGTTTGTAGGTGCATGTGTTTGACTCCCATAATGTGAAGTAGCAGATGGAAAACAGTGAGATCGTTTGCCCTTACAACGCATCAGAGAGCAATATTCCCATCGTTTTTAAAATGTGCCTGCTCCAAGAGCATAGCCAGCAGAGAGATTTTGATTTCTGCACTCTGAAATTTGCTGTTCCATTGCTAGGAGCAGGTGGCACTATGCAAAACCTAGAACTTCTTAGCTACTCTAGGAGTCATGCTTTGTGAAGTGACACTGTTGTTTCTTCAACTCGTAGGCTCCTCAGTAAACATGAGGCTAGGAGAGAAGAAATGCTGATTCTAGTAGATTTGATGGTCCCCCTTTAAAGTTTGGAGCGCTCTTCGGACCTGATGTGTACAACAGCCTCTCCTCTGGTTGCTGTTTCTTACCTTAATAGAATAGAGACACCTGCACCCCTGCACCTGAAAGCCATTGATAAATATTCTGTTAATTAGTCACAAAACTCAAAATGTTTAAGGGATTTTGATTCTTTTTGTGCATTATCTCAAAGTTAAAGTTGTCCTGAAGGTCTTAAAGCAGCTAAAATATTTCTAATAAAACAAGCCAATGAAACAATCTTTTCTTCTGTCCTAATATAGTTGTCTCTGTATTGGTACACATTAATCATTTCTCTTTGACTACCTTCATCTGCTGTCAACAAAAACTTGATGCCTATATGAAGTATGGGGGGAGTGAAGTACCTTATTGAATCTCCACATCAAAGGAATTTCTGCCAAGTAACTTCTCATGATACTAGTTCACACTGACGTCCTCAGTTGCTGCTTATGATATGTATTAACAAGTTGCTTTGCAAAACCTGGCGTCATAAAGGAGTCTGTACTTGGTGCTAACCTTACTTTGTTTGCCAGCCTTTTGCAAATGCTCCAGGTCCGTCTCGGTGGTGTTTGGTCCTGTACAACACTATGCTAATCTAACACACACAAGGCTGGTTGAAAAGGAGGGAAAAGATATTCATTTTACATGTCTACTGCTAAAATGGCTTTTTGGTTCTATTAATCAGGTCTATAAAAATTCCGATTGCTTTGTGTCTTGAAGGTATGTGAGCCAGTCTGTCTCGTTTTGTGGAGCCTTGTCAAGTTTTGACTGGTGTGCTTCTGTGGTGGCATTCCTGCCTGGTTCTCAGAGTGGCAGATACTCAGGGGAGGAGAGGATTTTCTTCTTCCCTTGTTTCACATCAAGTGACTGCTTGGCAAGGCTTTGATTTTTGCTGTTGTTTTTCTGTGGGGAAGTAGGACCCATATTAAGAGTATTTTGTTTATTATACCCAGGACCTGTAATTTCAGACATCTTCCCTACCAGGTTTTTCAATTTGAAGAAGAAAATACAGTAACTTTTGCTTTTTATCGTAAGGAAGCTAGTGCTAGGGGAGGTCGTCAGTTCTTCTGCCTCAGAGTAAAGAGTGGTAGCTGGTAAGAAAAGCAGGTTTTTCTGCGTTAATTCAGCCATCGCAATCATATGAATGCACTGGAGGAGAAACTGCAAATAAATTTGCTATCAGTCACACCCATCAAGTGTGCTTAATGTTTCATCAAACTTTTCTTTCTGTCAGCCCTATAATTCAGTGTTCTTTGTTTGAATGTGTGACTAAAAGAAACAAAAGACTGTAAACTTATAGAAATGCTTGTTTGTATTTAAAAATATTTTTAAACTGTAAAGGTATGTTGGAAGTGTCCCCTTCTTCCCTCTTGCCAAATTACTTTTTCAAGCAGTATCTAAAGGCAGAAAGTCCTTTTTTTTTTTTTTAAGTGTCGGATAAGATTTATGTGCAAGAGAATTGAGAGCTATATTAAAGACTGTGTTACTATCCATCATTTTTAAAGTGGTGTGAAGAAAAATAACACAGTGTGTATGTGTGGCTAGATTTGCAAAACAGTTAAAGGAGCCAAATTCAAGTATAGTGCATAATGCCAGGGATGACTATTTGGAGTTACTCTCCCACCCTTCACTCCGACTCCCACCGCCGCCTTCTTGGGTCATCGGTCAGTAGTGGGCAAAGATCTGTTGCTGTCTGACAGGTATTCACTGGCTTATGTTAATAAATATTTATAGGTATTCACTGGCTTATGTTAATAAATATTTATAGGTATTTTCCTCGGTAGCTTCATATGCTCATCTGTAGCTAAAAGTAAGGCTCTCTTCCACCTTCTCTCCTGAAAACATTATTGCAAATTTTAACAAATTCTAAGTGGAAAAGGGTGAGGTCTGTGTTCCCATCCCATTGAATCTTTCTACTCTCTGATCTGTACTGATTTATGGTGCTTTTTTCCCCTATGTTATAAAGGTCGGCACTTCCCACTCAGCACTCTTGCATCAATCTTTTTCTCCTTTCTTCCTAGCTTCTAGTGCGAGTGTTGGCTATGATCATGCTTGCTTTTGGTCAGAGGAAAAAGGACTATGAGGACAGTTTCTTATGTCTAGTACCGCAGTGGGGGTTTGGAAGGCGGTTGAGCACACTTCACTGAGAGGGTGGTCAGTCACTGGAACAGGGTCCCCAGGGAAGTGGTCACGGCACCAAGTCTGTCAGATTTCAAGGAGCATCTGGACAATGTTTTTAGTCATATGGTTTAGTTTTAGGTAGTTCTGCGAGGAGCAGGGAGTTGTCCTTGCTGATCCTTGTGGGTCCCTTCCAACTTGAGATATTCTATGGTTCTATAATGTATGCAAGCTCCTGTGACAGGTAGATGTAAAACAAATAGCTTGTCATGCTACAGAAGCTCAAGAACACCTTCCAGAAACTGAACGTTTGAGGTGGACAGAGCTCTAGAAAGATTGTCTGATACTGGGCAGTTTTTCAGAGAGTCAAATGAAGGGCCATCTGTTATTTAGTATTATAAACAGTTGCATTGAGAGAAGGTAGGAGAAACAAACAGTTTCCACTGCTGTGTGTTGTTGCAGAGGCAAGACAAGATGAGGCAGCAGAAAGGTATGGAGCTCTGCATCTTTCTCTCCGTTACCCATGGCTCAGAAATCTCTCTTCATCAGTACTGCATAGTTAGTTTTGAATAATGTGAGTGAAAGAAGTCTGACAGTTACAGGAGTCTTTTTAAGGCTTCACCTAGAATCAAAAGAAACTGTTGAAGAAGTTGAGTCTAGAGAAGCTGAATTTGGCTAATTTTCAGAGTTGTTCTCTGTTGCACAGGTGAATGATATGAGCTTTATTGTCTGCTGAAGTAACCTGTCTTGAATTTCTGAGTGAATTCTGTGTTTGTTCTATGAATATTGAAAAGAATTTGCCAGGTGGAAAAATGAACTGCCTTTCTCCTTGTGCAGGTTTCTCCCCTTTCCTCAAAAAATACCTGCTTACAGGTTCACGAAGCCAGTCCTCCATTGTTAGTTTTATCATCTTTCAACCATATGCTATGTTTTCTTATATATGCCAAAGAAATGGTACCAAGTCCGGGTGTTGTTCAACGTATCCTCTTGGCTGGCTCTCCTTAAGCCTGGCAGAGCACTTTTGAAAATCAAATATTTCTCCTTCCATCCACATTTAACCAAGAGCTTTAATGAGGACTTGCCAAAACCTTTAAAACTCGGAAAAATCTAAATTATACGTTGTATGGAACCTCTAAGCCAGGGAAATGAATAATTGCTGGAGACTACTTCTGTGACATAGGTTGGTTGTTTTAGTTTAACAGAAGTATAATAGAAGCTTTGCATTAAGGAGCAAGTCTATACTTAGCTCATTGTAATGCTCTTAGCATGCTTAAACGAGGCTGTTTTATTTTGGTGTCTAAAATTCTTCATTTCAAGTTTTTTCCAAAATCCCTGTCTCGAGTATAAAGGTTTTTGTCACATTGTCATTTATATGACTGACAAATAAAATTCAGCATAGAATTGCAATCCCAGAGAAATGGTTTTAAAAGAAATAAATCTGAGCAGGAAGATTTAGTATAGGCATGGTAATGCCTTTCCTGCAGTTACTGGGATCTGGGTTTTAATATAGACTGCTAGAATCCTGGTGGTCTGGCTGTAAACACTGATTAGTGAGACTGAGTTCTTCAAAGGTGTTGAAATTACATGTGCTATTGCAGTGTTACAAGTTGTTCAAATTCATCATAAAAAGGGACTTTATAAATAGAAGTGTTTCACAGAGGTTTGTGCAAATCATGTTCCTTTGAACTCACTCAGTCTGGTGGTTGGATGGCCTTTATTGAAAGTCAGTTTTCTTAAAAAAAAAACCCACAAAAAAATTGCATCTGAGCAGTAGCCATAGATGCTTCAGTTTAAATAGTTTCCTGCAAACATGAGTTCTTTGTTTTCTTTCTTCTAAACAGCCGTAAGAAGTACCTCTCAAAACCATTGAATGTGTTCTGAAGCTCCCTCATTCATTCAATATATGATTGACTATTACATATTTCTTTAACATATAGGGGAAAAAAAATCATTCCACCAAAGCATACTTGAGGAATGTTTTACATTGCTTGAATGGTTGCTGACTTGAAAATAAAACTAGAGACAGCTTTATTTTGGCCCTATCATTGTCTATTTACATTTTTTGCTATTACACTCTTTTCCCAAATTGTTTATTTGCGGTCTTCAGGTTTATCAGTAGTTTAAAAAATACTTTAATCTCTTCCAAAACTGTGGGAAACTTATCTTCCTCTTTTCTGAACTTTTGATCTCAGAGCACCAGAAGTACAGAAGCTGCAGCAGTGAATTAGGCTTGTTGTTCATCAAGTAGGGTCTATCAGTTTCTTGAGTTATTTTTCCTGTTTAAAAGTTTGAAGCTATAGCTATATAGTTTCTTCATATAGTAGCGTACAAAAGTTCCAGTTGATAATAGTGTAGCAGTTTAATAGTCTAATCCTGCAAATGATCAGATGCATGCATAGATATGTTCATGTTAATATATTTGGGTTAATAGTTCTCTTAAATATAAAACAGGACATGTGGAAATAGCAGTAGTTAGCGAACAAGGGGAAAGATTGCAGGAATGGCTGTCAGACACCTTGTTGGTTTAATAGTGTATGAGTTTTAAAGACGGAACTCACAAAAACATCCTATAAGACTGTCAAGTGGTAGTGAGAATGACTGGGTAAAAGGGCAGGACTGAAGAAGAGAGAGGAATTCCAAGATAGAGAAATGGGAGAGTTGAAAGAGAAGCATGGCAAGTAGGGAAATAAAAACTAAACCTAAAATACCAAGAGAGAACTAGGAACAGTCAGTTGATGCATTGGCCTCAAACCCAGGGAGCATGTGCAAGGGTATCCAAGATGCACTGACTCAGTAGGCTTTACTAAGTCATGCTTAGAAGATCTGAAAATTCTTTTTTCATTTCTTTTTATACTCTTCAGATTTATGGCAGTGGATGACACGCTTAGCTGTCCATAGGCAATGTCTCGAAAGGCTGCACGTTATCCACTATGATTATAACTCTCTTAGAAAAGAGATGTCATCGGTAGGCTTTTCCTGCGCTGGGTCAATGTTTGTGTATTTGTGAGATATTTTTACGGTAAAAATAAATTTATCTGTAGTATTTACCTATTTTCAGATGTCATGGATAGGAAAGGAAGAGATTGCATTCTTTTTTGGTTAGTGGTCAAGTTTATGGAATTTAGTGGTAAAATTTATAGACCAGACTGCTCACCCTGCTGACTTAGTAGGTTAACGGGAATGATAACTTTTGACCTGGATTATTTGGGGGTGGTGTGGGTGTTAGCTTTTACCTCTATTTTTCTAGAAGTCTATGTACTTGCTAACAACACAAGTCAGATCACATCTGAAGTTTTATGCCGCTAGATATCCATGGTACAGCTCTGTATAGAGGCAGGGACTCCGTCTGGCATCCTCTTTACTGGCTAGGAATCTGCTCCAAATGCTATGAGGGAATATAATTATATTATAATCATTTATCAGCTGTGCCTTTTGTCTAATTATATGAAAGTTTAAAACTAGTATTTTGGCAACTTTGTATAAATATTGTCAAAGTACTCTGCATTTTGCTCTTCCCACCAGCCAAGGTACCAGAACTAGCACAGATGTTTTCACTTTGTCTTGTTTTGGGGTTTATGTGCTGTTTTGTGAGTGTGTATGCACTCATAGAATCATAGAATGGTTAGAATTGGAAGGGACCTTAAAGCCCATCTAGTTCCAACCCCCCTGCCCTGCGCAGGGACACCTCCCACTAGACCAGGCTGCTCAAAGCCCCATCCAGCCTGGCCTTGAGCACTTCCAGGGATGGGGCAGCCACAGCTTCTCTGGGCAACCTGGTCCAGTGCCTCACCACCCCCACAGTAAAAAATTTCTTCCTAATACGTAATCTGAATCTCCCCTCTTTCAGTTTAAAACCGTTACCCTTTGTCCTATCACTACACTCCCTGATAAATAGTCCCTCCCCATCTTTCCTGTAGGTCCCCTTTATGTGCTGGAAGGCTGCTATAAGGTCTCCCTGGAGCTTTCTCTTCTTCAGGTTGAACAAGCCCATTTCAGCCTGTCTTCATTGGAGAGGTGCTCCAGCCCGCTGATCATCTTTGCGGCCCTCCTTTGGTCTCGCTTCAGCAGATTCATGTCCTTCTTATGTTGGGGGCTCCAGAGCTGGATGCAGTCCTCCAGGTGGGGTCTCACCAGAGCAGAGCAGAGGGGCAGAATCACCTCCTTCCACCTGCTGGCCACGCTTCTTTTGATGCAGCCCAGGATGTGGTTGGCTTTCTAGGCTGCGCGTGCACATTGCTGGTTCATGTTGAGCTTCCCATCGACCAACACACCCAAGTCCTTCTCCTTCAGGCTGCTATCAATCCATTCTTTGCTAAGCCTATATTTGTGCTTGGGATTGCCCTGACCTGCGTGAAGGACCTTGTACTTGGCCTTCATGAGGTTGTCATGGGCCCACCTCTCCAGCCTGTCTGGGTCCCTCTGCATAGCATCCCTTCCCTCCAGCGTGTCGACTGCACCACGCAGCTTGCTGTCATGGCCATCTTGCTTAGGGTGCACTCAATCCCACTGTCCATGTTTCCGACAAAGATGATAAACGGTACCGATCCCAATACTGATCCCTCAGGAACGCTACTCATCAATGGTTGCCACTTGGTCATCGAGCCATTGACCACAACTCTTCGAGTGAGGTCATCCAGCCAATTCCTTACCCACTAAGTAGTCCATCCGTCAAATCCATGTCTCTCCAATTTAGGGACAAGGATGTCATGTGGGACAGTGTCAAATGCTTTGCACAAGTCCAGGTAGATGATATCAGTTGTTCATCCCTAATCAGCACATGCTGTCTGTATTTCCTTCTCTTAAAGATAAAGGAACCCTGGTGGCTACTTTTTTGTTATCTCTCTAATGAAGCATGAAGTCTCGATACCAACAACAATAAAATTAAAGATTGTTTGATGATAAGGAGTAAGTCTAGGGTTTCTTTTCATCAGCACCTACACTTCTCTCCATAGGCACTAATTTCTGATTGATATTTACTCCGTTTCTAGGCAAATCTTGCTCAGCTACTGAGTGAGGCTCAAGATCGAAATAAGCATCTTGGAGAAGAGATTAGAGAGCTTCAGCAGAGACTGGGAGAAGTACAAGGGGACAATAAGGTATTATAAACTTTTGTTATCAGTAAATGACATGGAATGTGTAAACTGGGCTGGAGTTTTGCCTTTACTTCTTAGGAAAACAAATAAAAGGATGAGTTATAGAACTTCTAGAATACTTTGATTACAGTAAATGCTCAAAACAGTAGAACAAAAGAAGCTTGTACAAAATACCAGTAACTGCAGCTTATTATACGTTTTTGTATCCTGCTTTTCCTCTGTTTTCCTCAACTACATATTTTGCACCTAGCCTTGATTTAGTAATCTCAGACTTTTTTTTTTTAAATGTATTTTATTGGTGGTATTTCCTCTTAGAAATAAGTACAGATACACGTCTTCATCATGTGATAATTTTCGGGTTTTTTGCAATGAAAATTGAGAATTTTAGTAGATGATGAAACCAAGAGAGGCATAATTTTTCCCTTCAAAAATATGGAGCAGTTGATCACAAATATACATAGTGAGCTTTATATTAAGCCCTCGTCCCATTACCCTTACATAACCAATTTATTTTATTGCTAAATTTAGCAAGTTATAAGGAACATTGCTCAAAATCTGCCATTTGGTATTAATCAAACTCCTGTTGTCTCTGTTAATTGAAATATTTAAACTCAAGCCAAATGTGTGTAACATTCACAGCTGGAGCTGTATGCAAAAGTACATTCAGAGATCAAACTAGTGAGAGGTTGAATTTGAGAGTCGAGGTGGTTAACGAAGTAAAAAATGAAAGAAATAATGAATGATAACTTCCCTCCCTTAACTACAGTTTTAAAGTTACGTGATTTAAAAATCTGATTAAAAATGATGCAACTTTTAATTATTCAGGTGGCTTTCTTCTTTCTATTTGAGTTCATTTTATTTATTTTATTTTAAACATAAGTATATTGCGATAATGCGGTTTTATTCATAGTTTATCACAAAGGACTTCCTTGAAGGTGTGCAGGGAGCTGGGAAAGAGTCAACTGAGACCGCAATTTGTAGCATGCATGGCATTCAGTGTAACTCGCTCAAGTCTTCAAAGACCAGCTCTCCCAGTGTTTCTTTTCGTTCTGCGTGTTATTGTTTGAACTATATTACAATGTAGAAGACAGGGCCTTGCAGTTCTTCAGTACCAATATTATGCCATACAGCCTTTTCCAAGCCAGTCCTGAACAGATAACTGAGGGTTTGTAAATACAAACAGAACACAAAGGTAGTTGTAAATATGTGTAGCTACAACATATTTAAATATCAAGGTTAGGTACCTATTCTAATTCCTTATAACTATATGATATTGTTAACACAGAGGCTACTTCTTTGTGCTTGAACTGCCTTTGTTTAGGTTTGCTTTTGGAGCTTAACTTGGTATTAGCTGGTCATCTTTGTGACATCTGTATTCTCAGCATGAGTTTAAATTCATGCTTCTTATAATGAATGGAAAAATACAAAAAGGGTTATTCTGCCCACTGTGCCCCTCTCCAAAAGGTGCAAAATAGTGCATCACTAAATAAAGAGGGGGAGGAAAGAACTGCATCAGACAGGGATTAATTTAGACCAGGATTTTCATTTTTGGAACACATTCTTCACTTTCCTAGTAAATGAGAAATAGAGCTTATTTTAGAGTCAGGTTGCTGATTTTTGAAGTGCCTAAAAAAGCATTGCCATGTCTCTGTGGGATCTCTCTGACTCTCCTCCTGTGTCAGATTTTGCTCCCTCCTAGCTTCAGTGATAAAATTCTAGGCTTCTTCCTGAAGCCATTCTGCTCTGCACATCAGTTCTCCTGTACCGGCAGCTGGCTTACTTCAGGCAGTGGAGTCCACATAATGCATGGTATATACAAAAACAAAGAACTATAATAATTTGCTTGTTCTTACATTTTTCCCCTGCATTCTTCTCTCTGCTTTTTCCAAAGGGGGGGGGGGGGGCATCCTGCCCAGCTGGTCTACGTCAACCTTACTTCTGGCAAGAGATGAACAAACAGCTGCTTTTGCAGCAAGCGAAGCTGCTTATGGATGAACAATTCTGCCTGTGTCTGAGCAGGGGTGACTCATGCAGGCTTTGTCACTGAGTGGCAAGAGCTTTGTAGGACTAAAAAAGAAAAAAAAAAAAACCTCTTTAAATATCACACATTAGCTCTATTGATAAAGACATGTTTTGATGGCTTGGCTTGTTTTTCACCGCTTTAATGTTTGCTACTAGAAGCATACGGTCACTTGGATTAGCAAGAAGCCCTTAAAGTGGTGACATTTTACTTGTTGTTGCAGTCATGTTAGGTACGTCACCAGTTAGGCAATAACAACTTACTTGCATTTGGTTTAACTGGACTAATTTTTTCCTTTAATTTCAGCTAGAATTTTGTTGGCACAAATAATAAAACTTCTTCAGGCAGTCTGTGGAAGGATTTGTTGCTGCAGTTTGAGAAATGCAGCAATAGTTAGACTGCAGCGCTCCAGAAACAGATATCCAAGACTGTTTATTTTTATGATGGATCGCAATCTCTTATCAGCTCTGACACATGAAAACCATTCTGTTTATGATAGTTATTTGTAAATCTTTTTCCTTCTGAACATTCTGGCAGCAATGCTTGGAGAACAATTACTGAAACTTAGAAGAGGGTAGTTAGGAAATCTTAATTCTCTCTTGTAAAAGGGTGAAAATGGAAAGCATAAGAGAAACTGGAGGCTTCTGGAAGACTAGATGACTCAGTTGCCTTCACTTGAATTCCTACCCACGCAAAGAAATAGTTTTGTAAGCTGTCGAGGGCAGCGCTAAGCGAGAGGAAGATATATGGAAAACAATGGCTGCAGTATTACTGACAGTTCGCTACTATGAGGGAGACAATCATTCATGCAACAACAGCGCGAAAGGTTAAATGTGGTGTGTATGTTTTGGCAGAATTGGGACTTAAGGTAGCAAATTTGCATAGTTCTGGTCCACTTTTTAAGGTTTTTGTGGACAACATGGTGAATGAAGACAATTGCTGTCAGTGGCTGTGGCTAAACGTGATGGTGTCTGCCTTCCATGAAGAATTTACTGCTTGTGTTGTTTCCATTTTCTTTCTGCATGTTTTATCAATAATCAGGAATGTACAGCTTTGGCGCAGGCGTTGTCTGTGGAGTCCCAGCCTGCACAGCAGCTCTTGCAGTGAAGCCTGTTTGGGGCTTTGGGGGGCTGCTACAGAGTTGCTACTTTATGGATAATTATTTTAGCTGATACTGATTAAGACGAAGGTGTGATATTAAAATAATAAAGATTAGTGGCTTGCAGCACTGGATTGTTTTGGTTAACAATCTATGGGTTCTTGACAACAGGAGCTCTCTCTGGTAAGGTGCCGTTAATTTTAATCCACCCTGCTGTGGATGCTGTTCACAGAATCCTAAGGGGTAGCATTAATTTATTCTCTAGCTGCAAAATGGAGTTGAGTGGTCCTTTCCTCAGTGATTTCTGAATGACAGAAATAAAAACACAGTAGCCAGAGGGCAGGTGTGTAAAGTTTATGACAAAGCACTAATATATGAAATAAACCCTTAACCCTCTGGCATAACACTTAATGTCTCTTTGGGTCACAGCATTTTCAGGGAAGATTTTTATAGCAGGTGGTGTTGCCTCATGAGACATTCGCGATGCAGAATTAAAGGACTTGGCCTGTTCTGCCCTGTCAACTCTCTGATTGGCCAACTGTCTGGAAGAAGCACTCTGTCATTTTATGGATTGGTATTTTACTTCATTTTATGTATGTTTATAGTGCTGCTTTTACTGCCTGAATTTGGATTTCTGAAGCGTTCTTTTCATAAGACTTTATACCTTTTTTCTTTTTTTTTTTGGCTTCAAAATTAGTAGTAAATAAAGAGTTCACCATTTATTGGCAGACTGTTTGACCTTGCAAGTAATAATTGCTTGCAGTGGTAATTGCATCTTCTGCCTCACCCCCTCCCAGGCTGGAGGAGGGTTGGTCACAGTGCGTGAGTCACAGCTCTGATCCAGTTCCCAGCCTGGGGCCCAGCGTCACACAGTTGTTCTGCTCTGCTGCAGGCATTGAAGATGTCGGGAAAGTGTGATTCCCCTCCCCACTTCCAGGTTTTCTGAACAAAATTGAGTCCTCAGAATGTTATTACATTTGTTTCTTACTGCCTTGTTCACTAGTGAGAGATTTGAGAAATGAAATTAATCTAACTGAATTAAATCACGTTAACATGCCTTTTGTTCGTCAGCCTTTTAGCATTTAAAAAAAAACCCAGTCCTATAGCTATGAAGCCATTCTGGGATTTGCTAGTTGCTTTTCTGATTCATTTGTATGGATAAAGAAATTAATAGGAATTATATCTCCTAGCATCCATTCAGCCCTACTAACTGTGCAGTGGTTTATACTTTCCCTGTGGGGATAGGGAAATGTAGTTTGCCAAAACCAGTTACTTCTGTGGGGACAGCTTCCCCTGAACAAGTGAACTGCTTATCAGTACACATTGTACTAGCTTCAGTGACTTGCATTGAACTGGAGCTGAAATAAGTGGGGAGGATGATTTTGGTAGTCTGTCTTGCATCAGCAGGATTTTAATTGGCACATTGCAGCTATGGTGACTGGCATCCCATAAATACCAAAGATAGATTTTAATGTACAATCTTCTACTACAGAAGATTGATTTTTTAAAATTTTTTTTCCCCCTAACTCTGCAATCTAATGATGTACATTAATTCCTTGGTGCAGTCAAAGAGAGGGGAAAAGTCAGGCTGGTTACTGTGGTGGGTTTCTCTGCTCTCTGTGGAGCTGCTACAAATGAGGCCATGGGGAAGCAACCCTTCTGCCTAGTCGTACTCAGTGTAAACAACTGTAAATGCTGAATGCCTTACAGACTGTTATTTTAATACTCCATGATTCTTGAAAGGTAGTTGCTTTTTCCTTCGGATCTTGAATATAACTGTGTATTAACTCAAGTCAGACTGTTTTCAGCAGTTGCAAAGCCCATGAGTTCATTACCTGTTTGAGCATTTTGGACAAGTCTTTTTGTTGTTGTCCCGTTTGCATTTCTTTTTTTTTTACATGAATTAACTTTTGTGAGTAGATGAAAAAAATAATGCACAAGCGAATGTATTAGCAGCTGTTAATGCAAATTCTGCACTGATGTAGTGCAGTGGGATTTTAAGTGGTATCAGTAAAACGAAGCTGGGCAAGCTACTTAGTGCCTTTTTAGTCTTAACTAAGAAGAGTTCTCTGCTGCAGAGAATTTTAAGATTTACATGTGAAAATGACTTTCTGGGAATTCTCCAGTCTTATTCTGACTGGAATTCATTCCTGTCACTCCTAAAAAAAATATTGACCACGTGTCTGTGTTTACTTGGTCTATCATCATTTATATACTCTGGTGACTATTGTTGCAAGGTGTAATTCAGCTCATGTTGATGCTTTGAGTGTTCGACTGGAGTTTTTCACTAAGAACAGGATTGAGCCCTCAGCTCAGAAAATTTCCTCTGGTTTAAATAATACCAGCTGTTTGGCCTGGAAGAGACAGACTCTGTGACAGCTTTATTCTTTCTAATGCAGATGTAGTCTAATGCTACAGCCTGTGCTCTCTTGCTTACCAAATCTTTTTTTGTAATCGCAGCTCCTTCGAATGACAATAGCAAAGCAAAGACTTGGAGATGATGAAGTTGGGGCTCGCCACTTTGCAGCGCATGAACGGGAGGACCTTGTTCAACAATTGGAAAAGGCTCGAGAACAAGTAATAATTAAATGAGTTAGTGGAGTAGCAAGTAAATGACTGCTTCTGTTGTGTTTGGAAGGCTGGTAGCTGATTAACATTGCAAATAGTGGTGAAGGAATTGGGACTTTTCCTGAAATAGTTCTTACTGAGCACTAACTTAAACATGCATACGTGGTTAGAGTTTCCTGATCTCAGGAATTCCTTCTCTAGATTATTGATTCTCCTGTTTTATAATGTGAAGCAACAACTTGTGACAATTGAATATTGCCAATGAATGTAATGAAGGAGACTCTTTAGTGAAAGCTGTTACAAGTATTCAACACAATATGTGGCGTCTGATGCATCTTACAAAGATACTGTCTGAATCAAATTTTCTGTAGAAGTGCTGTTAGTCTCCCCTTACTACCCTCTTAGCTGTTTCTTCCTCTCCTCTGAAAAATTCTTGCATCAGGCTTCTTTTCCCTCCCTCAAGTCTGTATTGATACTGTGTACCGTGCAGCATCCAATTCATCACACTCTTTTCCCCAATACTGATACACAGCTTTCTGGACAATCTGAGGGGTTTGTGTTCCCTGTTGTTCCCACACTTATTCCTACCAGTGTCAGTTCCACCCTGAATGAGCCATTCTGTGATCCATGAGGAGGTGTGTATTTCTGGGGTTTCAGTCTTCACTCAAGTGCAGTGCTACATTGGCTTACCAGAGGGACTGTTAACTGCACTTGGTCTTCTTAAATGTGGTTGTCTCTGGTATCTCTGTTACCAACCTCGCACTCCCTCTGTTCATCACTTGGCCTCTTTTCACCCAGTCTTCTGTTGTCCTTCCTGGCTTATTGGTGTTTTCTGAGGTGCCAGTGGAGATTCCTCAACTGATTGCAGATTTTCGTCATACTCTCCATTGCCTCTCCTTGGAAGTTTGAAGCTTTTTGACCCTGAATATCTTTCATACTGGACCCCTTCACCCTTTTGCTTAATAGCAAAGCTTACCCTGTCAACTACATGCTGGCTTATTTTGTACTTTTCTCAGTTCTTCTTCCTATTCTGTGGAACTTCATTGCGAAAGTCCCACAATTAGTATGAATTCCCCCTTACAGACTGCGTCTTCATCCTCCAAATTTGCCAAATTCTTATTTGGTGGAGTTCATTCCTGGAGTCCTAGAAATCATATGCTAAAACCAGCTTAATACGGTTGTAGTAGAATCATAGTATGGATTAAAATTTCTTTTGCTGTTACATTTCAGAATCATAGAATCATCTAGGTTGGAAGGGACCTTTAAGATCATCAAGTTCAACCAATAACCTAACACTGCCAAACCCACCACTAAACTATATCCCTAAACACCACATCTACATACCTTTAAATACCTCCAGGGATGGCAATTCCACTGCTTCCCTGGGCAGCCTGTTCCGATGTTTGATAACCCTTTTGGTGAAGAAGCTTTCCTAATATACAATCTGAACCTCCCCTTGCCTAACTTGAGGCCATTTCCTCTTGTCCTATCACTTGCTAGTTGAGAGAAGAGACCAACCCCCACCTCCCTACACCCTCCTTTCAGGTAGTCTAGAGAATGATAAGATCTCCCCTCAGCCTCCTTTTCTCCAGGCTCCCTCAGCTGCTTCTAATAAGACTTGTTCTGCAGACCCTTCACCAGTTTCGATGCTCTTTTCTGAACTCAGTCCAGATTCTCAATGTCTGTCTTGTAGTGAGGGGCCCAAAACTGAACACAGTACTTGAGGTGCAGCGCCAGCTGTCCCAAGTACAGGGGGATGATCACTTCCCTACTCCTGCTGGCCACACTGTTCCTGACACAGGCCAGGATGCTGTTGGTCTTCTTGGGCACCTGGGCACACACTGCTGGCTCATATTCAGCCGGCTGGCCACCAACACCCCCAGGTGCTTTACCACCGGCAGTTTTCCAGCCACTCTTCCCCGAGCTGTTTTCTAGAAATTTTGTAAAACACGTCTAACTGCTAAAGTTACTTAACTTCAAATTAATGAAATAATACCAAAATAGAGAAAAAGTGCCAGGGGTTCTGAGCTTTGACTGTCCAAAATCAATCCTGTTCAGACATGCAGTGTTTGTTGCTGTTTTCAGTTCGGGCGCTATGTTCAAAATAGTCATTCAGCTCTCCTTTCTTCTCAGATTGAGACTCTGAGATATGATTTTCAGGCTGCACTGGATGAATTACAGGATGTGAAAGAAGAACGCTCTTTTTACCAAGACAAGTCTGACAGACTAAACCAAGAACTTAATCATGTCTTAGGAGGGCATGAAAACCGTATCATCGATGTAGATGCTCTGTGTATGGAAAACAGGTGAGTGCATTGCAAACCTTACTGTTTCCCTAGAACAGTGTATTGCTTTAACAGGGAGCATCAGGAAGTCAGTCACAACAAAACTTTAAAGAAAATATGTCCAAGAATAAAAGTCAAGAGATTTTGGTAATTTAATTTTGTCTGTTTTGTTGGTACTGTAGCTAACCATCAACTAATATTGAGACAGTTAGGCTGCAGGAAATTACTAATGTTTTATTTGGCTACAGAGATCTCAGTGATATTCCTAAACAGGGAAAAGCAAGGGAAGTTCAGGCCTTTTTATTCCCATCACTGTATGGCACCAAAAGCAAGAATATTAAAAATCGGTGTCTTCAGAAGCTCATAGTGAGCTGTAATGAGCTAATCTTGGATTGGAAACAGGGACTTTGAGTACCCTGAGTTAACAGTTTTGGACATAATTCTCACCACAGGGAGAGGATGTCAACATGGAGTGATTTGCCAACAAAAGTTGCTGGTGAAATCACCCGTGTAGATATTCTTGCCACTTCCTTGGGAAGAGAATGCGTTTTATGGTCTCTGCTGAGGACAACACAGAGGAGTCACTGTCAGAGCCAGAGCAGGTACCTCCCTTAATGTCAACAATTACCTTAAAGTGAAATAGATCTTGTAAGACACTTTCCATTTACAGGGACTTATGCTTCAGGTAGGAAAGTGTAATACCAAAGGCATTACTTCCTTCCAACTCCAGGGTTTTTTCTGTTTTGCGTGACCTACAGAGTTCTGTATCAATGTAAGGCCCCTGTTTCCCTGACAGTGGTATGATTTTTTTCTCTAAAATAAATTGTCACAAACCCTAATACGGCTGCAGTTGCACTACTTGAAAGAGGATAATTTATAGACCCTTTATACATGAAAAAGGTATTTTCCTATGTGGAAATAGCCATCTAATCCAAGTGCATAAACTCTATTAGGAAGAACTGTACTGTTTCAGTTAACTGTATACCATTTTTCAACTAGACTGTTAAATTTTCTACTTTGTGATTGCTAATGAGAAGTGCCATGTAAGTGATGGATATTGCAATGCAAAAGTTCTGCATAGTTGAGTCTTGTGTTGACATATATACAAATCTTCATGTGTCCATCTCACAAACCTTCAAGTACAGAGGGCACGAGTAAATGCTTCCTATTTCCTCTAGCCATAAATATATCCTTTTAGCTTCCCTCCCCAAAAACCTGAGGACTGATATTAAATGGTTGTGCAGCATGCTTGACAAATCTAACAGAAGGGCAGCCTCCTTTTCTGATGCAATTTGTTTCTCTACCTAAAGTTTTATGGGGTCAAGAGCAGTAAGATTTTGTTATTTCATCCCTCACAGAACTGCAGAGGGAAAAGAACTCTCAGTAGTTCAAAGAGAGGACACGCCAAATAGTAAAGAGGAGTGCTTGAGGCGGTACTTGAAGGTAGCGTGAAGTAAAGGATTACATTTCTTTTTCAGGTATCTTCAGGAGAGATTAAAACAGCTTCAAGAGGAAGTCAACCTTCTTAAGTCTAACATAACTAAATATAAGGTAAGATCCTCTCAGTGTATCATATAAACTGGGCTTCCTTGTTCATGGAGGTTATTGTTCATTCTCATGTTCATATGCATTTAAAGAACACAACTGTGTCTTCAAAGAAAAATCTACCACTAACATTCTGACAGTGTTAGTACATATACTTATTACATGCTCAGTCTTCCTTGTAGGCTTCTTAGCTGACGTAGTACAAAGGGATACCTGTTAAAAGTATTTTGAAAAATTAATTAAATACCTTTTTTTAACTTCTGTGGGGGAACCCTCCTCCTGCTGGGATCACCCCGCCCCAGGTGATCAGCCTTCCAGCCTGGTGGTAGGTGAAAAGTAGCAGGTCACACTGTGTGTGGTGAATGACTGCCACTGTGTTGCTGTTACAAGCAGGTCTTGTTTCCCTGTGCCCTAATGGCTGCACGATTTCTTCATGTGTCTTAGTGATTGCTAAGTCTTCATTGTTCTTCCGTTCCTGGGTTAAGATATATGCTGTTTTGCATCCAGCCTTCGGGACTGAACCCTCAAGGCAAAATATTTATGCTCTTCCCTGAAGTTAAGCTCTCTGCTTTCTTCTGCAAGTGATTTTGGGGTGTGGGAGGTGAGGGCTGTTTGTCAGGGCCCGAGAAGGGTTCTCTTAGGACTGTCAATAGGAATTCTTAACCATTTAGGTCACTATGAATCAGTCCCAGCACTACTTGCTTTTTGTGCATGAGCAGAACTCCTTAAAATATCAAGTTCATTTCAGTGTCTGTTCACATTTACGACTTGGGTCTCTCTGATTGTGAGTTAGTTTATTGGTGAGAATTGAGCATCTTGGTGTTCTGGTGGGTTTCACAGAACTGTAATTGCTTTGGACGAGCTGGACTTCCATAGCAGGATCATTCTGCTGCTAATTCCTGAAAGTCAGTATTTGCTACTAAAAGGGCTTCTAAAATCTCTGTTAGAGGAGTTTGAGCTTTCGCTTTGAAGCCTAAACATGCTTTGAAAAAAAGCTTTGAAGCTTTTCCACCTAAACATGAGGAGGAACTTCTTTACCTTGAGAGTGGCAGAGCACTGGAACAAGCTGCCCAGGGAGGTGGTGGAGTCTCCGTCTCTGGAGACATTCAAAACCCGCCTGGACGCGTTCCTGTGTAACCTGCTCTAAGGTGGCCCTGCTCTGGCAGGGGGGTTGGACTAGATGATCTACTAAGGTCCCTTCCAACCCTAGGATTCTATGATTCTATGATTCTATCCAAAGAAATGCTGGGGAAAGTCTGATTTTGTGCCCAGCTGATGTTCTCTACAGGATACTGCAGTATCTTCACTGACACTCAGCAGATTATTGAAAAATAGGCAAGCCTTCAAAATGCATTGGGGGGAGTGGGTGGGAGAGACTACAATGAAGTGATTGCAATGAGGCAGAATGAGCCTTTGTAACGTTGCAAAGACTGTTTGGGCTGGAGAATAATACTCCAGGAAAGCCACACTCCCGTAGGTTACTGTGGGTGTAAGCTCCAGGCCCTGCAGAGTTGTTCTGAGACCAAAATCCAAAGTTCCAGATTCTTTATTCCTAATGAAAGGATTTGTTGGCTTCTGTTTTTCTAAATAAGATATTTATTGTTTCCTTAGAATGCACTAGAGAGACGAAAAAATTCAAAGACTCATAGCAGATCCAGTAGCAGTGCTCTGACTGGAGTCCTGTCTGCAAAGCAAGGTATTCCATAAATGCAGCATGGGGTTGCATATCTCATTGAATTCCTTCCATTTTACCTCTTAATTTCAGTAACCCTTTCCTCACCAACCAAAGCAAAATCTTTCTTCTCTTTCCTGTTTGCGCTAATTTTTGTCCTTTTCTCAGTTGAGTTGACAATATAAAATTCGCCTCAAGTGCTGTTTCTACTTTTGTTACTCTTTTGCCATTCATTCTCTCCCCCAACAGTTTTATCAATTTATTTCTTTTTAATCTCTAAACCCCTCTGCAGCTTTGACCCTGACAAATCACTTCTTTATTCATCTCTATGCTCTGCTAACAATGGCAATCACAATTCATATTCCGATGAAAAATAGACTGGGTGGTAGAGGAGGGGACCTAAGTCAGGTTTTCTGTTACTGTTCTTGGAAGCTTTTACATTCAGATGTTTTGCAAAAAATCCTTTTGTCCCATGTTTGCTACCCATGGGTGGCAGCAAAATGGAGTCATCTCTTTTTCGCCCTTCAAAGAAAATGTCAAGATTAGGAAACAAAGGGGAAAAGAAAATTCTCTGAGACAAACAGGTGTGGCTGTATTCATACACGCACACACGAGTTCAGTAGTATTTGTCATGGTAGGTTGAAACTTGCTTTTCTGTCTTTGACTTCTCTTCTGTCCTCTTCTCCATGGACTTGCATATATTTTTATATATATATAAAGGCAGAGCCAGATTCTGGTTACAAAAGTTAATGATACTAGTGACCCTCCTGATGCGGCGGAGAAGTACAGGCTCTAAGCTGCAGAGGAAGAGTTCATGGGTGTCTGTATTTTCGTATTGGTCTTAAATAACCTGAAGGATATAATAATTCTAAAAAGTAATATAAAAGCTTCCTTGTCGGCTTATGTTTTAATAAGTGGGAGAGAAATGACTGATTTTTGCCAATCTATGGGCCTGTAGAAGAATAGATTTGTTTCCTTCTGAACAAAAATAGTTTTCCAAAAGCGGAATTAAGTTAACGTAAGACGTGTCTTCCTATACTTGTTCTGGCAATTCCTGTGGAATAACGATCAGCTTAGAAAGCCACCACCTTTATGCCAGCTAGAAATTACATTTCTGCTCTTTTGACTTTGTTTGTTAATGGAAGGAAAAAATATGTATTCATGTAAGTAATGAGAATCATTCTTTAATGCTAAGTAAATGTTTGTGTCAAATCTCTGTGCATGAGAAGCCAAAACTCATTTGTGTTTTTAACATTATAGTCCAAGAGTTGTTGTCGGAGGATCATGGATGTAGCCTACCAGCCACACCACAGTCCATTTCAGACCTCAAATCACTGGCCACTGCATTGCTGGAAACTATCCATGAAAAAAACATGGTCATACAACACCAAAGGCAAACCAACAAGTAGGTAGCATGACTTCTAAGTAAAATAGAACTTACCAAGCTATGCAAAAGTCATAGTTCTAGGGGAGTTTCAGGAAAATGGGAAGGAGGGTCCATTTTCACAGAAAATTCATTGTCATTGTTAACTGGTGGGTTCTTTAGTTTTTGAGATCAGCTATGTGTTTACTTCAAAAATGTCATTTTTCTCTAAAGTCTGGGGTTGGCAGAGACCTGTCTGCCTCTGCTAGGCAAGGATTGGTTTGCTGCTCAGGTTTAAGACAAACCATAATAACACAGGGGGGGACTTTTAGCAGGTAGTCTGTAGGGAGGGCTAAAGCGAAGCTGCTGGGAGGAAGGACACCCTTGAGCTGGAGGAGAAGATATGTGATAATTGCTTGTTAATGTAGGAGCTTGCTAATGAACACTGGTGGGAATAGTAAATGTTGCACCTGAGAAAGGGTCTGAAGAGATTTAGTGTAACATTTGTCACAGGCTAGCGGCCTACGTGTCATAAAAATGATAGCTGTTGCTCCTATAGTTACTTTGCCAGAAGCTGTAGGAGATCAACACAATTGGATTGCTACCATATGATTTTTTTAAAAAAATCTGAACTGAACTTTCAAGGAGAATTTGTTTACTCTTAGCTGTTCTACTCATCAGTACAATTCTTTGTGTCTTGCACAGCTCCTATCATGGCAGAATATAATAATTTTTGACACATTTTCTGACATTCTGATATTATTGTCCTTATACAGTGCATGAAAATCAGAGCTAGGAGGTGTTCCTTGATTCTGTGCTCAGTTTTTTCCCCCTTTTTTTTTTAACACTGAGTCACTACTGGTAATCAGAGGTTATTCAGGCTTCTCAAAAGCACATCAGGACCAGATGCCAGAAACAGGCAGACATCTTTCATGAAAGGAAGAAGTAGTACAGAAGTAAACTGTATTGCACTAGAATAGATGATTCATTTTGAAAATTGATAACTCTGATACTAGGCAGAATCCATTGCATAATTCTTGGTGATGCGGCAACAGAAGTGGAGGAGCGGTTTATAGCCACTCTTAATACTCTTGAGAAAGCAAATGCCTAATCAGCTAAAGGGATACTAAAGCAGTGAAAATGTAGCCCAGATCTAACTGATGGCAGCTCAGTCAATTCACATCTGTATGTCATGTAATACAAGAGGAGTTCCTGCACTGAGCAGTGCTAATGAAGGGCTAACACCTGCTTGCTCCCTTCTTACTGTTAATGTAGCATCAAAAGGAAAACATCCAGAGAACAATTTTTGTCATTCTAGATGTAACCAATCTTTGCCTTTTACATCCTGATGCTGTATCATTACCTGGTGTTCTAGTTTGCATACACTCGCCTGTAACTATAGCAAACTTCTTTCTTAATTTTGTATCTCTCTTTGATCACGTGCAGTCTCTTGCATCTCTCAAATGTATCATTGCGATAATGGCTTTACTTTCTGATACCACTGTCTCTGCTTTCAACTATTGAGTATGGGTTTTCTTGAGAAAAACCCTTGTGAGCCTTCACAAGGAGATACAATTCTTCTATCTGTAAGCCCAACTGATCATATATAGCCACAGGAGTAGACACTGGATTTGCGCACAAACTAATATTCTGTGCCCAATAGAAGATCAGGTCGTAGTGGGAGGTGGCAGTCCACATCTCTCCCAGGATAGGAGAGTGCTCAGAGGTGTAGTGTTGTATTCAGTTCAGGATGCTTCAGGGGAAAAAAAAAGAAAGATAAATCCTGGGCAAGTTGAGTGATGAGCCTCAGCAACACTCCTATGTGGTATGCTTATTCTTTTTGTCACCTTTGGATTTAGTTGGATTAAAGAAGCTTTTAAGGAGCTGGGAGGAATGGAAACTACTTCAGGTAGAAACACCTAAGACACAAAGGAGTTAAAGTGAAAAAAGGAAATGCAGGGAAAAACATCCTTTATTTGAGGTGCATTAGCTGGTTGTTGGCGCACTTATTTGCCATGTAAGAAGTTACAAGTAAGGTTCATAAACTGGTACAGGCAGAAGATGCATTCTTTTGTTGAAGACATTTCTCCATTCAGAGTAGGAAGTTGAGAAGGATGTTGGGCTAGAGAGAATTGTAATGACAAAAGACTTCACATAAATCAGAAGGTAAAAGTCTCCTTCACCCCACTGTCCTGTTTGCCTGGCTTTCCCTGTGCAAAGAGCATGTTTGGAGGACACATTTACTCCTTGAGATTGTTGTGTGAAGAAAGTGAGATTTATTGGATAAAGAACATGAGATTGTGGGGCGGTTTTTTCATTCAGGGAAGAAGTTCTGCTTTTGATATTTGATAGTTGATTGACCTATTAGTAATTCCATTATCAGTAAATGAGACTTTTCAGACCATATGAACTTACTTTCCTCCAAACCGTTAACCTACTCTAAAGTCAAAACCTCTTTTGTTGCTTGCAGATTGAGCAATGCCTATATAAGTTTACAATAGCAGAACGGTAGATTTTCTTTCTGGCTAACTGAAGCAATAACAAGACAGTGGATTTTTTTTGCGTAGATTAGAATTTGGATGTGCTGTTGAAGTTGACTTTCTGCTATTACACTGGTTTTGAAAACATCCGTTGCAACTCACTCTTGGAACAGATACACTATTATTATTGATGCTTTTCTAAACATGTGGCACAATAAAAGGAGCTGTGGGAGTATGTGCCTAGGAACAAGTAGGCTAAATCCAGCCTTTTTTTTTTTAAGCCCCGCTTTTAAGAAAAAAATTCGTTGTTTGGGATGAAAACAGGTCATTTTCACCACGTGATTTGTAGCTACTACTGCTAAGTTTAAGTAATGTCCTATGTTTTTCCTCACAAGCACGTTAGCTTAATTTGAAAAGGCAGTTGTAAATGAATTCTGTATGCAGTAATGTCTTGCAAGATTAAATAGTTACATAAATGCAAAAATAAACAGTCCTAACCCTGCTGAGCAAGTGGATAAAAATATTTTTTTTCTTCTGCCAGCAATAAACTGTTTATTAGATGTTCTTTTTAGTGCAATGTTCCTGAAATTGCCAGCACCCATGCAAGCCAGATCGGTGTGGAAGCTGCTCTGCTGCGTAGACATGGTGCGCTAATTTTACCATTTCTAACTTGGGCAAGGTCGGTCATGACCAAAATTACAAAAGGGATTGTGTCAGGCTGCAACTAAGTAAATGTTTCCATGTGATGTGTAGAACTGTGTATGTGACTGTGACAGGCCCTATTTACAGACACTTGGATGATTGTGTGAGGGTAAACGTCTTCTGTAGCAAGATCTTAAATTGAAGGAGAAGTGAGTGGAGCTCAGGTGTGGTAAATCAGCATGGCTTCCTTCAGATCATGGCCATGTGTGGTGGGAAGCATGGGAGAACCAGAAGGGAGCTTCTAAATTCAAGTGGGAGCATTGCTGCTGCCACGGCAACAACAGATTTCTGTAAAACCTTATCCTGGAGGGAGGTTTACGCTAACTCCCTTGTTACATTAGACACATAACCAAAGGACAAGGGAAAAAGCTGTTGATGAGCACCTTTGTCCATGACATGATCTTTCTGTTGTAGTCGAAGGATCTGGTCCACCATGGCTAGAGATAAAAAAAATAGACGAGGGAATTTGATGCCTCAGCAACCTGTGCAGCCCCTTTAAAATTATCTAGTGTTCCAGGCCACCACAGCTCAGACTTCTCACAGCACATATGGAGGTGGCAAATTATCTGGAGGTCGCTGGGGAAAGGAAGGAATGGGGTAAGCCACGCTGTGTTCAAGATTGCTTAAACATTTATTTTTCAAAAAAGGTTTCCATAATAACTCGCAGCTTTATGTAGGGTTCATTTTTGCCATACCTGTCAGATAAAGTAGTTTGGAAGAAACTAGAATTGTACTCACCGCTGAATGTACTTTGCTTTTGTCCTGAATGAAAGGAGCAGGTTTAAGTATTGTCCTCTCTTTGTGCCAGCTATTGTTCATGCTGCAGAATGATCCTTCTTCATGAGAAACTGCAACAAATGTTAAAAAATAGCTCAGTGCCTCTTCTGAGGATCCAGTGGGAATTACCAGGATATATTTGCTCCAAAACCTTTAGAAATAGTGTGGTACAGCTGATAAATGAATTACAAAATTTTAAAGAAGCAAGAGAAAAGTGACTTTGCTATTGTTGTCTGAATAAAAAGAGCAGTAGCAATACCTGAACTTGATGCAGAGGGCTGAGTTTCCTTCTGTGATACCGCCAGACAGCAGGGAGGGCAGTATCTTTCCCCATTTTCTGCCCTGGAACTATAGGTGAACTACTTAAGAAAACAGTAAGTATTTTTTTTCTTTTCCTGGCAGAAATGATAAACTTGTGACCCGTTTCTGGTGACCATCATTAGCCATATCACTGTTGTCAGCTCGCTGGCTGAGCTAACATGGTGCAGAAGAAGTCTTGCATCATCTGTGTCTGTTCCCGGCCCCTCTGAGCCAGGGGAACTCCAGGTCCTTTGGCTGACCCTTGGTGGGACCTTAGACAGGGAGATGGGGGTGGGCTCCCTGTGCATGAGGCAGAGCTCCTTGTGACTTGCTCTGTGCCTTTCTCCATCGCCTGTCGTCTGTACTGCAGAGTGCAGTTGCTGTACGTTGGCCATAGAGTGGGATACGAAAATAGAGTTAGGAAGGCTGAGTCTCTCATACCAGACAGAAGCATTCTGAAAGCGAAATCTAGACATCAACAATTTTGATTGTAATCAGAGAAGACAGTAATGGATCCGTCATAACCTTGGTAACCTGTTTGACTACACAGTTTCAGTGGGGAAATAAACATAACTGCTCACAAATGTCTTCTCCTGTCTGCTTGTAAACATAATGGGCTGTTTGCTTTTTAACTGATACACACCCCTGTACCTCTCAGTGCTTTCTTTGGTATTATTATAAGCTTTCTCTTTCTCTTTTACATTCTCTCTAATCTTGATATTTTTGTAATCTTTAAAATACAGGCTTCTGTCATGTCATTGCAGAGCACTCACAGTAGAGATTTCAAAAATACTTAGTCCGTGTTAATTTTTCTATCCCCTTTGATATTTGCTGTGTTTGCTATTCTTCACGTCCTTCCCAGATTCTGCCATCTTGTCAGTAATGACATTCCCAGTATGCTCAAATGTCTGCAGCATAAAACCCTCGCTGGAGAGCACGTAGTGCAGTATTACACAGCTCTGGTGAGCTTGGGAAGATACTATTGCCTTGCTGTGTTGTGATATGCTGCTTCTCAGCATTCAGTTCAAATTTAACTGACTTACCCTGTTGCTGTAATTTGATGAGTAAAACTTGCCGTCCATTATCTCTGCTGTCATGTTTAGAATTGCTGCCTCGTCTAGGTTTCTCACTCTATTGAGTATTGTTTGGGATTTATTTAAAGACTTCTGGCTCTGGGAGACTTGCTGTGCCTGTGAGAGAAACACTTTCCAAAATTCATTGGGAAAAAGAGCTTTCTTTGCAAGAAAGAAATCTCTCATTTGATCTGGGGAGAGAATTAAGACTAAAAGTTAAATCCTGCAGGAGAGCTATCTGCAAATAGTATTTGTGTAGGAATCAGATACAAAGGAAGAGATGACCCAAGAAATGCAGTGAAAACTAAGAGAGGGTGAGAAAGGCACTAAAGAGCTTGAAGCTTTTTAGTAAAGGAAAAAACAGAGTTCAACACTAAAAGAAAAGATGTCATGGAAAAGATATTCCTTGCCATTTTAAGCAATCATAGTGATAGAGAAACCTCTGTGAATAAAGGACTAGGCCAAAATTGTGTCTTAGAACTTCAAAATCAATCTAGATGTTGTCTTGAATTTTCCATATTTTGTCTGCATAGCTTTTACCTTCTCATTTTAGCTGTAGAGAAAGTTAAAAGTAACTGGGAAGAGACATTTGCAGGCAAGGAAATAGAAATATTGTGAGTTGCTGTTTTTTGTCTCTACTGAAGGACAAAGGTTGAATGTCCGGTACATCCTAGACTTTTTTTTTTTTTAATCATGGGATAGATTTGACAACTGTATTTTATTATCTGTTAGCTCTGGGGGAGGTTGTCCACTGCCATGACTGAAAAGAGATGACAGTATACAGGTTTACTGCACTAGTTAAGTAACAAGTTAAAAATTCAGCTGTAGCTATGTAAGTAATTGGGCTTTGGTTACCTTAGTAGGACAAAGAATCTCACCTCAACTAACTGTGCCTGGGATTTGTTTTTGTTTTCTTTTTCCAAAGAATTCTAGGCAATCGAGTGGCAGAACTAGAAAAGAAATTAAGAACCTTGGAAATTGCTGGCTTGTGGAGTCTTCCAGGTTAGTAAAAATTCAAGAGACCAGCTTGCCTTATTTAGTTTTCAAGGGTATATTTGCATTTAACAAAAGTTTGGCTATATTTTTTTTTATGACACTTATTTTGCGAATATGCTGTTTAGCACATTTGCAAAATTAGAAACGTCTAGTAAATGTTAAGTTGAAACCAAAAATCACTAGACTCCTTTAAGTCAGATATGTAAACCGAAAAAAAAAAGTTTTAAATACTGAAAATAATCAAATTGTCTCCACAGTCTGCAGAGGAAAAAAAAGGAAATATTTTATTTGTACAGTTGTATAAAATGATCCACAGGATATTGGCCATTATGTTTTTCAATAAATTTTATTTATTAATTTTGTACTTTTTGTAACTTCCATGGTTTTTATCGGTGTATTTTTTTTAATGTTTTTCTCTATAATCATAAACTCTGAGAAATTGGAAATGTAAATGATCTTAAATTTTCTAGTCCATCTCTCCAGAACAGACTTATTCCCTGTAGCATCTTAAGTATTGTATTTGGTTTTGAATTACTCAAGTAATGGGAGATTAATCTGCTTCCTAATAGACCTCGCTGTTAGGAAAATGTGCAATATTTAATTTACATTTACTTTTTGTTTCTTTTCTTCCCATTACACCTAATTGTGTCGTCTCTTAACCACTGTAAATTATGCTACTCCATTGTTGGTGTTTGCATCATTACGCTTTGTTGTTTACAGCTTCGTATCAGGGGTACTTGGGGGTGGGAGATAGTGTGGTTTAGGCTTCTGGTTTTTTGGATCTGTGTTTTTTCCCCACCTAACCCTTCCATCTAGAAGAAAACGTTTGACAAAGCTGAAGAGACCTTGTGACAGACCTGTGCTGTTCCACCATTTGGCCTGATATGGTGTATTTCCACTTTAGGTTGCCCGTTGTAGACTTTCTCAGTCACCTTTCTGGAACTGGCTCTCTCTTCAGTCCAGGACTGAAGGTCACAAATTTGTTTCCATGGATTACTCTTCAGTTAGTCACCTAACGTACATAGTGTACTTGGCGCACTTGTCCTTCCCCATATTCTCCAAAAGATGCACGTGAAGTATTTGGCTAACAACCTGCTAATGCAGTCTTGTACCTTAGTACAAATGCGTATCGTAAACTCACCAATTTAAGGTGCTGTAGCTTTGGGGGTTTTGTTTTGTTTTTTTCTTCAAAAATAGTGTTCCGTGAAATTAATACTAATAAATGCAGCGTTTCTAGTCTTTGCAAAATGTATTTAAAAAAATGGATCCATGGGAACTTCTCGCACCATTGTTGGTCTACGTAGGTAAGATATCAAATTAATGTTTATGCAATAACAACTGTCTCTTTCCTTCCTTTCTTGTGCTGCCTGAAGGCCTGAGCTACAATGTCTCAGTGGGATTTGGGAGTAGGTTCTGCTTGACATATATTTTTAGTAACTGATTTTAGCAGTATGGTAAATATAGTCACTGCATGTAAATAAACAGAAATGTTATCTGAACATTTTTATATTTGACAGATTACGATGTTCGGTCAAGTGAGTTAGATGACCACGAGAGAAATAGAGACTGCTCTACCAGACAATTCCTTTAAATTGAGGAAAATAGTAAGAAAGGATTATCTTAAATAGCTGTAAAGGGATTTTACACTGGATTGTGAGTTCTGTTGAGCCCTAAGGTTTGTTGATTTTCTGCTTTCCTTTTAAATCAAGAGTGCACTTTTGTCTCCAAGTGCACTCTATTCCCAAGGTGGTCAGAAAGAGCCTTGCAACACCCGGTGGGTCACCAGTTCTCCTTTCAGAGCGTGGAAGGCTTCCGCTCCATAAAACAGCAGCACGTACCAAATAGTGTAGGAGCTACCACAGTGGACTCTGCAGCTGAATGTTGGCTTGGGTGAGGGGCAGAACATGGGGAGTATCTCATCTAGGCACTCTTGAAGCCAGAGAGAAAAAAATATTATTTGGTTGTGAGTTGAACTTTTTGCCATTGGAAAAAATACACAGATGAAAGCTGATGTTCAGTCTAGCACGGAAAGAAACACATATTATAAATTGCAAGGTTTTAATCTGAAGTTAATGTTCCTACTTAGGCATTATTGTCCATATAACATCTCTAACATCCGCTGTCATCATGATATTAATATCTTCCAAATGGTGTTAATAAATGAGGTTAATAAACTTTATCTATTAAAGAAAGAGCTTGACCACTTCTGATTTTTTTGTTAGGTGACATATTTGTCATCTGCTTTTTGAGCTGTGCATGAAGGAACTATAGTAAAGCGAAATCAAGAGGAAGTACATATTTAATTTTTGAAACTGGCAGCATAGTTCGTTTTCTGTAGAAATTCTGCCTACCACAAACTTCAGGTTTCCCCTGTTTGGAAAATGGGTTTTAATTAAAGTGAATCTCTTGCAAAGTTCATTGCTGAAAAGATAGCAAGCTTGGGCATAGATTTGGCTCTGATTTTCTTTTTATGAGCCCCCTTGCCGTGAGAAGGAGGCAGAGAATGTGATGTTTACAAAAGTATTGTCTTGGGTACATTGTTGTTCAAATTTGCATGCATAATATATTAAGTGTATTCAGTAATAGTACATAATAAACACCACCTTATTCCTCTCACAATCTGATGTCACTAGACATGCAGATAAGTAATTCTTAAAGTATTTCTTCAAATCGGTCGTTTCCTGAAAATTCCAGATTTCCACTGAAAAAACAAAGCTTAAGAAAAGAGCTGACCATGACTCAACCTTTTTCTGTCTGGGATGATAAGAAAGTTTCGGCACTGCCTCTTGCTCTGCAGTAATCTGCAGGGGGCAGAGGCAAGGTAAATTAAGGGGCTCAGCAGCTGCTGCGGGTTTAACCAGGTACAGTGGTGTAGGGTGCAGCAGAGGTTATAAAAGGATGCCCAACCCTGGAGAAGAAAATTAAGAATTTACTAGTACTGCAAATTTATATGTCTGCTTATTTTGAGATCTGCATACTTTTCACTAAAGTCCTTGAAAAAATCATCAGAGGAACACAAAGCTATGTAAGTTACGAAATTGAGCTTACGCACCAGCTGATTGAAATTCCCTATGTGTAATCCAACTTCAGATCATGATTCACAGACTATAGCACAGCAATACCCCCACGTCCCTCCTTCATGAATGGCTGTGAGTCACTGTTAATAAATAAATATGCACCGGACTCTTTGGGCCACATCTGTTGCTTAGATGTGTGGTTACTGAGCTTAGCTCTATTTTCTGTAACCAAGTTGGGTTTTCAGAGAAAAATGTGAAAGTGAATGTGTTTACTGTGTAAATGCTGGCTGGAAGTCAAGAAGTTTCTTTTTTTGAAGCTTGTCTTGCCATCTTCAGGGAATTTAGCTCAGGATTTACTTTTTTAAAAAAAAAAGAAAAAGAAAAAGACTCTGTTTTCTACTTTCCTGTTAAAGGCTTGCCCTCACAATTCTTTATTCATTGTTTTTTTGAATTTTAATTCCTCTGTTAGATGCTTTCCTATCTTTCTGTATATGTGGCTACTTTTGACTGTGCATGAAAATCTATTGGATGTTTTCATACCACTACTCCCCTGTTTGATTTAGTTCTTTTTCCAATACAAAATTCCTTCGGTGTTACAGGAAAGTGCGTTCTTTCAGGGACTTTTGCATTTTGAAATAGCCATCAGATTTGTTTTGCCTTTTTTTTTTTTTCTTTCATTTTAATTAATTTTGCCTTACAATAGGGGAGTTTTCCACTTTGCTGTTAGTTAGTATTTTTCTTATTACTTGCTATGGTGAAGGCAGAATTCTGATGCATACTTGACAGAGGGAACAAAGCTTGACAAATCCATGTTTCAAAAGCATTAATTGCATTCGTATTGCTGCAGTATATACCCCAACACTTTAGGGATATAAAAATGTCATTAATACCTTCAGGATCAAGGTATTTACAGCGAGTATTTTCAAATGTAGTTAGGGATTGCGATAGGCCAGTTAGACTCCATGGGAACAGCCTGACTTTCATTATCTCTCAGTAGGTACCAGAACTTTCTCAGAGCTGGATTTATGCTGGGTGTCTCCTGACCTGGTGCTCTTTTGAAAGTCTTTGTCTTGGATGGGTGATTAGATTTAGGATGTTGCCTTAAGGTGAAACGTGCAAACAGATTTAGAGGGGAGAAGTGGTTGTTACATAAATGTCCGTTCTTATGGAGATAAATAGAGCAGTAGCTTGCTGCCTCCCCAGCCGTTACTTATGGGTTGGCAGTTGTTCTGGAGGCCACGCAAACACCACGCTTAGCTGATCTTGCACATTTCCTGCCATTTCCCCTCTAGGTTTAAGGTAGTGTCAGTCACTAAAAACATGAGCATCCTGAATAGTGGAGGACTTCCTAAAGGATCTGCAGGTGTTGCTTTCTGTATTGCTAAAATATGTAAAGACTAGACATCTACCGCAGAGTCCTAGCTGAAGAGTTTCTTGCGCTATTTTGTCTGCAAAAGAGCTGGAAAATTGCCCTTTTCCATTTGGCTTAAAACCAAAATGCTCAGAAATGTTTTGGGAATTTTCAGATTGAAATCCCTCCTGTTCCCCAGCAATGTATACTTGTTTACTCCCTCAGTTCTTAGTTATGCTAAGCTTTTTTTTTTTTTTTTTTTTTTTTTAAGGCAACATTGTAGGATAATGTGTGTGTCTGTGGTATAAAACTACCTATGTGACAGGAGCAGGTTCATCGCTGAGGCAGAGTGATAGAGAGTAGAGAGTCAGTGCTGAACGCTTGCTGGTAATAGCATGCAAATGATCCATTGCTCTTTGTAAAATTTTTTGTATGATCTGATTATTAATATTCTGAATTGAATGCTAATTGCTAATATAATTTGCTGCACACAGCACCTGTTCTTTAAAAATCTGTCCTTTACTCAGTACTACGGGTAAAAACATACGCCTTTTCTGTATGTGACTTTCATATTCCAGCTCCAGTACAGTGTATTTTTTTCCATGCTGTAGAAGGATCATTTGAGATGCTTTTCCTGTTCTGTACTTTTCAATAACACTGCAAAAAAAATATTGGAGGATATGTTTGAATATCATTAGTGCACAATGGATGTAATTGGTGAATTAATGGTTTTAACACTTTTTTTCAGGTGGAAAGGATACCATAACATTCAGTGACCCAACCTTGCCCGTTATACAGCGGTCCAGGTCACCCTTGTTAGCGTTTACTGATAAGCCACAGAAAACTGAAGTACAAGGTGAGCACCTGGAACGTAAGGAACATGATGAGAGCTGAGCACTCTTTTCTTTCCAAATAAAAAGCAATAAATTTTCATGCTGGGATAGCAGGAGGTAAAGTTTCAGTGGTCACAGAGACTGAATAAATCATCCACGAGTAAAATGGATAGATGGTCCCAGTACAAATAGCAAAGGAACGACTGAAAAAGGTCTGTTGAATAGATTGCACGAGGCTAGGGATCAGGTCTTAGACCTCAAAGAATTTTCCTGCCAGATATCACTTGATACTGTTAGAAGTTATTCATGCCATCTGTGTCACAGTTAGCTGCCCCCTGCTCTTTTTCCCTCAGTTAAAATGCACAGTAGGAAACCAGTCTGTGGAACTGGTTTAGCACTGTCCTGCATTATGGCTGATATCTAGATGAAGGGCTTCCTGATTGCACCTGGTAAATTGAAATACCCAACTCGTTTTCCCAGAGAAATTGGCTGCTTTTTTTTTTGTAGTCTCGCATATGTTTTGTTAAAAATCCTTCCCCAATAGCGAGCTTTAACATGTCTCCAAAGTCAAGCTTAACTTCAGTTGACAGTAGCAAAAGATAGTGTTTTACTGATAACCTTTATTTTATTTTTTTCCTTATTTTTTCATAATGGATGGGAGATGGATTACTATGTTTGCCTATAGGTATTTGGATAAGGTCTTTAATGGGCATAATATTTTGGTATGTCCAGATCCTACTCAGATAACCATAAAGCATCATAAACAATTTATTTGTTAGTTCTGAAACTAAATAGGTTGTAGCTTAATTTTGACTTTATTATCCATGTCATCATCTGATAAAACTTGACAGGCAGACTGATCATTTTTTTTAATCTTGATCAGCTGATATTTTTGCTAAAAATAAGAAGTAAACTATAGTGACTAGTTCTATGGTGAGTAATAATAACTCATAGATATTAATTTTTTGCTTGCTTAATCATTGATTTTTTTTAATTAAATCTGCAGTTACTGAGAGTATTTACTTGGTGGCATTATGCTCTTTCCTTTACGTACTTACCCTAGGTGAAGTTGGAGTTGGTATTACAGTTTTGATTAAAGCTGCCTGTCAGATCTCATCAGACCCTGTTTCTCTTACTTTGTACCGCTGCCAAACTTTTAGCTCTGGGCTGAAGTTTTCCGTGCTCTGTTATCTACTTCAGCTGATTTTCTAAATGTCAGACAAATCACTTTTTTGTGTTAAATTCTGATGGCCACATGTTTTGGGTTGGGGCTTTTTTTTAAGTTTGTGTGTTGCTTGTTTGGCATGGGGTTTTTTGTTGTTTTTTTTTTTTAACATACAAGTATTCAGTACATCTGTAATTGAAAGGATTTTGAAATCTGGGGAAAAGATTTCCACCCTGAGACAAGAGGTTGGAATTTCCACCCTGTTCTAAACCATTCACTCTCAACTGCTAAAAACAATGAAAAACAAACCAGTGATTCTGCTGGGCTTGCTTTGTGCCACCAACACTGGTAAAACTCTCCATGCGCCATTCCTTCAAGGTAATATAAACCTAGAGGGAACGAAACCTGGAGCAGAGAGGAGAAGGCGTCTGAGATCAGGACTCTCAAGTGATGGGAAGACTGGAGTAGTTGGGGACTGACAGAGCCGAAGGAAGTCAGAGTGAGGGGGGACCTGCATCTGGCTGAGCAGAGGTCAGAGCACGGGAGCGAGGAATCAACATGCTGAAAGTAAGGTGCGATGAAGAAGATCGAGGTGGATGGGAAATTGGCAGAGTGAGTGTAGGGACTGGATAAACAAAGGCAGGATCAAAGAGCGAGGGGGGGAAGAGTGGAAGGAGACAGTCTTGGAGAGGAGGCAGCAGGCAAGGATTAGGGCTGTGGCAGTCATGGGAAGAGTTGGCTCCCAGTAGGTCATCGCCCTCTTTCCTCCTCCCTATCCCATAACTGTACCAGAGCCAAGATCAGTCACAGAAATCCTGTCATTAGGCTGGAGTAGGTTAAGAAATTGCTGTTCTGCCTGCACAGCTTGGTTTTTTTCCAGTATGCCTGATAACCTGCAGTGAGAACTCAGGCAAAAGCCACCTCTGTGAGAGTGTATTTAAACTGGGCCAGCTTTTCAGTGATATGGATGAGCACATATATACTACCAGCTGTGCAGGGGACACCCTTGTTTCTAGCAATAGGTGGAGCAACGGTAACTTCTTCTGTTGCTCCAGATCCTTTTTCTAGAGGGTGTTTGGGGCTGTCATCTTCCCTTCAAAGCCTGGCAAGGAAGCAGTGTGTTTTCAGCCGTAGGGCATGTCCCTGTGCTTGGAGTCACCCCGCTTCTCTCCAGGCAGCAGCGATATGGGAGCGATAGACTGAGTCACCTTTTATGCCACTCTGCAGAGAGAATTCATGTCTGCTGTAGAGTTTTAGGAGCTTGGTGCATATTGCAATTTTTCATCTATTCAGTGTACCTCCAAAAGCTGGGGGAGCTTGGCAGCTGGGAAGAACATAGGAATGTGTCCATCTGCCTTCATTTACCAAGCAAGCATGCCCTTGGTTTAAAAGTATTCCAGAAATAAAAACAAAACCACTTTTATTTTCCTAGTAGTTGATCAGTTGAGTGAAAACAGTTGATAAGCAAATAGCAATTAAATTCTTCTGTATCTTTAAATACTAGGCCTGATGTCAAGTCTGTCAGCTATGGTCCTTTAAATAGTCCCATTGGTATTTGATGCCTGTTTGGCCTGGGAAACATTTTTAGCTTTTGCACTAACATACATTCTTTATCAGAACTTTCTGTATTACATCAAATGTTGCTCTAGCTACATCTACAGATAATCAGAGGGCTTTTTCAGGCTTTTTTTATCTAATCTATCTGCTTACCCTGATCTCATCAAGGGCTGTTTTAGTCTGTGCTTGTTACCGTTGTTTCAGTTAAGCTGGATGATAGAAGTCTGTGGGATGTACTGTGCAGTTCCTGTGTGAAAATGCATAATGACATAGTACAGTAATATGAATTAAAGACTCTCTTGTGCCACTAAATCTCACTTTATCCAATGCACAGGATGAATAGTGTCGTGGGATAGATTTTCTTGAGCATCACAGCTGCTAATGAACAGCTATTCAGGTTTTTTTTCCTCTCCATTGTTAAACGCATTGCTCCTGCTGTATTGCCTGTGCACTATTTCAAGCATTCCCTGAAGACAAGGGTACTGGTTTTCTATGCACTTTTCTCTGGTGTTCTAGTGCTTTGAAACAACTTATCTTCAGAAAATTGCAGCAAGGTGATGGGATGGTGTTATCCCACTGTAGAGGGAGGAAACTGGGACACGCAAAGAATAAGGTGGAGTCCCTGCTCATTTCAAGTGCTGAGGTACATACGGTTTGGCTCTTTTTGGAGCACTTGGAGTGTGTTCAGATATACAACATGAGCAGAGCAGTACTGCAAATCAAGCTGCTACTTTCCAGCTGAGTGCTCAGATAATGAGGATTATATCCAGTGGGTGATCACCTTTTGAAAGTTAATTTATTCCTGCCTTTTCCACAGATTTAAATTCCAGCTCTTCAGAGAAGCATTCCTGGCTTCCTTAATCATAGGAAGATTGTCTGTTCCCTTCACGCCAACCTTTGTCTCACCCACTCAGCAGCTCCCAAATTATACGTGAGGCAGGTCTGATAGAGGCAGTGGGCTCCTCTGTTGTGTAGCTCTGGTCCCTGCCTGCAGACAGGCTGTCCCATGGATTGCGTGAGGCAGCATTCCTGCACGAGAAATAGAGTCAGTGCTCATATACTAAACGGTAATGCAGCTGCATGACAAGAGTCATTTTAAGTTGTCAATGCAGCCGTACTTCTGGCGTTTCCTAATTTTTCTTACTTGACTTCGCAAGCTTATTTTCAATGAGGCTTTTTGTCCTTAACTGAGGACAGGTTCTCTCTTTCACAAACCTGTTTGTTTACACATTGCTGTTTCTCTATTCCGACACTTTGTTCAGTATTTGCCTTTTGGTATAATGGTATATTTAAAATTCTTCCACTGCTGCTTTGGTTTATGCTGTTACCCAAATTAGAATAATCTTTTATGTTAGGAGAAATGTTGCAGGACCAATAACAAAACTTCATTATTGGATGAAAGCCTGTGAAAAGCTTCAAATAAATGGAGTTTGTGTTAACCCCTGAAAGTGGTAGTGATGTGGGGATTCATGTTAAACTGCCAAAAATTTCTATAGCTGAGTGCCTTGCTTAGAGCTGCTGTTCTTTTGAAAAAGTTGCTCTTCTACAGTAAGGTATCAAATATGACTTTTTAGAATTGTCGGTTAGGGAAAGGGGCTCCAAAACAGGGCCTGATCCAGCAAGAAACTTAGTGTTGGTTGTTTATCATGTAAGAAATGGGCCTGGGATGAGGTAGGGAATCACTCTTAGAAATTCCTTACTGAGATAAACATCTCTGGGGTCTGGCACTGATGGTGATGGTCTTCAGCTCAGATATATAATAAATACCTGTGACTGACTAGAGCATCTCGCTGTTCCATTTCTTTTTCAGCAGAACAGAAGGGAGAACGTGATGAAACTTGTGCTGTTGCAAGCGAGTCCCTGGCTCCAGAGGGAACCAACTTAAATGACAGAAACCAAAATAAACATTTTTATCCTTCATTACCCCAGCTACCTTCCGAGGAAGAAGAAATAAACAAGCTCGGAAGTCAGATAATTAAACTGACAGAGCAGGCAGTTGCAGAACTGGAAGGGAAAAGAGCAGGCGCTTCTGCAGGGGAGCAGAACACGGTGGTTGGAGCAGAGTTTAATGGTTCATCTGAGGGAGAGTTCCCACTTTCCAGCCCTGACTCATCCGACCCCACAGATCCCTCAAACTCAGAGAATGAACAAACAGCTGAAACTGAGGCCCTGAAAGACAATGACGAAACCTCAGAGAGCGATTGTGAAATTCCCAGTGAAAGAGGGGATCGAAATAGCAGCACTGTGGATGTGGTGCATACTGAGGACCCTGGAAGGCACGGAGTGCTCAGTGTTACAACTGCACACACAAATAACAGCTTTGAGGAACTCCCTGAATCTGAAAACAAGAAACCATCTGATTCTGCTGAAAACTGTGAATATTTGGATAACAGTTTGGCTTGAGGTATGAAATCCAGGCCCTGGGGCTTCTCACCATAATCCTTTTGCAGTGGCTGAGCTGCTGCAAATATGATCAGTGAAACTGCGTGCCATAAGGTTGATTTTTACATCGATCTGTTAATATTTGTCTAATGAAGGTGTTACTCTGTTAGTTTTGGGCTACAATGTACCAAAAATGTAAATTACCTAAGGGAAAGAATTTGAAGCTGATGAGGCTTAATCATGTTGGTTCTTTGTAATGATTTGAAGTTTCTACATAGATTATTGTAATTTACATTAGTGTAGCAAAGAGACTGGTGATAATGATGTATCATATTACCGTTAGGCCTCTGTAATGTGTATGGTCCAGTGCTGGACGGCATTTTAATAGTTAGAAGTGTCTTCCAAGGATAAAAAATTTGGAGTGATAAATTGAGAAGCATCTTAAAGTTGCAAGCTTTTCCTTGTTTCTCAGACTGCATTCCATTTCTCTTTACATATATTGCCTGCAAGTACATCCATAGACTAAAATCATTATTCCCTTATAGGAAGTTTCTGAAAACGATCCCTGCATGTATCTAGTTCTCTCATTTCAAACCTTTATATCTGCTCAACTATATGAAATTTTTTTCTTCCCTCTCCTAGCTTATCTCATGAAAATATAGGGAGTTATTTCACCAGTTACTGAAAAGCCAATTCAATGAAGCTCTGAAGGAAACATTGTCAGAGAAGCCAGAATTCTTTCTGTGAGAAGCGGCAATGCTGTTCTAAAGCAAGGAGAACAGCAAGAGGAGATCCAGAGATGCCCTGTCCACCTGCTTGGCCCTCTGTTACTGGAATTGCATTCCTCAACCTACAGGAACTGGAACAGCCCTCGGGCTGAGTAACGGGTGGTAGATTTCAGCCTGCTCCATCTGTGCCCTCCTTTTTAAAGAAATCTGGGTCTTTTTTTATTTTCCTTTTTTTTTTTTTTTTTGAATTAAGGATAACTCTTCCATTCCTCCTCATCTCACCAGTCTATGGTGTGGTAGAAGGTTTATTTGCATCATTGCCGCTGTCTGAAACTTCTTCACTTGTTGATATTTAGTCATAGGAAAGCATTCCTATAATAACTGGAGAAAAGGGAGGCTGCTGTGTCATTCCCTAGCTCGCTCCTGATGCTGGAGCTGTGCCACTCTGCTCCTAGGAAGGCAGCAACAAGGGAATGCTTAACGTTGGAGTTAGCAGCTGTTGGAGAAGGGGAGGCACGTCCTTCCTCTCCTGTTTGTAGCATAAGGAATAGTCTCTGCAGCTGTGGAGCTTCTATGGGCCAGCAGCCGCCAAGGCAATTTTTCTGCTGGCTTGGGACCTAATTGTCTGTAAATGTTCATTTCTCACTCCTAGAACTTGAAACCAATCAGAGAGAATTAAACCAAATTTAATAAAATACAACTAATAAAAAGGAAAATCCCTCCCAGATTGAGTCCTCCTTTGACAAATAACTGCCAGCTGCAAATTTTTACAGCCCACTTGTCAGCTACTGAATGAACGGAGTTTATATTAGCAATACTGACACACTCTTCTGTATATGGAAGATGAGCTAGCAGGTGCTGCCGTAATCAAGGTGTCAGAGTCCATGAACAGTTTGTATTCAGCAGAAGAAAGGCTGTATGTAAATGATTACATGTAAGTATAAGGAATGGTAGAGGGAAGGTGAAAAATGTGGCTTGTCTCTCTTCTCATGTGTTTTCCCTAGCAGGTGCATTCTTGTAACCCTTTCAGCGTCTCTCTGCAGTAAAGCCATACTCGGAGTGCTCCTCAAGCATGTTTCCTTTCTCTTTAAAGGTAATTTGACATTGCAGCGTTTCATTGATGTTAAGCAGCAGCCCTTAGGAACAAAACCCATCTGTATATTTAAGCGTGTGAGGAACATGAAGCAGTAAAAAGTTTTTTCTTTCACTATCCTGATCACCATTTAAGTTCCTCATCACCTGAAAAAACAAGGAGAGTTTAAGTATTTGAAAGATTGTTATGCTGTTCCCATTAATTGTAACTGACTGCGTTATTGACTCGTTTATATGACAGTACTGACAAGCTGGAAGAGAAATAGCTGCAGAAACTGAAATCTCCGGGAGAACGTGGCAGGATTTTTTCCTTTAATGCTTGAATGTCACATAAAGTAGCATTTTATTCAAGATGTATTCTTTTCCATCTTTCACAGACTAATCCTGCGCAGAGCTAAATATCAGTGCAGTCAGAACTGAGGCAAGCGAATAAGAAGGTCAAGGTTTCAGGTAGCTGAGCTCTGGAATGTTTGGGACGTTATATTGTTTCCCTGTCCTGTCTCTTTCCTGACCCACAGTTGTGTGAGTTGGCATTTGCTCCTGGTCCCTTAACAGCCAGTTAATGCTATTAATTAATGAAGAGCTTCTTGCAAAAATTGGAGCAGGTAGAAGCAGTGCTGGAGTAACAGCTTTTTAGTGCCTCGTTCTTTTCAGTATGTTTTTGCTGTGAGAACAGAGTGATGTACAACCCAGCGATTAGGACATCTTGCTAATTATCTTCACACCATTCTCCCTCTTAGATGCCATTTTTATATCTTTGCAATCATTACGTTCCAGTGAGATACCTAGATCTCTGGAAAACTCCTTTTTAGTGCTATATCAGGCTGCACTACTGTCCCTCTCCTTTCTGCTCTAGTGAATGTGTATTCTAGCTACGTTTTTAGCCTTCTTCCAGGAACACAAGACCTCAAAGCCAGGAGACTTGTAGAAGTAAGACATCTTTGCTGCACTGTGTGGTAACATTGAATATTCTTGTCAGTATCTTCCTTGGATATTGCTTTAATTGATACTGTTGTGCTGTTAGAGCAATGATTTTTTTTTTTTCCCCAGTAAATTAATTGTTGTTTTGTTGAGAAATCAATACTGCTTTATGTTTTTCAGGGGTGGCTTGGTTTTGCTTGGTTGTTTGGTGGGTTTGATTTTTTTAAGACCTGTGTTCCCTTTTTCTAGGACTTTAGAAATGCAGAAATTGCATCCAGAGATATAAGCCTTTTTGATGTTGGGCTCTGGGGAAGGAAACTGGGAAGGGAATGTTGGGGCAGGGGTATGGAGAAGATGCATTTCGCAAACTGAACTTAAGGGCATTGTCTCACCTAAAAGTGAATCCATGCATTATCTGTGAGAAGTATTTCATTTGAAAGTATGATGTTGCGGTTATTTGAAAGACAATGTTCTCCGAATTTGTAAAATAAGTGCGTGAAAATGACAGATTAAGAAGTATCTTTTAGAATGCTGCTTCTTTTCTAAGTGAGACTATTTTAAGCATATGGAAATTTGTATAATAAAGGCAATGGAATTTCTTTAATCCATATGAGCTCAGGAATGTATTTCAAAATCTTAACTGAGATTAAGTTGAAAGTCTGCTACATTTCTAAAAGATAGGATTTTGTTTACCAGCTTCTTTTTGTAGTTTTACTTTGTAAATTACGCAGTTTAATTTATTTGCAAACCTCTCTTTTGTTGCTGCCTGGGTTAACTGCACAACATGGTTCGACTCTATTAATACGTTTTGTCATCTTTAATAAAACCATTTCCTGATACGCTTGTTCTACCTGCTTGTTTCCTTTTGTCTTCTCAGTATCAGATGAATGATAGTCATGAGGTAGTCTTTTAGTATTTTCAGTGAGTTGTGTTAAATTCAAAAAGTAAAGTTTTATTGAGTGAGAGTTTTAACTCTAAAAATTATATGACTTAAATCTTTTCACTGTCCCTTCTCGCAGTCTAAATTGACTGATTTACTTCCTACATTTTTGTATGAAGAAACACACTCAGTATTTTTTGGCTTTGAAAATAATACTTATCTGTGATCTGCTAATTTTCACATCATTGCCTAAGCAGCATTCAAAGTTTTGTACACCCAGCGTGGTTACGAACAGGCACAAGCTAGAGGCTTTTGGGAATTTTTGTTGGGGAGTGATGGTAAACTGGAGTGTTTCTATTCAGTCTGCTTTCAGATGTAAACAGTCTGACTTAGCTGTAGCCATGTGGACAATTTAAAATGGTTAAGAAGCTTATACATGTTTGAGCAAAAGCCTTGAAAATGCAAGTGCCGTAATGCAAACCATCTAAAGTTTAAAACAGAAATGTCTACTTTCCCTTATTTTTAGAGGAAGTCCATTATCCTGGTCTTGCAACACAGCACTCTTGAAAGCAGAGAGATCTTTTTGCCTTTCAGATTTGCAGCTAAATACAGGATAGTGTCTAATGAGCGGCAATTTCTTTTTCATATTCACTGTTTTTTTTATTTCTTTGGTATCTAACTTATGATCCCTTAAGAGCCCTCTACAGCACACAGGCTCTTTACAGACTATCAACCACATCCGTTAGCACTCTTACTTACATGCATTCAACTCCCAAACTGCATAAAGGGGAATCTTTTCTCTTCAAGAATATACATCACAATGTTGAGTTGATGCTGGTTTTATTGATGGGCTTACAGAAAAGAGGCTCTACAAAGAGATACGCGTTTCTTAGAGGAGCAAGCAAATGGAAACGGGAATCCTTTAGCCATGTATCTTCGTGGCCAGTGGCACATCCTAAAGGTACTTTGTGCTGCCCAAGCTGTAGCCGGCTTGTTGGTCTTCACTTAAGACCAGTTCTATGTTCGTTTGAGCCCTCTCTTCTTCTTGTCTGTAACCTCGGGCAGTTTCTCTTCCCACAAGTTCTTGTTGCATATCCCAATCACGCAGCAGGCCAGGCGTTTCCCAGCATTTCCATTTTCCAAACTAGCCTTATTGTTGCCCTTGCCCATGTCATCTTCCTGCTCGTGGATCACAACGGACCTGCCCATGATGGAATACGGACCAAGCATAGTGGCAGCAAGATTTGTTTTGTATTTTCTGATTTTGCCTTCTTTAGGGAAAAAGTTGCCAAAATCCCCTGGGTGACGGGGGTGATTCACGCTGAAAGGGTTATAGTGTCCTCCTGTAGCATCACAGCCGTTGCTGAGATCCCCAAGCTCATGGATGTGTATCGCTCTACCAGATTGATTATTATCCAACGGAAACCCATCCAAGTAAAAAATGGCTTCTAATCTTCCATATGAGAAACACTGTCTGAATAAGACTTGTCCAGTCACTTGTGGCTTGTCAGCATCTATTTTGGAGCTGGGCTTCATTTCACAAGTGGCATAAATCATCCCATCGGTCCCGTTACCAGGCACTACCGGATAGAGCAAATTCTGCCAGAGGTCGTTCACTTTTTTTTGGATGTCATGAAATGGCTCTTGGCTTGGATCGGTTTCTTTGCTTGTCATGACACCAGAGGCAGACAGGGCAAGCCCAGTGACCAGCGAAAGAAGCAGAAGCATCTTGGCAACGTGGAGCCTGCAAAGAGTAGAAGCTACAGAGAATTAAGGGCTTTTTGCAGCAGTAAGACTGGAGAGAAAGGCACGCAGCCTGTGTCAGGGCTGGGCAAAACAGCTGGAGCGTGGTCCCAGCAGACTGCTGCTTTCTAAATCTGTCTAATGTGATTAATTGAAACTAATTGAGAACACAGACGCATGTTTAAACGCATACAACTGCCACCCATGACTAAAAGAAATACTAGTGATTTTATATTTCACACTAAATCTTGATCTTAAAAACTGCCCTTTTTTCACTACAGGAAACGACTAAGCCAAAGCGTTACTTAATCTGGTTTTGTTTGTATTGAAACTTTTCTCCTACTACAAATTCCAGCAAAACCGTTTGCTAGGAGGCTTTTTTTGGTCCATCTACTTAACCACTAGTTAGGCATTACAAACGAAAAGTAAAAATGCAACGAGTTGGTTACCTTGCAGAGCTGCTGGCCAAGCCCTGGGTGGTAGCTCTTTGCCTCTGCTCCCCCAGCCCGAGATGTGATGAGAGAGAAAGCCGGAGCTGTGTGAAGTTGATGCTTATGGGAACTGCGTGTTTGTGTAAAAGTTAGGTAACGCTGGCTCAGGGGAGGCGTCACCGGGAGAACCGTGGGAGGGGAGGAAGAAAGGGAGGGAGGGGGAAAAAGTTTTAGGCATTTTCATTTTGGGCAGGGTGAATGCTTTGTCCTTTCTTGGTAACTTTATTAGCCTGGCTCTCAGTCCTCACGGACATTCCAAAATAAGGAGGGGGGGGGGGGG
>VXBO01006269.1:137347-173664 GCA_013400135.1 Rhinoptilus africanus | reverse complement strand
TCTTTCTTTCGATGACCTAATGTGCTTATCTAAAACAAGCGACCTTCAATGTGCGGTGAGGGGAGAGGAAGGAGCTTTATTAAGGCACAGCTGGGCAGTTCGCTCACTTGCGTGCTGGTTGTCAGGGGGCGAATTTGCATTCTTATTTCTTTGTTAGCCAAAATTGAAAGTGGTGCTTGAGAAACGTAAATGTAACATAAACATGGACGTACACCAGAGTTTCTGTGGTCTTAAAACCTGAAGGGCACAATTCAAACTGTCAGATGTTGAGGTACATTTCAGCGATGCTTCTCTGTAAAGTCTTAGAGCTACTCTCTCTCTGCTGCTTTACTCACCAACTTATCCGCTCCACTGAAGTAANCCCTGAAGTAATTTTTTTTTTTTTTTTTTTTTTTTTTTGGAGACAGCAGTGATTTCTTTCCAAAGAGAGCAGTAAGCAGTACCGAGGCAGTGCAACATCAGACTGAGGCGCAGAGAAATTGTTTCCCAGAAGCTGTCTGGAGCACGGAGAGTTCACATGCGTTTCATCATCCCGTGAACTGAGAAATGCTCTCCTCTTGGGGGCATTGCCCTGCCTGCAGTGCTTCCCACTGTTGTAGCTGAAATGTGGATTCAGCCTTCACAAGAGCAATTTAACAGGCTGAGATTTCTGTAGAGAGAGGAGTAGCTCTTATTACTCGGGAACAATTCTCAACGCAAGAAAATTGCAAAGAAAATCCTTTTTCCTAGTTCATGTCTACTGCCAGCTGGGTAAGGAATGTGACTGTCAGCTTCTCAAATGGTAGAATTGTGTGTGTTAGTCTTGCTGCTCTCATATTCTACATCAGATCTGAGATAGTCAGTTATCTGAGAGCTGATTTTTTTGTTTTCTTTCTGTATGAGGGAGATTAGAGGTAAAGGGGCATCCACTACTTGGATCATTAGCCAGGGACTGGAAATGCAGAGATTGAGATAATTTCTAAATACTTAAATGGTGGGTGTCAGGAGGATGGGGCCACGCTCTTTTCAGTGGTGCCCAGTGACAGGACAAGAGGGAATGGGCACAAACTTGAGTATAGGAAGTTCCACCTAAACATGAGGAGGCACTACTTTACCTTGAGGGTGGCAGAGCACTGGAACAGGCTGCCCAGGGAGGTGGTGGAGTCTCCGTCTCTGGAGATATTCAAAACCCACCTGGACACATTCCTGTGCAACCTGCTCCAGATGACCCTGCTCTGGCAGGGGGTTGGACTAGATGATCTCCAGAGGTCCCTTCCAACCCTGTGATTCTATGATTCTGCTTGGGATATTGGGATATTGAAAGTATTACTTTAGCCCTGGCCTTCAGTTCTCAATCTATGAAACAGAACAATTAGTATTTCTTTTCTTCAGGGTATTTATGAGTTGTTCAGATGACTGTGTTCATGGGAGCCATGCAGTGTTCAGTGCAAGCTGAACTCTTAAGACCCAGAGCCAGGATTGCTCATCACCTCAAGCCTTATGCTACCTCCTCTGCAGCCTTTTCCCAAGTTCATTCACTGGCAGCCCCTGAGCTGGGGAAATCCATGCTTGCAGCATGGTAATACTATGAAATTGCTCAGCTTTAAAAGCATTTGAAAGAAGTAAAAATGTCTCATAATCAGGTTTTAAAAATACATGCCAAAAATGTTCAGCCAACAGCTAGCCAAATGCAAAGGGCGATGGTTTAAACTTGTAAAATGCAAGAAGAAACTGTCTGGTCTAGCTACTATTAGAAAAACTATTTCTTAGCACCATAAACCAGTTTTTAAGGGGACAGGATGAATGGAAGGAAGAAAGGATCATTGTTCATGGTCTGCTCCTTGAGTCACAAAGTAACGGACTGCAATTGAGTTTAACATTTCTGCAAGGAAATTTCCAAGCCAGCAGTCAGCACTCCAAGAATAGAATTTGAAAGCTTTAGTTCAATTCTAAGGCATTTTGAAATAGGAGCTAGGGTCAGAATTTTAGCTGGTTTAAATACAACAATGCTGCTGACTTCAGTGGCGTTTGTGCTGGTTTACACCAGCTGGGACTCTGTCCCTGAAAAAAAAACCACCCTGAAAAGCCCAAGGTACTTCTGCAAAGCTCTTTTTTGATGTACTGCACATGCGGGAACGAAACAGAAATGCAGACGGGTGTAAAGGAGATGATCAAAGGGACAGAAAGGACTGCAGCAAAGCTAAATGATGTATTTGTAGTGCTCTGCACTTCAGAGAGCGAAAAGGAAATACTAGCTGTGGGCTGCTGTCAGAAAGATGTATTTTAAAAAGGAGAAGGGCTGATAACTACAAGAAATGCAATTGCCAGGGTGATTTGGCATTCAGTCTGGCTCTGAAAGATGGTCGCTAAGTACTAACCAGGTGTATCATTAAAGTATATTGTTACCTACTGCCTATGTTTTAGTTTTCTGGTTAAAAAGAGGTGCCAAATAATGGGCTAACAGCCCATTAGCAGACAGGGGTTAATGGGAGGAAAGCCCGCAGTGACCTGACCACGCACTTGTACCTGTGTTACCATCCCTGTTTAAAAATCAGACCTCTGCTTTTGTACCAGTTGTACAGGATCTATCGTATCCTGAATTTCATGCAATGTCCTAAAGTTTCCTGGGCTATACGAGACAGTGTCATCAAAACAACTTCTGCAAGGCTCTCTAGACCACATAATAAAAACAGACTTGGCTTTACTGATGGGCTTTACAATGGACTTTATACACGGCTCTGCTCACAAGTTCTCAATCCATGCTGTGACCATCAGTGTTGGTAGGTCAGTGGGTTTGTTTTGTGGTGACATTGTCCCATTGCACCACCCTGCTGTTCAATTTAACATCATTTGGTTTGTCCAGCATAGAGTTAAACGCGAGGAAGAATCGCTGCATAGGAGAGCATCCTTTTGTCGCAAGCAGTAGCCTTGTTTTGTGTCTCCAGCAGTTGGATCTGCTGTCGGTGATTTTATGGTAGAATGATTCTCCATAAAAATGACATCCAGAGAATGCAGGTTTTACATCTTCTGCAGTGGGTGATGGAGCTGACTGCTCTTCTCCACATATGGCTGAGGCTAGAGCCACTAAAAGAATGGGGATGGCTGTAGCCTGAGGGAAGCAGTCAAGATCTTTGAGAACCTAATCTGCTCCTTCAGTTCAGGGCGCTTTCTGCCATTTCTGAGTCGTGGTCCCAGCCTGGGAGCCAGTTACTGCGGTGGTGGGTCATCAGGCAGCAGCGGGGGCATCCGGCGCTTGTCGATGTGTGGGAGTTACCTGCTTGCTGTGTAGAGACTGCAGGGCACCAAAACTTCCACGCATTGAGTTTGGCACCGTATCTTACATGTTCTGCTCAGCAATTGCCTGTGAGCACAGCACCAGCCTGGCCTGACGTCTGGCGTGTCCCAGGACCTGTGGGTCAAGCTGCAGTGCTGGTTTTCATCCCTAAGAGCGGTGAGCAGTGCTGCCAAGTCAGGCAGCATTTAGAAAGCAGAAATGCTGTCAGAGTGTCTGCAAAGGTGCAATGACTGTGGCCTGTCGTGGTGTCCAGCGCAGCCTGTTGATGTCTCGTGGGAGCCCCAGTGCTCAGGGGAGAGGGGCTTCCTCCCGGCCTGAGTGGGTTTGGCCTGGGTGGGAAGCACAGGGCTGTGTCGCGGACAGAAGCGATGCACTTGGCGCAGAGAGAGAAGCAGCAATTCCTTTATTGATATAAAGCAGGGGTTTAACAAAGTTTGATGGTAAATGTGACAGTGTTTTAACAAGATTCAATGGAGAGGCACGCTTGGTTATTTACTGCACAGGGTCAGACAGACCTGTCAGGGAGACCCTCCCATTGGGTCATGACGTTCAGAGAGCACCCCCTTGCTTTCTAAACGCCTTCTCAGAGAGGAGTCTAGGGGCAGCTGGATCCAATCCTAGTCCCAGACTTGGTCAACGATTTATGTCTGAAGGATTATGTATGTGCAATCCATCCTTTATATCACTTAGCTAAGATGTGAAGGTTTAGCAAGTAACCTTGAGAGCTCTCCCTGCTCAAGGGGAGATGCTGGCGTGCAGCCCGCTGCCGTGCAGGAGAGCTCAGAGGGCTTCTGGGCTGTTCACTATTTATAGGGGTAAGATGATTGACCACAGTACCAGCATTGCTCAAGTTAGCCCTTGGCTACTGTGTTGTTATCTGTTTCGCCGAAACCACGCTGAGCTGGATGCGGCCATTGTGACTAGCTGCACCCATTGTGACCACCACAGGAGGTTATCATTTGGGCAGGGTTACGGGAGATAAAGATGAGGTTGGCGCCTGGAGAGGGGGTGCACACCACCACAGGCTGGCGCAGGACTGCAAGCAGCACCTCGTCCTGCAGAAATCACGGTTCAGGAACTTGTTTGAAATAGCTATCAGGAGAAAAAAAAAGAAAAGAAAATGAAAAATCTTGCTGTAGCAAACAAAATCCGTCACTGGTCTGGGCTTACTCTTCCTGTTTATTCCTCTTTCTTGTCTTGGCGTTTCTATTTAAAGAAATCAAGATATTTAGTGCCTGAGATAAGCATCCATTTATAATATTCTTGCAAAAGAGTTATATGCATTTCCAACTTTTCAGGGCATTACACATAAAAAATCAGGTTAAATAAATATACAAAAGGGAAACAACACTGTTCTCTCTGGGGAATAATTTCTCTTGAAAACAGAAGATCATGCAGCTGTCATAAACTACTCTACCATCAGCCGATTTGAAAAATTCTTGAAATTCTTCCTCTTTAATAGCTTGAGAAGAAATCATTTCATCAGAGTGAGGGAGAGATGAACTGTAAGTAAGCGTTTTGTAAAAGCTGCATTCAGAAACTCAATCTAGATCTGTCAACCAAATTTAACAGAATTTCATCTTCACATGTGGATATAAAATATAAATACATAATGTGAAATGTAGGGATGGAACCCAGCTACTGGATAACTTAGGTTATTTTTTGAGAGTCCCAAAACTGGCCTGATCCTTCTTCACACATTCAAGTTTAACTTCTGTTAAATATAAGTAGAAATATTGTAAATATTATAAATATGTTTATATAAATATAAACATAGGGAAAGGATTGGTCCAGTTTCACTTAAGCAGCAGACAGTAGTTCAAATAAGGGAGTTTAAATTCTTTTGATTTACATATTGCAATTCAGATACACTTTGCTATATTTCAACCAAACATAACCCAGCATTCCCTTTAAATAACCTCCCAAATTCACTTGAAAGGCTATGGAATATCCCGGATACCCAGTGCAGTTAAAGAGTAGGAGGGGAAAAGAACTGTGCAAAGAAATACAAGTTATTTTAAGGAATGTTAGGAAAGCGGTGGTGTGTTCACGCATGAGCCCTTGTTTTGTACCTGTGCTAATGGCTGGAAGGGATTTAGAGAAGCTCTACCCAACCACACCAATGTAAATCATGACTTAAGCTTCTCTATCCTGTGTTTAAAACTCATCATTAAGGAAGAATGTACCACCACCCTTTCCCTTCTAGGTGTTTCTGCCCTCTGGCCTGGTTCTGGCTGCGGATTAGACCCATTGTTTCAGTTGTACCCACTGCAGATATGGGGACACATCATTCGCTTTGCAGCAGCCTCGTGCAGACTTGAGAGTTCGGCTCTGCGCCAATGGCCCTTCCCTCTTTCAGCTAAACGGTCCCAGTTCTTTCAAGCTTTTCTCCTGAATTCTGTAGGTTCCTATGCTGAGTAGATCGCCTTTTCCTATGGACTGTGCACCTCTTTCTGGAAGAGAAGCGCACAAACATCTCGGCGCAGGGGCTGACCGGCGTGGACTACTGCTGCCCTTATCTTGCAGGCGGCGTTTCTCTCTGTATCGTAATGTGATCTTTGCCTGATCCTTTCCTGCAGAACTGCTGTCTATGCAACTGTTTCCATTTTATATTTCTTTAGTTGGCCATTCCTGTCAAATATGGGATTTTGCCTTTGTCGTAATTGAGTTACCTCCTCTTTCTTTTTTTTATTATTTCCCCCACCCCTTATTGTTTCTCTGGCTTGTCACGAACATTTTGAATTCTAATCCTTCCCCACAGTGTATTTACAGCCCTTCCAGCTTGGTGTCAGCTGTGAATTTAATCAGTTTACTTTTTGTTCCGTCATCCAAGTCATTAACAGAAGGGCTGAATAATAGCAAATCGCAGACAAACTTCTGCACCCCAGGCAGGCTGTCCTCCCCATTGGGAACGGACTTGTTTCCAGACTGGGTGCAGATCTCCCATCCTGTCTGTACCTGGCTTTATGGGAGTGTGATCAAGACCATTTTTTTTCCCCCAGCTTGTAAGAATTTCATGTCAGATAGTAGTTAAGGTACTTAGTAAAGTAAGTAAAGTTAAGATAAACATCTACTACTTCTCTGTGTGCAAGACTTGTTATTCTCTCAAAGAAGGAAAATCAAAAGTTTCTGATGTCTTTTATATATTTCCCTTTATGGCTTTCAGGTGAATGCAAAAGGTTTGCCTCTCTTAGTGGTTTTCCTGTGGCTGTGTCTCCAGGGTTGAGCCTCACCTCTCCTCCCTGAATCCTCAGACTTCATAGGAACCAAAATCATTCACTGGCCTTATCTCAATGTATCCACATTGTCATCATTCCCCTGGCAGAGAAGTATCTTTGAAGTGCTGCCTGATACGAAGTAGTGTCTGAGGCATACAAAAACGAACGAAAAGCCCCCTTTTATGTGCCCATCCTCACGTTGCTGGCTGTATCTCTCTTCTGCCGGAATAGGGGGTGGGACCCGTTGTATTTTAATATTACATCAGCTATGGAAGCACAGATGAGGTTAATTCATGTTAACTAGTCTACATATATTTCTGAAGATTCATATTTCTGGCCCTTTTACTTCTTGCAAGCAGCCCCTGTTTGGAAAAGTCTCCCACTCTGTCCATTCCCCACCACCTTTGTTGCAATTGCCAATACCGAAAGGCACACCTCACCAAAACCAGGAAAGCCATGCCCGTTCCTACGTTTGCATTTGGACGTAGAGTCATATCTGCATGTCAGCTTATGAAATTAGGTGAAAAATTATGAGGTTTTGATTATAAACTCAGGAGGATCTTGGTTACTCGCATGCCACAGACAAGAAGCCTCCCACTACCACTTAAATTCTTGCAGGTACCGACTTGCAAGGCCCATCTTGGCATGAGCGCAAGGTGAAGCTCAGCAGAAGCTGGGGGCCATCATGTTAAACGAAGATGAAAGCCCAGCTGGCCCTGCTAGCCAACAGCAGCTCCCGCTCTGGTAAGAGCCCAGCTGGAGACGGTGCCTGTGGAGGAAGGAACTGGTGACCAGCAGCAGCCCTGGGCCTTTGCTGAAGTCAATGCTCAGCAGCATCTAGGAGGCTCCTGAGGAGGTTCTTCATCCTTGAACACTGTAGGGTGCAGGAGAGCAGGCGGAGTTCCTAGAGGCTTTCTCAAAGTAGGTATTTCACCACAGATGTTGTGGTATNTATAGCTTACTGTTGGATACCCATCTCCTTTGAAAAATGTGCAGAGAAGCTCAGGGCCTGAACCTCTGAGTGCTTTTCAAAGCAGTTTGCAGTAAAAACCATTGCATTTGTATCTTTCAGAACAGCAGGGGGGAAAAAAACCATGTTGTGCTTTTTTTTGTAGAGTAAAAATTGTTTTCATTGTAAAGTGGCTCCCCACCTTTTCAGCCATATTTATTCTAGTGGGTTGATTTTTGTAAGCATAACTGAAACCCTGGGAGACTAATGAGGTTTAACACTGTGTGTTAATTATATCCACTTTTGTTGTCTCAGTGAAAACACGGGATCCTAAATCCTGTTTACCATCTGAAATTTCACAGGTTCCAGCCCCTCATCTGACCTTAACATCTCTTAGTTTCATGCAGCTTTTGTAAGCCGGTGCACATATTTAAGTTCCCCTGTGGAGAATGGTTTTCGAGATCAGGTGTTCAGGGATTAGGAACACAAGAGTTTTTTTACCTTGTTTAAAATCATTTTGACATTTTGGTGTAAGCCATTAAGATTGTTTTCTTGAGCTGTCAAATGGGCCACAGTATGGGTGAACCATTTTTAGGAAAATTAAATAAAACCACTTTAATTTCTAAATGACTCACCTTTTAAGAACTTGAACATAAATATTTTGCATGCTCTGAAGTTTCTATCTGAGGTAAATATTTTCACTGAATTCCTCCCCTGGGAAGATTAATTCCCAACTAACTAAATAATTAAAGTCAGGGGCCAGGAGAGCAAGTAGGAATAGTCACTTCTATCTGAAGACACTCTTAGTATTGGTTATATTTGCTTTTTTTTTTTCTTTTAACTGTGCAGTGTAACAAAATTCCCCCAAATGGTGCCAGGTTTTAGGATCTCTGCAGAGATGCAGCGTGGTTCTGTGGATTCTCATTTCAGACCAGGTGAATCCCATTAGTTCCAATCGAGCAGCACAAAGGATTTGAGCAACTCTGAAGCCGGGTGTTTGGCTCTAGAAAAACAGAGGATAGACAGGAGGCAAAACCCATGAAGGGGCTATGTTTTTACCAGCCCCGGTGTGTGCATTAATAAGCAAGCCTGAGAATGCCACCTGCTTACGGAAAGGTTCTCAACTCACAGGGCATGGAGTTCTTAATAGTATTCCATTAGATATAATGAGGTATGCTGGTGCAGATTTCCCCCATGAAGTTAGTACGCATTTGTACAATATAAGGTTCCTGCTGGGGCGTTTTATGAATGTGGAGTCTTTCAGTTCCAGTTAAATAGGATAACCAGCTGTTTTCCAAGGCACACAGAGAAATCCTTGGATTGGTTGTTGTTCCTACTCTCTCAGTATTAGGATGCCGGCAAAAAAAAAAGAATAAAACCACAGAAATATTTCACTGTGGCCATCTTGAAGGGAAAGCAATTCTTCTAACACTTCAGAAAAAAAGAATAAAGAGAAAAATCCATTTTCTTTGTCCTTCTATTTTGTTACAAACCTTCTTTCCATCTTCAGCCTCCAGGTTTCCCTCCCATGAGTTGTCATCTGTTTTGTCACTTGCAAGACTTTATTCCCCAAACCTGCAGATGTTTTTAAAACTGAGGATTATAAGGTTATGTAGTAGGTGGTAGAAGCCAGATACAGATTGGATGTTTTTATTAGAGGATTACCAAATTTTGTTAACAGGAGTGCGCCTGAGTAATTCCCCTGAGTAATTCTGCCGTGTTTGTTATGAAATATCTGGTCCCCGGGCAGATACGGTGCTGCACTTTAGCAAGGCCCAGTTCTCTGGCCACACCGAGGATAGGTCATGTTTGCGATGCATAAAGCTGGATCATTGCAAACGATGTGTAATGGTTTCTCTGGAAAAAGTGTTGTGGTTACGGCAGAAAATATCTCACCTACCATAAAATGCCAAATATCCCAATGTCTTGTTCACTTCAGACTCCTTTCCCACTGCTGGCTCACATTGTAGGCAACAAAATAAAATCTGCATATGAGGTATGTGCTTCAAGGTTGGTTTTAAATGTAGTGAAAATATCTAACACTTCTTGTAGCTTTTTATGACTTGCATATCCCTAGTACATGATACTAGGCCCTTAAACAAACTTCTTGTTCCCAAGGCATGACATCGTGATGACGTATAGCTAACTCTCTTAACGTCGATGCCTTGGTGTGTCTGTGAGTGAGGGGCTGCCTCAAGCTGGTCAACCTCAAGCAAGAAATCAGAGGAGAACGTCAATGCTAAAAAAAGAAAATCTGACCTTAGAGCCACCGTTTTCTCACAGTGTCCCTTACAACCCAAACCATTCTATCATTCTGTGAATTTGTTTAACTAAGGCCACCCAAGAGTGACTGAGGAGGTAATTTCTACAGGTTCTTAATTTAAAAGGAGGGTGAGTCAAGAAATTTCAGGAAGCTTCTAGCATTTTGCATAATGACTGGTACGTTGCTGTGGCGGGTTAACCCTGGTGGGCAGCTCAGACCCACCCAGCGGCTCAGTCCCCCCCCACCCAACAGGGTGGGAGAGAGAAATGGAAGGGCAAAAGTGAGAAAACTTGTGGGTTGAGATAAAGTCAGTTTAATAACTGGGGTGGGGCGGGGGGAAGGCAAAGACAACATGTGATGAAAAAGCAACCACTCACCCACCAGCAGTCCTTGAGTAATGGCAGCTTTGGAAAACCTTTGGCCACCAGGTTTATTGCAGACCATGACATCATATGGATGCACATGGGAGCACAATGTCATATGGTACGGAATATCCCTCTGGTCAGTTGGGTCAGCTGTCCCAGCTGTGTCCCCTCACCACCTCTGCCCACCCCCAGCCTGCTCACCTACCTACAGAAGGCCTTGACGCTGCCTAAGCACCGCTCAGCAACAGCTAAAGCGTCCCTGTGTTGTCAACGCCGTTTTGGTCACAAATCCCAACCACCGCACCCTCTGTGCTGCTATGAAGCAAATTAACTCCCTCCCAGTCAGACCCAGTACACCTGCCAGGCTGGATGCTGGCATAGCCCTGTACTGGAAGGGAAAAGAGAAAACAGATTTGTAAGTCACAGCTAACGTGGTTTGCAATTCCGAGAGGAAAGTGAAAAGTATTGAATAAAGACTTTGTTTTGTGCTCTCAGGTACACCTTTCCTTCTGCTACAGGGCTGAATTAGCGCTGCTGTGGTAATAAAGTCCACTTGATTTGTCTGAGCAGATTCCTAATCGCTTAATAAATCACTTGAAAAGTTATTTGGTAGAGTGGCAAATTATTAACTGGCTGGAGATCCAGCAAGCAGCAGCTGTTTCCTACTAGACGCCTGACTGGGAGAACTGGCCCAAGAATGCCCATCTTCAGTGCCAGAACCATGATTTTTTTCCCAAAGTTTTAAAGTTATTTCCCACTTGTATCCACAGTGAAAGGGAAAAATTTGGGTCCATGTATATAATTTTAAAGTGTAATTAGTGGCATAAATGAACAGTTGGCATTTATACTATATTCATGTATTTCCTACCTGTGAATTAGTCATACGGATCCTGCTCCACTCTGAATCGATTCATCAATTTGAGTTCTTCTGGTTATTCAGTTTATTAAAATCCAGTTGTATGTTTCTGCCTTAGTTATGGATACTTACTCAAGTTTCTGACTAGATTTAAATGGCACAGTAAGTTAGTTTATCTTTTGATTTAATGGATAATTTTTAATTTCAAGATTGCTCTCACAATATCCAACTGTGTGGGGACTTTAAAATTAGCTTTGGGAGAATTCAGCTAGAATTCCACTGTGAAATTCAGATTTTTAAAAAAATACATCGCATCAAAAAGTAAATCTCCCTCTGAGGTAGAACAGAGGATGCACACTACATGTAATTGCGTAGTTACGTAGTTCCTCATTATAGCCATATAGTGTCATTTTTCAGGCAATGGAAGAGAATCTCTGTGTTCTGAACACTTCTAATGTGGTGTGACTACATAGTTTGACAATTGCTGTATGGGGCTTCATCAAAGAATACCGTCATATCACAACAGGAAACAGGGTTAAAGATTAAAAGGCAGATTTGGATTCCGGGTGCATTTTAGTCAGTGTCTTTCTCTTGATGTGGAACAAGCCGTCTAACCTCCCCTTACCTCCAATTTGCCCTTCTTCCGAATGTTCGTAACGATGACTCACTTCCTCATGGGGGTACTTGGAGGCTTAGATGAAGTCTGAGAAGTTGTCTCTGACCCTGAGAAAATTGATGTCAGAAATTGCAATATTGGAATACTAATCTTTCAAGGCTTGGATAAATAATTGCCCGCAAATGAAAAGCTATTTTATCTGCAATTTTTTGGCCCCCTCCCTAATATTCTTTGAATTAGTAGAGTCCAAACTTAATGCAGACAACAGAGGAGAGAGTGGACACTGCTTGCTTAAGTAAACAACAGCCAGAGCCCAAATTATTAGTAAATACCAAGGCTTCATTTAGGTTGAATAACGCTGCAATCCAACAAATAAATGAGCCATCAAGTTTGAATTTATGTAGCATACGAAACGCATTAAAGCCATCTGACCATGACAAAGGCCTTTTCTGCTGTGAATAATGAGGCCAACACATTATAATATCCTTTAGATGAGACATTAAACCCAAGGTCCTTTCTGTTTGTCTCTGGTGGCTGTCCAGGTAGAAGTTAAAGACTCCATAGCATTTCACTAAAACCATAGAAAATCTCCATCCACCCAATGGTATTACTTTCCCTGTAAACAAATAAAATAAATTAAAAAATTAGAATAGCCAAGGCTGTGTATGGGTTGAATATCATCAAGCAAAATTCCAGTTTTTCTATCCGTGAGGACAATGGGGAAAGTTCTCTTGTTTTGGTGAGAGCAAGGTCAGTGTCCCTGGTACGAAAGGACTTTGAAAGTCCTTTGGGATTTTGAGAACATACAGCACAGGAAAAATGTTTCATTCTCATCACTAACAAAAATTCTGCTGAAGAACAAATCTCAATAACATATGATATGTTTGCACGTGTCTGTTCTTAAATAACTAGGTATGCGCCTTCACATGTGTCAACTCAAGAAGAAATGGTTTGGAGACAAACAGAAAATAATTGTGCCCGGCAAAATTTCGTGCCATAGCCCGTACATCCGTGATTCACTTCAAAAGTCCATCTCCGTTTTCAGCTTCTTTTGTATAATCCTAATGATTTTGTATCGCTTGAGGTATTTTAGCTATACCTTTAGTTTGATATAAGCCTCGGTGATCATTTATCTACTGAGTGAAAACCAGGCTGGTGTTCCCTGAGCCTGCATCTCAGTTGCGCAGCTTCACACCAAAGTTTCTCGGCATTCGTAAGGGTATGGCACAAGAGGTCGCGTGAAAGGGAAATTTCAGAGTCCTCTCATAGGTGTAGCTCTATTATCTTACTGTTAGCGAGCTGACTGGACTCACTCATTTGAATTTAAAGGAATTAAAGAGAGGATGAGAGAAGAGCCCCCTTGAAAGGAACAGAAGAATCCCGCTAGAGCTGAACTCCCTTAGCAGCACAGATGATAAAGGCTTTCGTGAAGAACTGACTGATGAATCTGGGCATCTTTCGATTTTCTGAATAATGAGCCAGTTCTTCCCTCTTGCCGAGAAACATATGGGATGTGAAGAAATCAGCTGGAAACCCAGCCACATCTCTCCCATTCGCCATCCTCTCCCCTACAGGCGGGAAACTGGCACCTTATGAGGAACGATGGTTTGAGGGAAATCTTGGTATTCAGTTAAAGCAAGCTTAGTCTTTGTGAGTCTCGTGCCCCTTGATGTCTGCTCCCCTTCGATCTGCAGGAATGCCACGGAATGCTGAGGTACTCATCCAACAGCGATTAATGCTGGCTAGGCTAAGGAATCCATTCTGCTTCCTTCTTTTAATGTGTATCTGCTTGAAACTCCTGACCCCATGGAAATGTCCCACAGTCGTATCTTTCAGGTCCTCATATTTGAGATAGGCACCTTCCAAGAGAGGAGAGGGTGGTAAGAGGAGAGCAATGTAAGTATCTGTCCATGATGCATCTTGATATTGATTTCATTGACTTTTATTTCATTCATCCCCACATTAGTGATGGGAATTTCTAGTAATGAGGATTAAAAGCACATACTGGCTTTGATTTTTTTTCTTTACCTTTTTTTTCTCTTTTTCCCTTTTCCAAAAGTCAATAAAGACCACACTTTAAATCTATTTAATGACACTTAAAGATGTAGGTTCTTTGTGGGCTTTATTTTCCAAGTGCTATGACCTTAATGGTGTAGACCAGCTCATGCCGGGAGGATGAAGGTTCCTGAAAGGGCAAAGCGAGTCTGTGGCAGGGGACCTGGCTGAATGGGCTCCATCAGTCTCGCCCCCCGCGCCGCAGAGCAGAGACCTCTGAGCTTTCCTGGGGTGTGAGTTTGAGAGCAAGGTGTGAGCCGTGTCCTAGGCGCGTCCAGTGTTGGTGCTGCGGGTGGCAACTGCTGAAGGCTCCGCTCATGGAGCGAGGATGGCTCAGCTCCAAACACCTGGTGAGGCTGCTGCTTCCATGCTGGGCTGACGCTTAGGGGACGCTGTGTCCTGCGACCGTACAGCCTGGGGCCATGCTCGCAACCTGGGCCATGGCAGAGGGAACAGCCAGAGCGCTGTGCAGCCCACCCTCTCCCTAGTGATCATCGCCTGACTCCATGTCACCCTGTCATATGAAGGCCTCAAAAGGTTAAAAAAAATTCTTCCAGACCTTCCTATCAACAAAAATTATGCGTGCTATCCGTGTTACTTGTCTAAACGGGAAGAACTACAAAGAAGATATTTAAATATCAAACGGATTTTTAAACCGTGCCTCTTCTTTCATGGCAACAATTAAAGACGTTACTCTAATCTAAGGGGCCAGACTCAGCCTGGGCTTTGTGACAGCCACTTTGCACCAGGTAACCACAAGCCTTGAAAGCAGCATTGGCGGCCTTCAGAGCAACCAGTGGAGATTTCGTCGTTGTGGATCTCTCCTAGATGGACACAGAAGAGAATTTGGCCCCCAAATTTATCTCACTAACTTCTTAAAAAAAAAATATTTCAGTTGGTCTGAAAATTTTGTCTGATCTTCCGTACAATCAGGTTTGCTATCATTGTGTACCCTTCCACAAATTACCTACGCAGCTTTATTCTATACCTTAGAATATTTTCAATGTGCTGTATTCAACCCCACAGGATTTTTTTTTTGGAAAAGTTACTGATTCCTAACCTTCCTTTTTGCCTCTTTACCTGCTGTCCAAAAAATGGGTGCTCACCCATAGGGTCTGTGAGACATGACTGGGTTGTTTGGACTCCATCCAGCGGAGGGCGGTGATAGACGTCTGCCCAAAAAGCAATTAACTGCCATGTATTTGGAGAGACAAAATAATCCAGTGGTGATTTACCGCCTCAAGGAAGGGCTTGTGTTAGAAACAGGGTGGTTGTTTAGTGTGGATTTTTTTTTTTTCAGCTATTTTACCCACAGTTTTCAAGAATAAGAAAAAAAGAGAAGTTGCAAAATATTTTACCATATAACACAGACAACAATGTGTAGAAGTAATTAATAGGGACATTTGAAGGGAAAACAGGGTCGCACCATTAGCCCCTACTAAAATGCATCGGAGTTGATGAATTATTTTAATGGGACAGAATGACAAAAAAGGGACTGTTTCACCTAAGCAGGGACAGCTGGTCCCTATGACAAGGATGCATTGCTGTCTTGCGGAGTCTGCCAGCCAGCACGGCTGAAATAATAGCGCCGAGAGAGGTGTGAGCGCTCCTCGTTCACCTTAATTGAGAGCTAATATGAAATCTAATTATGAACACTTTGTATTAACTGCTTCGTGCCTGAAGGCAGGCATCTGATCAACAGCCCAGAGAAGGCCTGCTGGGATTTTCCAGGCAGTTGCACATCCCGATGCCATGATGCCAAGCTGTGTCAAACCACATCCGCTGTCCCAACCAGAGGCTTTTGATCCTATTTCTGTTCCTGGGAGCTCGGAACAAAATTTCTGTCTGGAGACCAAGCTGCAGAACCTTAAAAAGCAGAATCTCTCCCTCGGCACAGCCTGTGGGGTCAGACGGCAGCTCTCTGGGACCTTTAGAGGCTGTACCTGTACAGAATTCCCCCCGTGCCGCAAACGGCGCGGTGCAGGGCAGCCCGAGGAGCGGCTTTGTCCCACTGCCCACGGCCAGGGAGAGACACCGGCATCTTGGGATGGAGGTGCAGGCACAGACCGCACCAACCCAGCCATCTGCCAGGGTTCAAAGCACGACAGGTGGGATTAGAGGATTTAGGCGACTAATTGCAGAATTTACTTTCATACAAAGCATTTGTGTGAGGAGGAGAGAGAGAGGAGGATTAACGTAACTGCCGGAGATTTCTCCAATTATTTGAAAGGTGGTTGTAAAATGACTGTTTAATCTTGCATCTCACCTGCTTCTGAGAACAAAAGTGCTGAAATTTAAAAATGTCAACTAGATGGGGACAGGATGGCTTGGGGGACTGGGATGAAGGCTGCTGGGGCTTCATTTGTAAGCCAGACGGCCAGGGCTAGTGCAGAATGCAAGGCACCAGCCGCTTGCTGCCTTTTGCAGGCGGTCTTAAATCAGAGTGGAAACCACAGACCAGTTCCAAAAGAATTAAGGACCTGATCCTACTTCCACTTAAAATAGTGGTCCAAGACTGAGGCTTAAGCACCACGCTGCAAATCCTCAGTGCTGCTTTTAGCCACTGTCCTGGCAAGCGGCGCGGAGACGGCAAAAGTGAAGGCGATGGGGCTCATAAGAGGCAGTGGTTGGTGTTGGCTCCTGAACCAGGCCAAGCAGCACCATCACCCCAATGCTGGGCTTCTCCTGATGCTTGGGTTTGAAAGGAAAAGGTGGGGAGTATCTGCTGTCTCTCATCAGCATTTAAAAAAAAAAAACAAACACCCACAAATCTACGTGGGAGGGAGGGGGAGGGAAAAGGAGGATGGAAAACAAGCCAAGAAAAAAACCCCAAAGAACAAACAAACAGAAAAACCATGCCAAAACCAAAGCCTTTGGTCCCCTGATCAAAACAGCTTTGATCAATGCATCTATTCTCAGAAGCGCCTTATTTTAGAAAGCAGCTAGCTTTCTAACAAATAAAGAATTGCTCTGTGGTTTCTTTCCAAAGCTTAAATTCAGCTTTCTAGAGTAAGATGAAAAGCTAATTTTCTTGAAGTTTAACATATTTGTGTAAGCATGTCAGGTGAAATAAATGACATTGATATTCAGTGTGTATATAGGTGGCACCAGCTCCCAAAACTCTATCTCTTTTTCATCTTACTGGAACATTAACTTATGCTCCTGAGGGCTATGCAGCATGCAGAGCGAGAATGCGAACTTAAGGATAATTTATCATAGCTCTCTCCTGTGTATCACTCTCTTTCCCTAACCTGTTCCATATCAGAATACAGAATAGAGGGATTTTACTTTTGCCTTAGCTGCCTCTAATGGCAGCCATGCAGAGTCTTATTCAAAACAAATATTTGCATCCTTTAGATTGACTTCTCAGCCGTCAGAGTCTTGCGTCTTCCCTTGGTAAGTAGATGTGTGGACATACTACCATGATAACTGGGTCAAAGGAAGCTTAAGAATTGGTCTTTTGAAAAACTATAGTAACAGTAAAATATATGAAGAGCTGTCATAAGGGCGGAAGAGGGGGAAGGAAGAAAGGAATTTCATGGGAAAGCCTGTCATGCAGGCCAGTAGGAGCTGGTGACAGAGAGGACCAAGGAGCATCATTCTTTTCTCCTTGCTCCAACCAACTGTGAGCAACAGCTCTGGGAAGGCTTGGACTCTCTTTTTATTACACATTTGTATACTGATCGGGGTGACAGAGGTGTTCTTCTGCTAAAGGTGCTCTCTGAATAAGCACAACAATTAAGAAGAGAATAAAAATGTGATTTTAATAACATCGTAGAGTATGTAGCACTGGCACCCGGTCTCCCTTTTTCATATTAATATCGATAATTTACTCTGCATGAATTACTTAAACTTACAGGTGCTGGTCTCTTCTCCCTGGTACCCAGTGACGGGATGCATAGGAATGGATCAAAGCTGCGTCAGGGGAGGTTTAGACTGGGCGTGAGGAAGCATTTCCTTAGTGAGGGGGTGGTCAAAGACTGGCAAAGGCTTCCTAGAGAGGGGTTGGTGCCCCAAGCCTCTCGGTGTTTACTTGGTCAGCCCTGAACTGCTCAGGCAGTTGGGCTAGATGATCGTTGTAGGTCCCTTACAGCTGAAATAGCCTGTTCTACTCTATTCGGTAATTTACCTTTGAAGTAGTGCTCAGTTTTGCAATTCACATTTAGCAGAATGGGAAACTGAGGCACGCATAGGTTACAAGACCTTTTTCTTCCTGATCTACTGTGAGTTTAAAAAAAAATAATGATGTAAAGGCAGGAGTGGGAGTAGCTGCAGAACAGGTAGAAAGCAATGAGTGAAAGGATGCATGGCCCTTGAAGAGATGTCATCCAGGGTGCAGCAATTCCCCATAAGGATCAAGACCTGGGGTTTCTGTTTCTTTGTCTTTAGCTGTGACTACAGCAGAAAAAGGCAGAGCTTGGCACGGGAGAAAAGAAAAAGACTTGATTGCAGAAGGCCTTGAGAGTATTCTCAGGAATGTCTGATGCTGCATTTGTCCTGTTCTTGCAATTTCTTCTTACTCACATGCCCCTGGCCATCATCATCAGGGGATGCTGACTAGTTTGACTTGTAGTCTGTCTGAGTACAGCCCCTCCTCTGCACCAGTGCTCAAGAGGTTTTCAACCTTTAAGAAGAGGTGGTCATTGCAAAAGCCACAGTGTAATGAGAATTTCCAAAAGTAACACCAGCTTTTGAAACTGGTTGTTCTATGCAACACATACCATGATCTCGTTAGAGTTTTGCTGGAGTGGAACGGGCTGATTGTTCCTAAATCCTTGAAGCAAGAAATGTTACATCTATGCTATAGGATTAGATGATCTGGAAAAATCTAGACCATGGGTCAGAACCATGCTCTGCAGGGACAAATGGACCTAAGTAGAAAAAACATATCAACAGATGTTTAAAAAACATATTAAAAAATATAGATGAATGAAAAATCTGGAAGGACAATCCAGAAATTGTAAGACTGTGGTCTAAGGCTGGCATGAATGTTTCTTTACACCGCGGACAAGTTTGTATTGGGTTTGGATTATTACCACCATTGGCCAGAGTTGCATTGTTTGTCAAGGCAGCTACAAAATGGGTAATCTTGCGTGCATTGACAGAAACCACTTGTAGTAAGAAATACTAAGCTGTAACTTGATAGTTATGTGTTTAAATATTTATCAGAAGAACACGATAACAAGCGCTCTCCTCTGAGACCGGAAGAGCCGATGGTTCCTTTGAAACTAACGTTAACATGGTTAAAGTAATGTTTTAATAAAAAGCTAAGGAATGTTATACCCCTGCATGCAGAGCTGTCACCTGCAGGAAGGATTGTTCAACAGAAAGGTTGTTACCAAACAACCTGATTGTTGAAGTGTGAAAGTTAAAAATAGGGAGTTGTGGAGGTTTAAAACGCTAGAAGCAAGCACACAAAACCCCAGAAATACAGTCTATGCTAAGGCAGAACAATACGAGTATTAATATGAAGAATAAATATAGGTTAAAAATGCTTCTTGTGAGGTTTTTTTGAAGTTGTTTTTATTATTTTTTTTAAACCAGAACAGTCTAAGAAAATGAAGAGGATATGCCTTCAGAGGAGGAAAGGGATTTGGATGTTGAATCTCAGAATCAGAAGGTCATGGAAGAGCCTGACATCTTTACAAGGATGGACTGAGAAGAACAGTGCAAAGACCTAGAACAAGTGAGATGTTTCACAGCTCTAGAAAGCAAACCACCTGGCAGACTGAGAATTTACGGTATGGTGTCTCACAGTCCATACTTTGTCCTTTCTCTTTAGAAGAGAGAGATACAAATAGCTCTTCAGTGGTTTGTACTGAACCAGGGTCTTCCTGTTGCAATATCTTAGCACAGACTAGCTGTTTGGAGTTAGCATTAGTACCCTGACAGGCTCAGAAATCCCTCTCCTTCTCTGATAAGCTCCTACGCTGTTCTCTGCTGATCATTATAGCACAGTCGTCACAGCTACAGCTGCTACCCCAACAAAGGAGAGATCTTGCAGAACAGGAGCCAACTACCACAATGCTAGTGGCAAAAAAAGGCAGGCACTTTAACGAAGTGAGGTCCAGCCAAGCCATTTCTGCTTCTCTTTCACACAAATGCATCACTTAAAAATGAGAAAACAAACCAACCACAACAAAAGTGAAAAAAGAAATGGCATCATTGGCATCTTCTGCCTCTCTCAAGTCAGGTCCCTTTGCATGTGTCCTTTCTTGACTAGTTAAAAACTGTATTTTTGTAGTTGCATCTTACATTGTAATAAGTTTATGATAATAGGAATGCACAAATATTGGTGCATTTATGTGCATAAAGCAGGCTTACAAGGCAGGAGTGTGGAGAAGTGAAGGATCCTAAAACATCCATCAGGGTGTGCTGGTTTTGGCTGGGATAGAGTTAAATTTCTTCATAGTAGCTTGTATGGGGCTATGGTTTGGATTTGTGCTGAAACTAGTGTTGCTAACCCAGGGATGTTTTAGTTACTGCTGAGCGGTGCTGACGCAGCGCCAGGGCCATTTCTGCTCCTCACACCACCCCACCAGCGACGACGCTGGGGGTGCACACGAAGCTGGGAGGGGACACAGCTGGGACAGTGTCCCCAACTGACCAACGGGATATTCCACACCATGTGAGGTCATGCTCAGCCATAAAGCCGGGGGGAGGCTGAAGGAGGGGGCGCTGCTCAGGGGCTGGCTGGGCATCGGGTGTTTGGTGGTTAGCAATTGTTTTCATTTGCATCACTTGCCTTTCTTGGGTTTATTTTACTCTCTCTTTGTTAATTTTTTTCCACTTTTCCTTATTTTTAAAAAATTATTATCTCTTTTTAGTTATTAAACTGTTTTTATCTCAGCCCACGAGTTTCTTTCTCACTTTTGCCTTTCCAGATCTCCCCCCATCCCATTGCAGGGGGAGTGAGCGAGCAGCTTAGTGGTTAGTTGTTGGCCCAGGTTAAACCACAGCACAGGGACAGTGGTTTTCATTACCATTTCATTTGTCATAAACAAAGGATATCCAAGGATCCAGATGGTCTAGATCCTACATACTGAATTAATCACTTAAGCATGCAGTAACCATCGGTACATAAAAGTTGTTGATTTCCAGGGTAAAACTGGCATCAGCAAGCAAGGGGAGCCTCAGAAAGAAAAAGCCCTCACACCATGTTCTCACCCAGATCTTTAACCGGTTTCTTCAGCCTTGCTGTCTGGCTTATCAGGAATCATTGTGTTGTCCAAACTAGGAAAGAACCAGGTGTGTGACGTCTCTTCTCTATCCAGAGAACAGGGGTGGCCAAGAAGGCAACAGCCACTCAGCTCCAGGGTTGCTCTGAGCCAGCAGATGAGGCTATTGCCATTCTACCGAGAATCCATTAGAGCTGTTGGCTGGCTAGGTCAATCAGTATTATCTATTTACTTACCTATCATTAAGGTGGGAATTATATAGAAATTATAACAGGAATATTTGCGCATGCAATTTTTTGCCTTCTTTGTTCCCCGCAATTCTTCCTACAGCACCAATACTGTGTTAACAAGGATGACGTTGGGGCTTTTATAAATTGCTCTCTGAGGAGCAGTATTCTTAATGCCATGAAGATTTGCCAGAATAATAACCAGCAACCTTAGAAAGGAAAACCCAAGTCTTGGAATCTGAATGTATTCATCAGTATGCTCTCTGGCACTAATGGTAACAAGTGAGTTATATACCTATACATATAGAGCTCGATTTGAGAACTGTCTTGGGACAAGTTAAGTTCACATCAGCTACTGCTTAAAGTAAAAGTGGCCAATATATTATCAAGATGTAGCAAAGACAGCATTGCATGTGATGCATGCACACACCTTTAAAGCATCCTTGCTGTAGATGTTCCTCTCTTCTAGGCATTTGACCTCCAGGGTGACAACAATCCACAGCATTTGAAATCTGACTTAGATGTTCTAAGTGCAGGTGGCAGTTCAAAACTCCATAGAGACTGCTGCGATGAAGACGGAGTACTGGATACTATGGGCAGCCGGCTCCAGAGGCAGTTTCTACACAAAGGAGGAGGTCACGTGCAATTTTTTCTCCCTTCAAAGAAAAGTAGGTTTGTCTCTGAGGCTTCCAGCCTCTATGGCTATCATCCTAAAATTGACGGCATTTTACCCATGCCTGTGTATAGCGTGAAATCTTGAAGGTATCAGCTAAGTCACTTCCTGACTGGAAGCTACATAAAGATGTGCAAGGAAACACCATGGAATTCAATGATGAGCTGACCAAAGAGACAATCACCGATTCCTTCTTATTTCCAAGGGTTCTGATCCTCCACTCCTGCTCAGTTTTTCTGTAGTAAGTAAAAGATCATCAGCCCACTGTCTGCAATGCCTTCTGAAATAAGTGATCATTTTGTATGCATGTGACAGAATAAGCAGTGTGTCTGCTTCTTAGCTCCCATAGCTAGAGCTCAGTATGAAACTGTAACCTATAGCATGAACTAAAGCAGTAGTTTAGGGACTGATGTATTAGCTTCAGCCACCCTGCATTCATTGAAGGGAGAGAAGAGTTGTACCAGACCTTTTCCACAGCCCACAGCGGACACTCATTCGCTCCCTTTGGTTCACTGACACCTTGAGAGAGGACAGAAGCACAACTACCATGTGTCACTGGAAGAGGACTGCAAGAACATCCTCCAGAGTGAACACCATATTTGGGTCTTGGTAACATCCTTGGTTTTTCAGTGCTTCAGAAACTTGCCTCTGTGCTTCCCTTTTCCTTCTGCAGGACTTCCACCCGCAGGTCAGCCTGCATACTGCAGCTGAAGGGTGACCCGCACTGTGCGGCAAAACCAGCTGGAACAGCAGATAGGTCCCACATTTCCAGCAGAAAGCCAGAACTCTGGCTTTACTTTGGCAAGGTCCCACAAAGTCAGGCACAGTTAGACATCTGAGAGGAGCGCAGCTACCGGCTCTGTATTCCACACATGTGGATTCATCTTCCCATGGGCGTAACATGAAATACTGGGGATTATTTTACCCATGTGAGTTTCAAAAGACAGCAAAAATCCTGAGAAGCTCACCACTTACAGATGTGGAAACAGTTTCTGAAATTTACAATGTGCTTTGGCCATTTCTTACTAAAGTCTATTGATAATCTCCTTCAGACATCAAATGAACTGGATAAGGAGAGAGACTGTGGACAAAGAGAATCGTTCGCGCTAACATTCACATCGTGCTCACTCTTAGGCTTCAGAGCAGCTTACCTATTAATTTGAACAGGGTAGGAGAGGCTCTCTTTGCTGACCTACAGTGTATGAAATAAAATATAGTTGCTAAAGTGGGATGGCTGACTTTGCTATAAAGGTCCAAGTTTCTCGTCTCCCTTGTTTGATAAATGAGTGTCATCAGAATTACTGTGCTCTCCTGAAGCAATTAGTCATTATTGGATGATCAAAAGTATTTATCAAAACTTCAGGTGCGGTGCGATTGATCTTCATTTGGGCTGGAAGGGTTTCCTTGCTGGATTTTGGAGAAGGAATCCATCAGTGGCACAGCCATCAAACAGAAGGCAGCAGGTATATCCTTGTCAGAGAGATATATGACTATGCAGGAATTCAAAAAGGAGCCAAGAACTGCAGCTCAGTAGCGGAGGTGGCTACTGTCACCTGGCAACGCTGTTGGGGTTTTGAGTAGGAGATGGAAAGAACAGTTAAGCAGCCTACCTACATCAAGAACACCATAGCCCACCTTAAAACGTGCACAGAGGAATTTTAATTAAAGGATTTATACAGCTGTGGAATCCTGAAATCCTCTGAGTAATGTGCAAAGGACTGAGACCTCCCTGGGAATGGTTCTTCAGTATTTGCAACTTTAAAAACCTTCAGAGGAGCTATTCCAACATGATGTGTTTGATCCAACTTATTGAGAAATCTTCACTTCAAGATACACAACCTGGATCAAAGTAATCTAAGACGTCATTGTAGCTGTTACAGCATTGCCTTCTTGAGCAATAGATATGTCTGAGAAGACATCTCAATGGCAGGTCTTGGTCTTGTGAAATGCTTTTAACGCCAGTGAAAGGTTATCAGGTTTCAGAATACTTATCTTCAAGGTCTTCTGGTGACCTAAATGGTTTCCAACTGGACATAGTGTAGAAACCCTCTTTGTATGCTAACCACTGTTTCCTTATGTGAAAGAGGTTACTGTTTACTCAGGAATAGCAGCCTTGCTCCTTGAGACACTGGCTTCCTTTTGCTATTCAACAATTAAAGTATAAGTAAATTAAATCCCCAGCTGAACTGGAAATACAGACCTATCAGTGGGAATTGCATTTGCAGTCGTCTTCCCTCCTGGGGCAAGTATTGCAGCAACAAAGCACTGTACACCAACTTGTTTGGACCATTCAAAGAGCAGGCTTTTTTTTCTTCTAATCAGTCTGTTTCTTTTCTTTCCCTTCCTTTTTTTCTTTCCCACTTGCTATTTATTTATGCTAGAAGTGGCCAATTTTTGACTGTTTTTATAAAAACAAGTATACATTCAGACTGTTATACAGAATATAGTTGGGTTACTCTGGATTAACAGCAGAACTTGGCACAGTGTTTTCAAATTAATAAATCTAAATGTTTTTAACTAATGAAAGGGCTTGAATGCGATCAAACAGATTTTGCTTTTAATCTGTGAAAGAAAAATGTGTTTGCTTGACCTGTAAAGCAAGTTATGCCAAATTTGATCACGAAACAGTATTTATGACTAATTTTTAATGCGCTGAAAACAACTGAAGTGGGAAATGCTGATACACTAGTGTAACCATGACTGTGGAAATGGAACTAATGTAATAACTAAAACGAATGAGTGTAATGAAAGAATAAACACATGGAGGTTGGTAATGCCTTAAAATGNGGGGGGGGCTATGAAAAAAACCCAACCCTAGTCATCAGCTACAGCATGTAGCAGGAGCCTTTGCTGACATTTGCAGAGCTTTGTGTTGTGCCCGCACTGTGGTAAGAAGTGTCTGAGAGTAAGAACGTCGCAACGTAATGAACTCTGGAGCACGGTGAAGAGAGTTGCATGTGTGCGGACATAAATGTGGTCAAGCCCAGCTTATTTCTATTGAAATTGGCATAACAGCGGATTTAAAAAATAGGCTCAGAACCTTTTCTCTGTGACATACTATCCCTTCCCCTGCGCAATTCTTAGAAAAAGAAAAAAAATTCAGTTGAGGGCATAGATTTGTGACAGTGTGATACAGTGCTGACTGTGCATCTCTGAAAATGGAAGTAATTGTACCTCAAAGTAAGACTGGATAAACACAGAGAGAAATTACTTCCACTGAGTGGTGGTTTGTTCTGTTTTTTAAGTATCCTTTTAACGTTGTTAATAGATCTTCTTAAAAATAAATTATTTAAGGAGGCTTATCTTTAAAATACTACCAGAATTATGACTAGAAAACATATGAATCATTGCTGTTCTGTAGCACAATTAATTTTCGTTGCTGTTTGTGACCTACTTACACAGACCGCAAACACTAATCTCACTGGATAATTAAAAGAGTGTAAATATCATTTGTCCAGTCCCTGATGATTTGTTTTAGAAATCCAATGAGCTCTCTACAGTAAACTTGCAGATAAGAAATCCTCAGTTACATATAGGCTTTAATTATCACATACCACTAATGATTCTTAATACTTGGTTTCGTATTTTACACTAAGAATAATACAAACTGTATTTAACGTGCAATTAAATATTTTCACCCATAAGTTTATTTCTCTAACTGTAGCATTTTGATGCATCAGGATTGGCATACATTGTACAAAACAGGCAAATATATTTGTCTTTTATTTAGTCTTGGATAAAATATTTGTAATATTTTGGGTGATGGAAACAAAGTTTTCTTTAAAATTTACTACTGGCCTTCTAAATACAGCCGTATATTTCAGGACTGGACTGAAGAAATCGGTTTCACATCAAGGAAATGTTTGGCTAAATGCCATCTTGACTCAGTAAGTTTAGCAATTAGAAATCAAACATACTAGTTGTGTGTATAATAAATTACATTGGGAGTCATAACAAATGGGAAGTGGCAATACAAATGGACTGAATGTCACAGACACAGCAAATTGGTAAGAGATGGAAAAGACAAGGAAAAAAATCCATGCCAGTGGATGATAATTTTATGAAGTATAGTTAGAATGAGAGAAATCCCAGCAATGTTATAAGCTTGTAACTAGCTAAAGATAGTAAATTTGTTAATGATGATGAGGAAAGAGAAAGCATTATTTAATTTGTGGGGGCTTAGTTGGAAAAAACCTAAGTGACATACTTGTATAGCATGAAACGCTTTCAAATCTACTAGTAAACTGTGAATAGTGTAACTATATTTACTTGGTGTGTCTATGTTAAGTGGACAGACAAAAACATCTTCCGTCCTTAAAAATACCTTTTATAAGGATTCCAAAGGCAGACCTTAAGTCCTGTTGCATGTTGGCTATTAAATTATTTAAATACAAAATAATTCAGTCTTTGTTAAATATATTATAAATAGTTCCAAAGATCAGAGCTCCATGCTAGTAGTGCTAAAATTGTGGGAAAACCAGGAAATTCCAGGAAATATGAAGTTAGGGGTGCAGCATGCAACAGCCTTCAATATGAGACCTCAACAGGGGGTGTTAAGACAGTTGTTTCTGTGGTACCTTGCTGTGCTGTTACCAGAAGGACATATGGTGCGTTTACTCCTCAACTGTTCATTTTCTGTATCTACTTACAATTAGAGTCCAGGTACCAAGCAATCACCGTGTGAGTAACTTATGTACTTTACCACTTTTTGGTTTTTCTTTAAATATCTGCAATCCAGATGTGCTTTCAGTGTGAAATAAGATATTATTTACCTCCTTTTATTTAAGATATGAATCTCAAGACCTACCCTAGCACTTAGTACACCTGACAACATGCAGCCCTTCAGTACTACTTGCATCTCCTTCTCTATCACGTATCATTTGCTCATCCAATTCATACCAGTTTTCTGGTTCTCCCTACTCTCTTTATTCATAGATTAACTCTGAGTGTTTGGCAACAAAAGCCATCCAGCCAGATCTGGGGACACAGGCTGAGGTAGGTGGGACATTTTGGACACTGAGCTTTCCACCTGTAAGTCACCAGCTAAAACCAACTCAACTGAACAATGATTAAAATGCCATCTTTAAGAGCTTCGGTGTGAAGGGACCAGTATAGGAATGATTACACCAAACACGCTGGAAGTAGATTAAACTAAGAACTGGAAAAATACTTGCTTCAGCTCCAGCTGGTGTTTTTACACTCGGAATTATTGTGGAAGAGCTGTTCCTTCTTTAAGTTTGTACCTTACCTTGTTCTGGAGTAACGTTTGCATGTACACAAGCCATTAGATCCATCCACGGAACGTGGTATTTGAAAAATTTCTGTCCCTAAATTGTGTTATTATTACACTATGGAATAATTTGCAGGTTCATCAAAAAGGCTGCAAATTGCATGAGCATTGGAGGCCGAAGCAGTTGTCCCCAGGAGACGTATTCTTCTCAGAGGGGTGGGGTCATGCAGGCAGAGCTGTATGTGTGCAAAGCTTATCTTGAAGATAAACACATGATTTAATTCAAAAAAGCTATTATCTAATACTTCCAATTTCTTTTGTAAACTGATGTTTGTAATTATTCTTATATATGCAAAGCAGTCTATTTGCATAACATACGCAGAAAGCTACACTAAACACAGCAGCCTGAGGTTCTACAGCTTCTTTCCTTGACCCGTTTTGTCATCTTTAATGGTTTTTTTGTCTCTTTTTGGCCTTCTCCATTCTCTTTTTTTCCTATTCCTTATGCTTTGTTTTTTCTTTCCTTGGTTTTCTTATTCCATTTCTTTGATCTATACCTACCTACTTATTTCCTACTTTTATTTCCTAACTCTGTCCTTTTCCATGAGGCAAAGATTTCCAGCAGTTATCTTAACATTCTGGCTGGCTTATCTACTAGTTGGCATTTGCTTTTGTAGAGGGAGTCGGTGAAATTCCTACTGTATCTGATCCCACAGAAGACTGTTTCTCCTCCAGTGGTTGTATACCAGTCCCCAGATGCTCACTGGTATGATAAGGAACCACATTTTAGAAGTAAATGCAATAATTCTTGCCATAGTAGGCTCTTCAGGCCCTTGGCTTTTCTTTAGTAAGACTGATGGAAATAGTATATTAGCCCAGAAACTATTAATAACAATTGCAGATTAAAATACGGTAGGTGACTAGGTTTCATCCTGTCTCCACAATGCATAGTCCTTCAGGTTTTTCACCTCCAGGACATCTGTTCCCAGACACCTCACTCCTATAAATTTCCCTGTCATCCTTGGCTTTCTGTCCATCATGAGAAGTGGTGTTTAGGCTTTGTCATGGTCAGACCATTGGGAGCTCCTGCTCCACATCCTCCATCTGCCTTTTGGTCCTTCACTCCAAGTGTCAAGCTGGCCATGCCTTGTGACTCTGCAGAACTCAGCCCCTTTCCAGTCCCATTTTCCCTCCTCCTTTCCCTTCTTTGAAGGCAATAGTGCTCCTGCTGTCTAAATGCCAAAGTCTGTATCAGCACAGTGCTGTCATGAGCCAGTAAAATATTGTAAAAAAGCCACGAACTCTTTATTTCACTTTATCAGTGTTGAAAGTCACAACATAGTTATGTGAACTACTAGTTCCTTGCAGGACTGTCGTCATCCAACTCTTACAGGGGAGGGGGGCAGTTACTAAGTAGGGGAATTTCATCTCTCTCTACAGGAAAAAAAATGATGCTAGCTTTCTAGTAAGAACTAACAGGCAGATCCTGCAAAGATACTGACATTCTTCCACACCCTAAGCTGAAGTGAATGCTATTCACTGTAAGAATGCTATTTGGCCACCACTTGCTGTTGTCATGGCTCTAGCAAGAGTAAAGATGCAGAACTGAGCTGAGGTAATAACAGCCAACAGGTGGAAATTGCCATCAGAGAATGCTCTGAGAGAGAAAACTGACTGCAAATGACACAGAGAAATCTGAAAAGAGGTTGCATTCAATGAGGTGATTCTTCAGTTGTGACATGCGGCATGCTGAAAGTGTGGGGGAAAATAATTCTATTTTTGTATAATTTTCTCCTGAATTCCAAGAATTATTTTAGCAACTGAAAAATAATTCTTTACCACCTAGATTACTCAAAACTTGTAAACAGATTTTCTTTGAACTTCCTAATTAAATTAGTTTTGGGTAGAATGCAAGTACAATAAATTCCAGCTCTAAAGGTCACAGTTTGGAAACATTATAAGCCACTTAACAACAGAAGCTTAGAAAGAGAATGCTTTCTCAGCCTTTATGACTGCCTAGCAATGCTGTAATCGCACGGGGACAGCAGTATTACTGTAATTAAATATCCTTTGCAGCAGCCTGGAGAAGCAGAAACACTCTGGTCATCTAAGATGTGTAGTAGAGCAGCACTCTTGGGACTGAGACAGGCACAAGGATTAACTCTTTCTCCGGCACTGAAATGTGACAGCATCACTACCCACATATATAGCTCAGCCAACCAGGTGTATTGATATAATGATTGAATTTATATATTATATTCATCAAAACTTTTGTACTTATGAATGAGGGAATTCTTAAAGCTGTCCATTATGGGATTCGGGAGCTTTAGCTTTAGCCATTTGAGACTGTTCCCCTCCTCACCCTTTTGTGGTTACGCTCTCAAGGGCAGAGAGAGTAGGATGGGATGTGTGTCTGTGCCATAGCCAGAAGAGCAGATAGCTTTCCAGTTACAACACCTGAGGGGTGGAGGGGTGGCAGAGGCACATGGACACCTCCCACTGGACATCAGCAGCCTCTGAGACAGAATGGAGAAGTTAGCAGACCAGGAACATCCAAAACTGTCCAGCTGAACCCTCCTGAGCCCATCTGTCAGGGTCTCACCCCCACAGCTATTTCACATTAGAGAAAACAGCTACTCAGCTACTGCTCTCTGTCTTACTAGCTACAGGTGAATCTGAGAGCAATAGGTACATATACCACATGCAATATGAGCTTCTGTGCTCTCCAGTAAGTCTTTGGTGACAAAAGGTACGGACAAACTTTGGGAATGACTCACTCCGATAAGTGACATTTTATTCTATGGGGGTAAACTTGTATACAGTCACACAATCATTACAATTAAAAATATAGAAATAACATTGTTTCTACAGTGTAAGAAGAAAAAAATCAACAAACAAAGCCCAACCAAAATAGCTAAGGGATACATTATGTGAGTAAATGAGACGCTTTTCTGTCCCTCAGGTTCACCTGGATGCCATGGCTGATTCAAGACTTGTTACCACCTGACTGCATCCAGGGACGCTTTTTATACCTCTGTCAAACAGCCACCACTGTGTTTTTTTGTGGTTGATTTAACCAAATCTGGAAAAAACTGCATAGCTTGCACACCAAAGGAAAAGGTATGAGAATACTATGCTGTTTATAGAGAGAATACAGAAACACATTTAGAAAAGTGGCTTTCCTATTTCCTTGAGATATTCAAAGAAATATGAGATATCCCACAGCAGCTAGAATCTTCTAGGAATATTTGCTTCTGTGGTATCTCCCTTTTTGACCAACACTGGAAGTTTTCACTGTTGCAAGCAGAACTTTTAAAAACCTGACCTTATAAGCGAGGCTAAGAGGTTTAGCTGAGAGCTACAACAGTCATCCTCTCCGGTTTGGCCATGGATGACATTGTACAATTCATACTGTCCAGCGAGTAACACTTGTACTGACTACTGCATTGCATTTCATGGCTTGTATTATGTTCTGGTTCCGAATATAAAGTACAAAGAGTAGGATTATACTAATGTAGTAAGTTTCTTTCTACATGTTTTAAAAATTAGCATTTTTTTGGATGGTTTACGGCTTACTTGTGCACTTAATGTATTGAACACCCACATGCAATTTAAGTTGCAAACTTCAACACAGTATTTCTACATGCTATAGAAATGCAGAAAATTTCCTCACGCCCTCCTCCCGCTACGTATTCGTACTTCTTATGTCTGCCAGATGGTGTGGAGCAAATTATTCTAGCACTCAGACCATGTGAATTTTAAGCAGATGAATATAACAGTCTGTGCAGCACTTTGCCTTCTTTTATCATTGACTGTGGTGCTGGCCTGTTTGATCACACCCCAGAACAAACAAATCTCATTAATCAGTGTTTTCCTTTTTTTTCCCCCTTGGCTGCTTTTTCCTTTCCATTCACTTCTGGAGAATTTCTTTGGGAAGCCTTGTTTTTAGAGGGAGACAAATTTTTCAGTCTGTTTGGTGCTTTTATTTAAAAGTGAATTTATCTTTAGGTAAAAATGCCAGCTTGATAAAACTGAGAAATAGTGCAGTTCACATAGAAATGAAACTTGGCCTGGACATCTATGATGTAAGTTATCCACTAGTAATCTACAGCAATTTACATCTCTGTAGTTTAAAGGGTAATGTGATTTAAAATCCATGTACCTTACATTACAAGGACTCTTACCGAAACCATCATTGAAGATTCTGAATTATGCAATTCCAATATAGTTACTTCACCTCAAATGTCAGCGACATCAGCCAAGCAATAATTTGATGATGTCGCTTAATTCACTCTGCTATGACTGAACTGGTCTTGACGCACTCCTGACTTTTTGTTTTACTTTCAGTTCACAGAGTTGTAAAAATATTGGTCAGAAGGGACCTTCGGAGATCATCTGGTCTAACTGCCCATGTGATTTGTGACTTTTGCCAGTGCTAGATCAGGTCAGCCACAGCTTTATCCATGTGAGTCTTGGAAAGCGACGAGGATGGAGATTTCACTGTCTCCCTGGGGAAACAACAGTATGAACCCACTCCAGTGCCACACTGCCCTCCTAGTGAGTCCAAACCTAACTGAAATTTGTGCCCATTGCCCCTTGTTACATTGTCTGTTACTAGGGAGAAGAGTTTTGCTCCATCACCTTTGTGACTCCCCTTCAGGCATTGCAGGCTGCTAATAGGTTGCTGCTTAGCTCTTCTTTGCCAGCCTGACCAAGCCCAGCTGTCTCATTGCACAGCGATGGCCAATGACCAACCACTCCTCCTTGATGCCCCAACTGTCTCGGTGGCCCTCAGATGGCCCCTCTCTAGTTTCTCCACATCCCCTTCAAAGCTGGACATAGACTCCAGATATGCCCTGGCCAGTGCGCCTCACCCACAGTGTCTGAGTGAATCACCCTCTTCACAGCTGACTTAAGAAAACAGGTACTATTTAATACTACTGGCTACTGAGTTTTTGCAGTGGTTTTCCTGTATTAGGACTTTGAACCATAAAGATGTATGCTTCTTAGAGAACTATTATGGAATACACAACTTTTGGTAAAGTCTTGGCTTTGCTTCTTGACTACTGGAGCTGCTTGCAGGTTTCAGAAAACCACAATTTAAGTACATTCCAAATAAATATCAAGCAAAAATACAGTCTTTTGCTCTGTTGTTTTCCCTAATAAGCTCTTTGATGGGGATGGGAAAGAGCTGGAGGTTTGGGGAACTGTGTGTGTGGGTTGTAATGCTAATTTCAAGAGCTAAATTTAATCATGCAGCAATTTTTTGCTACATAATAATATGTACAGATTTCTATCAGTGAAGACCTGCCCAGAAATATAGAATCCAAACTGGGAGGGCGTCTTAATGTTGAAGGTACAAGAACACTGTAGTAAGCGATAAAGAAACCGTTACTTATCTTCTCTTCAAAATTAGAAGCCCTTGTTAATATTCCAGCACAGCCCTGGCTTATGGAGCTGCTTGCAATAGCAGCAGATCTGTTTGAATTGAAATGAAAGATGACGGAAGAAATGAAAAATATAGTGCAGCAGCCCAGTGCTGATAGCCGTGTATGGTACAAACCACATTGAGAAATGGGCAGGAAGGAAGAGGCACTAAGAGTAGCACCAGTGCAGACTGGGATGAATTGCATCACAGGTGTCTTGAAAGAAAATATGATGAAACTCAGAAAGCTGCATTCACCGAACAACAGCAAGGTCAGAATTTAGGTTAACGCTTAGCTCTCATCTTGACTCAGTGTAGGGTAATTCGATTTATGTGCTATTTAGCATTAGGAATTTTTCTCTTTCTGTTTTTTCTTTCTTTCTTATTCTCACCTGCCTCAATGACAAAGTCACAGTAGCGTTCTGCATAGCATCTGGGCTCATCTCCTGGGAGATCTGTGACATTGTACCTTGAACATATGGCCACTTTGCGCTTTCCCTGACCAAAGTTTCACCTGCAGCCTTCTCTCTTAATCTGTTCTATATTCCTCTTTTTCCTCCAATGAAATATTAGCTCTGCTTCTCTCTCCTTTGTCGTTTAGAGTTGATTTCTCACCATTGGTAACTTGCAAATTATTTTTGATTGAAAGTAAATGGTGGTGCGTGGGAGAACATACACAGCCCATGCAAGCCGGTGCACGTGTGCAGAGCAGAGGAAGACTGCTGAGGACAGGCAGGGCTGCATAGCCACAAGCTGTACATATTTGAGAACATTAGGATAAAAGGGGAACAATAGGTAAGAGACAGGTTTGAGGTTTGCTATTTCATATAAATGCGCTGATGAAGAGACACAAGCTTGCACATTAAATGTTTGATGGGGGCTTTAAGCCAAAAGAAGGTGATACCCTTCCTTTTCCTTAAGTGATTTGTCTTTCAGTTTTACTTCCTGTGACTCTTACATCTTCACTTTAAAGGTTTATCCCTTTAGAAAGTCTGAGAAGTATCTCTATTCAAAAGGCTGAATTTTTCTTCATCTTTCTTCTGTTTCTGCTTCTCTTTCTCTTGTAACTGTCAGCCCTTATGTTCTTCTGTCCCTTTACCACCTCTGTTTTTTCCCTTGGCATTCTCATTTTTAATACACCCTGCTCTCTTTCCTTCATCACAGGGCTGAGATAAACCTAAAGAAGTAGTATCCCTCCAGGGAACACACAGATGATAGGCACGAGCAGAACTGGGTGATTTTGCGAATGCAAGAGTGCATAGGACAAACTATATCTCAAAAACTTTGTGCTGAAATAAATTAGTATTTTTCATACTGACCCTATGAAACAATGCAATTTTCAGAGCAAGTCAGCAGATGTTTTTAAAAGCACTGACACCAATCTCAGTCTTAACTATTGTAGAGTTAGTACAGAAAAGTGATTTGTTGTTAAGGTATGACAAAGCAGATTATGAACATGTCTCTTAGCTATTTCTTAGTATTAACTACAGAGAACATGTTAATTCAATAGTATTAATCACCGTGGCTTTAGCCAGGGGTGGCATTTATTCTGAATCAGAATAGAGATGGCAGATGCTGCGGCTACAAATAAAGCTACCATAGACCACCTGCAGAATCTGCAGTGGTTATTGTTTAGTGGCATTCTTAAAGCACAAAGCAGCAAACCTCTCCCAGATCCATCCTCGGGATTACAAGACGTTATTACCCTCAGCTTCCTAGCAATGTCCTCTGCTGGACTGTTAATAGTTTCCTGCTACCCTAATCTTTCAAGAAAGCAATTTATGTAAGCGCTCTCTAACTCATTTCTGTCCAAATGAGAAAGGTTAACTTAAAATAGTTCAAAAATCAGCTCTTTGTTAATGCGGCTTATTTGAGAAAAGTAGACCAGAAAGCCTATAAAAACTACACCTATGGGAGAACTTTAGAGTTAAAGGATGTGTGGGAGGGATATTAGAGCTTTCTGTTGTATGAATGTCTATTAATAGGCAGGCAACAGAGCTGCACAAATCTTGTTCTTGTTCTGGTTATTTTAGATTTATTTTTAAGTGTCCAAATAGATGCGCTGCTAAAAAGATGAGCACATAAGAGTCTCATTTGATTTAACATCCTCCACAAGGTCCATGGTATTTCAGCTATGTCTTGGAGGACTTGAAATGTTTTTTCCTACTTTACCATTCCTGCAGATGAACATGGTTCACTGTAGGATACTGCACACTTTTCATAAAATATGAAAGCTTTTCTGAGGATATTTGTGCTGAAGATTCAGTCCTTACCCCATGACTTGCACACACAGGGTGCTAAGCAGCACTGCCTTCTTCTAAAGGAAAGAAAATTCTCTCTCTGCTATAAAATTGCTGCAATATATTAATTAATTTCCACTAGAACTTGTGTAAAAAGAAAGCACATGTCAAATATCTTAATATTTCTGTAAAAAATGCTGAATAAGTGTTTTTCTAAGAACAGCTAATATTATTCATGTAAATGTATCAAAATCAATCAGGATGTCACTTCAATGCAAGATCAGTCATCTGGTATGGAAAAATGCATATTAAAAAATAGCTTTTACAAGAAAATACGCAATTCTTTGGTCCTGATCCTCCAAAGACACATTCAAGTACTGAACTTAATTCACTATGAGCAGCGTCAGGCTGTTACGTCACGGATTTTTTCAGGCGATCTGGCAGCTGACACAGTGTCCCGTCTCCGCTTGCTTGTCTGTGTCCCCATGCTGCTCCGTCTGTTGTCTTTGTTAGGAAACCAAACAGGCTAAGAAACTGCTTTTACACTGTTGTTGCAAGGCTATTTTTTAGCCATATCAGTTTCACAGCCCGATGCGCTGCATGACGACCCAACCAACCAGGCCATAGCGAGGGAGAGGGGACTGCAGAGATGGGACTGAGCAGTCAGGACTGGGAAGCTCAGGGACTGCTTAGGTAGTGCTGCAGCATGATCTTGAGAAACCTCATTTATTCCCATGGAACTACTTGGTGCATGTTGAGACTGGGCTGCATGTTACATATTTCATGTACCATTGTGTAGACAGAAGGTACTTAAAAAAAAAAATTACAATTGCAGAGGAAAGCACCTCTTTACCTGTAATAACCTCATTTCTGCCTCCCTTCTTATTATAGCAGTATTACAGTAATAGTACAGTATTGCTCTAATAGCATTACACATTCATATAGTACATGAAAATACCATACACAATGCTGTACACAATATAGTAGTATCAGACATTCATAGAAGACAAAAAGAACCAGCGTTGCTTTATTTAGGCCATGTAGGCTGCATAACACCTAACAAGCACAGATGACTGCCAGCCATTCTCTTTTCTGGAGGCATCTACTACAACAAGGAAATGTTCACCGACATGATGCAAAACGGGGCACAAGAAAATGAAGCCTGAAAGCAAGCTGCTGCCTTCTGAACAAGTTATTTGCTCTGCAGTCCAGGTCCAAAGAGTCCGAGCGAGACGATGGCAACAGCATGCTTTCCAGATCTGTTTAGAAAGCAGCACTTACATAATAAATGCAACCTGTCCATATATAGATCAACTATCCTATGTGCCTAGGGCAGGCCCCGTTGTAAGACAAGAAAGAGGCCATATGTATGTCTCACCCTTGCAAAGGCAGAATTGTGTAAAAGACAAGGTCACCACTACGCTAAATACAAAAATGAGCCTCAGGGTACATGAGACAGTTCTTTATATTAACCTAGATATGGCTGTTACAGTTTTAAAAAATACTGCAAGTATAGCATACTCCTTGTTTTCAGTTGAGAGACAAGTTGCTCTATGTCTACAAAGGAGGTCACTCACCTGAGTATTGTATCAGCTCTTTTGTTTTTACAAGAAGGAGCAGCTCTAGCAGCAGCACCCTCTCCTTCCCCTTTGGGAGCAGTCTTGCTCATTAGAGAGAAGGAAATCATTACAGGGTATGCAATGTAATGTAATAGCACATTAATCCTCACCCTCCACCCCCCCCCCCCC
>VXBO01006269.1:115215-131249 GCA_013400135.1 Rhinoptilus africanus | reverse complement strand
GCCCGCCATCGGCCTTCGCGGTGGGGCCGGGCCCCTCGGTGGTGGAGGCGGATGGCGGTAGCGGCGTGGTGGGGAGCGGGCGGGGAGAGGCTGGGGCGGGGGGAGGGGGGGAAGGCGCCGGCCCAGCCGCCTGGGCGAGCGGGGCTGGGCTCCCCGCGGCGGCGGAGCCAGGGGCGGCGCGCTGCTCGGCCCACTCCCCGCGCCCGGCTTTGTTTGCGGCCCTTCTTGTTCCTCGTCGGTTATTTTCTTTTGCTCCTTTTTTGGTTTGTTTCTTTTCTCCCCTCTCCGGCGTAAGAGGTCTGGCAGATGTGGCCCTAAAGGTCAGCACGAGGTTTGTTCTGCCTGTATAATTAGTGCCTAGCGTCGTAGGAACGTTTTTCCTTTGTTAACGTTTTTCACTCAGTAGCCGGCAGGGATACGCTTGACTTTCAGTAAGAGTCGGTGGTGAGGTGGGTTTCAGGATAGGGGTCAGGGGAGGGATTATATTTTTTCCTTAGTTTTGCAAAGATTAAATTTTAGGATTGTACCGCACAAGCTTTAGCAGTTTTTCATTAAGGTTAATGAAATTGGAGGAGCACAGACAATATATTAATGTCTGTCTATACACAGTTAATTTAGAGCCTTCTCTGCATAATTTCTTGCCGTCTAGTTGAAGGGCCAGGAAGGTGAGCGGCTCTTTGAAGTAAATTTCTGAAGTCCAAAGGAGCACAAATGTTTAGCTAGTCTGTTCTTCTTGATGGAGCACAAAAGACTTCGTGAATTAATCCATTTCTAAAGCCCAGAAACATTGTTTTGGACTAGAGTATTTATCAAGAAAAATACTTAAGCTAGTTCTCAAAGCTTGCAATAAAAAAAAAATAACAAAAGTCTATCGTTGCATTTAGTGTTCATCAACAAACAGTCTTTGTAAAACTTTTTTTTTGAAGGTGAGCTTGTATAAATCCAGTTTTTAGGCCCTAGAGTTTAATGCGTTTTTTCTCTGCTGAGCAATAGTGAATGTTTGTTATCGAACATCTATTTCCCGTATGTAGGATTCCCATGATTTTTGTTTTAAATGAAAGTATTGAGCTATTTATCTCCTTTGATACATTTTTTGTGTACTTTGCCAGAAGTTGAAATAGCTATTCTGGGTATACAGAGAAGTTGTCCATAAGCAGCTTCTTTGTACGTAAAGATTTCTTGAAACGTTCAAATACCTATGCCAAAACTGGTCATTATTTAAATGTGGTACAACTGTTATGGTTGGTTGTAAAGATATTCTCAGGTCAGTATTTCCTTGTTTGTATGTTGGTTAGTTTTATAGTTTTGGCATAGTTTTATTTGGCAGTGTTTTTACTGATTATCCACTGTCATCCTGAACTCCTAGTCTTACCATTTTGTATATACTGTGATAAGTTCCCACCAGTGGTAGAACTTTTTAACCAGAAGTCTTTGACCTTTATGGCACTTAAGAACTATACAAGTGCTGGTCTTGTGCCCATTCCTTGTTCCCTCCTCCTCTGCAAATAAAACCACTAAATGGCACGGAACTGAGAACAAGTCACTACAAGCATAAATGAGAGTGATTATTTCTAGTATTACTTGAAATCTTAATTCATGTAACACAAGCTATACTAATGTTACACTGTCTTGATTTATTTTAGGGTAGTTTCTCTTTACAGCTTATGGAAGGCTGTAAGGAATTCGCACAGAGGTATTCTTGTTAGTAGTGTGTATGTACATGTCTTATTCTGTACCAAGGGTGTCTTTATGCAATTTAGTTGGTTTTGGAGCTGAATTAAGCTGAATTAGGTCCTTGGATGGTTATCACTTGACATGCAGAACAGCAGTTTATCTTGCGTTCAGCCTGGACCACCTGACTAAATATGAAAGTTTCATCAAGTTACCTTATATTTTTTTAGTTCCTTTTTACTTGGGGCCTGTATTGATGTGCGTGGCTCTGCATCGCAATGATGCCAGGCCATCAGGCTTGTAATTGTTGGTGTAACCTTAAGCATCAGCATGACACCTGTTTTCTTCCAGTCTTGAAGTGTCATCTGTGCAGTAAAAAACTTTTGGAAAAATGGGAATTGTATAGAAGGTTTTTGGTTACAGTGTTTGTGTGAATTGCGTACATACTGTTTAAAATCTGTTAATTTTTTCCCAAACATACTTAACTTCAGTTGTTGTTCTGTAACATCACAGTTGCTGTGTTAGTGGGATGTGTTATTCAGACTAACTGTACTCTGTGTTTTTTATGTATTGAACAGAAATTCTCCTTTAGCTGCATTCACTTTATTGTGTGAACTATTGCCAGGTCTAGTAATGGCGAAAAACCACTGATGTTCTGCTGGATGTGCTTAGGCTTTCCCTGTGATGATCAGTGGTTTTACCTTTCGCCCTTTGTTTCCATTTTCACTTTTATATGCTTTTTATCCTCTGATTAGTGATTGCTACAGTGTTTCTCTTGCATCCACATGTGTATATGTTATATATATGTAATAGAGTAGTGAGGCACTGGAACAGGTTGCCCAGGGAAGTTGTGGATGCCCCATCCCTGGAAGTGCTCAAGGCCAGGCTGGATGGGGCTTTGAGCACCCTGGTCTAGTGGGAGGTGTCCCTGCCCAGGGCAGGGGGGTTGGAACTAGGCGATCTTAAAGCTCCCTTCCAACCCAAACCATTCTGTGATATATGTATGAACGTAAGAAAGTGAAAGTAGATAGACCTCACTTGAAAAACAAAGTAAAAAACCCCTAAGCTCTTCTGGTTATGGAGGCTGTTAATGAGATTCAGGCACAAGATAAATGTGATTAAATTATGAGTCTTTTATTGTTCATTCCTGGGTTTGAGACCAGTCTTCTCTGTGCAATAATGAAAAGTAACTTAAATGTGACAGCTCATAAATGAGCAACTGACAAGTTGCATTTTTAGAAAGTTTAGTAAATTCATATGGGAGAATAAATGTCATTCCTCTTGTCCCTTGTTGACCAAAGGAGTCTGGATGTGCCTGCTAAGTTTCAGTAATAATGTGAGACTGGGAAACATTTTTTGGGGGGAGGGGAGTAAAGTGCTGCTATGAATAGATAAGTATTAAAGAGTAAGTTTGAGGGCATGTTACACGTTGTGGGTTTTCTATGCTGAGATCTAGTTGCCTCTGCTTCTCTTCTTTTTTAAAACAAGAAAGAGACACAACTCTCTTGATTAACCCATAAGCAGTTGTTTATTTCTGAAACGTAGATAGAACTTGATAGGTTTGTTTCTTATTTGTATGATTAAACAGCTGTAAGAGTTCAATGAAGAAACTGAGAAATGGGGGATTAACAGGACTTTCCATTCTGGATCATATTTGTAGTCCATTTAACCCACTGCCTTGTTATTTTTATCTATGTTTTAAGCACACACTAATTACTACCAACACAGAAGAACACAGTGCTGCCCTCTCCCTTGTGCTGCAAGTGAGTGTTTGTGAGACTAGATCAGAATTAGAATTAACATTGACCGAGCTGGCCTAGGGAGGGCTTGTGCTTCACAGGGCCGTTGAAATGCTTGTGCCAACACATGGAAAGGGTGTCCTCTGTTCATTTTAGCAGTAGCACTGGTTTACATGAGGCTGAAGCATACCTGAAAATACACTTGATGATTTGTGATGTAGAAGCTTCTGACATCACACTGTTTAAGTAAATGGTTATTGAATGGTTTGGGTATTTTTGGTGTGGGTTGTTTGGTTTTTTTTACACTTTGACTAGATACCAGTGAAGAATAAAAGTCCTTCAGAAGCACACATACACACACAAACACACCAAAACCCAAACCTTAACCCCCACTATTATTAGTGCGTTTTATTCTTCCCTTGTGTGAAGTGTGTGCTGTTACCAGGTTTTTGCTGTTTACTATTCTTAAATTGCTTTTCTACCTTTATTTCCTTTTTTCATTAATGATGTCACTGTCTGACCATGCACTTGTTTATCTCAGCAGCTGCAAATATTTTAAAATCTGATTGTGAATAGCTCATTAACTACAAGTCCAAAGCTTTATTCCTATCTGAGATGTGCTATTAGACTCTTCCACCAATAAATGTAGCATAACGGCACCTAGTTCCTTCAGTTTGTGACAGGGGTAACTTTTCTATACCAGAGAATATGAACCTGTTGGATTCTGTAATGTTTGCCTGCCATTTTACAGCGAGAAGAGATTTCTAGCTTGTACGATATTTGACTGTGTTAGAAGTAATGCTATCTCAGATTCAAGCAAATTACCTAGAAGAACCTTAATTTTCAAACAGTTCAGTATCCAAAGCTTTAGGAAAATCTATGTACAAGTGACTGTAAACAATGTTTTGTAATCCTTCTTTCTTTTCAGTGGGTCTGTGTTAAAAGAAGTTTTCTTAAAAAACCAAACTTACGGAGACAACCTCTGAAGTCATAATATATTGAGGTCTTGGGGGAGGGTGTGGGTGGAATACAGCCTGCGTTCATTTATATAAGATTGGTGCAGCACATTTTGAATTAAAATTTATAGAATCAGTACTAATATAATCTTGGTTACTTCATCTTCTCTATAGGTAGGAATTTGTTTATTGCTTCACCAGTTATATTTGCATGCCAGCTGCATGTTAAAAAGAAAAAAAAAAGGCCATGGAGAGGAGTGTTGTCTAATAGTTTTCTTTAGAAATGCTCTCTTTCTTTCAGGCATGCCTGAGTGCTGGTAAAGATGAGAGGGAAGTTTTGTTTTCCCTGAATGACTATTCCTAAAAATGTTTATATATGCATTTACTATAAGGTTGGTGTTGATTTAGCTTGTTGTTTTGGCTTTTTGATGGGATTCCAGTTAAGGTAGTGCACAAAAGAAGCTGAAGCTGAGGATATCCTCAGTTTTGTAGGCAAAGGTGCCACTAATTTTTTGACTTAGACTAGTGTAAAATGTGGTGGGGTGTTTTTGTAAAGCGGGGCTTATTTCAAAGTGCTGAATTAGGATAAAATTAGGATTTTTATCAAAAGCATGTAGCTATAGTTCTTTGCGTCAAACTGTATATTTCTTTGCAAGTGTTTCAGTGGAGGGAGAGTGAGATTATGTGCAAGAAGTAGTATGTGGATTTGCAAAATCAGAAACTGCCACTAAGACTGAGGCCAGACACTGAAATTTGAGTGGATAACTACAGTGAAAATAATACTGTTTTCCTTTTGCAAGTGCAATGAACTTTTTTGTCTTTATATTTGGAACAAATGGGAATACATAAATGCCGGTAGTATTAAGCGTCTAGTAGGAGGTAATACTGGAGAAGATGGTACAACTTGGTAGTGCTAGGTTAATGGTTGGATTTGATGATCCTAAGGGTCTTTTCCAACCTAATTGATTCTGTGAACTGTAGTGGCTGGTTTTAAGTCATAAGCTTCAGACTCAACAATGCATATATGTTGATTGAGTCAGAATTTTGTGGAAGGCTATGACCAAAATAAGCTACAAAGTAATTGTGGGATGTTAAAATAAAAATTTTTCTTCCAGGGCTCGTTTATCATCTTGAGTTAGTTTTGGTGGGTTAGCATAATTCCCTTGCTAGGTAGGCAAGAAGAATAGTGTTCTCTTATTTTTCTGCAGCAGCAGCAGCAAGTACAGGTGGGAAGAATTGTGAGAAAAGTCTGGAACATACAGCTGATTTCTTATAGTCATTAAATGAAGAGGGTTAAGGTGATGCTGTCTTCATGTGATAGCTTTCTTCAGTTTTGCCTGTAATGAGATGCACTGTGGCAGTGGTTATGTACAGTGGGTGTAATATGTATACTTAGTGTTCAGTATGCATCATAACGCTCTTTCTCTTTGATGCTTGTTCTTCCAGGTAGCTGTTGCAAGGCTTTTTAAAAGATGCGGTTTATGTCCACTTTGTACTAGATAACCTTTAAAGTTGTATTGTATATAAATTCCTACTCTGTGTTTAAATATTCAAGTATCTCTTTTTTTTTGCTGTGTCTCTTAACTCATTATAGGAAAGATCGTGACCGCGACAGGGACCGTGATGACCGTTCTAAAGATCGCGACAGGGATCGTGACAGAGATAGAGATCGTGACAGAGAAAGGGACAAGGAAAAAGATTTGCGGTCTACATCTAACTCTACGTATTATGCGTCTGCTGGGTTACCAACTATAAAACCAGCAATGATTCCACACAGTATTAACCCTTTCACAAATCTCCCCCATACGCCACGATATTATGACATCCTGAAAAAAAGGCTTCAACTTCCTGTCTGGGAATATAAAGAAAGATTTACAGATATTTTGATTAGGCATCAGTCGTTTGTGCTGGTCGGGGAGACTGGGTCTGGTAAAACAACACAGGTGAGTTCTTACCTATGTGATGCTACAGGTTTTTTAAAGGTTAAGACTGTTGCTAGGGGTGTGTGTGAGGGAAACTTTCTTTGGTTTCTTGAAATTCATTGTATATGAACACCTCACAAATTGCGAGCAAAACTAATTTGATTAATATTTTATTTGCTTAATGAACATGAAAGTGAGAAGAATCGTTCAGCATCTTTCCCTTTCACAATCCAGTCTTATTCTCTGTCCCCTGCTTCTGTTAGGCCTTATAATTGGTAGTTATCCTTTTTGGTAAAGGAATGTAAGAGATTTTAATGGCTAGACAGAAGTGTACTAATCCACTAACTGAGATGATGGTTCCAAATTTATATATGTAGTTTATTGTAGCAGCTGGAAAGTAGGAAAAAAATCACAGAAGTGGGGACTTGTTAGTGTTCTATGGAACTTACTGCTACAAATATGAACTTTAAGGGAATCGAAATGTTAGACACAATTCTGATGTGATCTGATTGGATGGTGTGTTTCGGTGATACTCAAACTTAAGAGGAAGTGACTTGTAGATTCATGGCTTTAAAAACCTTCTCAGCACTGAAAGTAGTGCTAACAGATCTGCAGGTCCTCCTCAACCGTTAAGAGAATTTTGAGAACCAGTAACCAGGGAAGATTTAAAATACAAGGAACGCCACTGTGTGTTTTATCAGGACAAACTTGCTCAAAACTTTAACCTATCCTTTGGTTGACTGTTAAAAATCTACGTGAGAAGTGATGTAAAAAAGTTCTTTGTTCTGTAACCTGATAAATTCCTTTTATCTAGGCAGGCAATAAAATCTGAAGAATCTTTTAGTCTTTATAAAATGGATTATAGCTAATTTACAGTAAGTCTTACAGAAATAAATTTTTAGTCATAAAATCTAGTAAAGTCTAAGAAGTGTGAAGGACGAAGTAGTACACTGGATATCTTTTATACCTGTACCTGAAATATTTGAAGTTATATGTCCTTCTTGTTGCAAATTTTAGGAAGCAGTGTGTTTTTTGGAAGGTAACCTTAGTGCATTATCTGTATTGCTTGTTTAACATGTATAACCTGAGACCAGGATCTTAGAGAATTCTTTGGAAAAGTTTGGTTATATAGTTACTTGGAAGAGGTAGTATTCTGAACATTCCTGTAAAGAGTTTCGTGCTTACCTATATGAAAACAAGACTTCTCGTTGCATCATATCAGAATTTCAAGATCTAAAGGTGGGGGAGGATGTTCTTGATGTCTGTGACTTAAAGTTCAAATACTACTTACTATCATGTTGTTCCCCAGACATAAGTTTCTCCTAAATTGTCTTACTACTTCACCCCTTACTTTCTGAAATAACTTAAGAAACCTAAAGCATCTTTCCTAAAAATTGGATTTAAGCTACCAAAAGTGCATAAGCTATTTTGGAAGCTTCACTGCTTCCTCTGAATTCTCTCTATGAGGTAAGTTTTGAAATAATTGAGTGCGTGTAGGAACATACCACTGAAAATGATCCTGCTGCCATTTAATGAAAACTTTTTTTTTGCATGTGATAGCGTCACATCCTTTTTGCGATCAGCTACTGTCTTAAAACCAGTTGTGGGTAGTTGGTTTTCTTCTCACAGTAATTGATCAGAGTAAGAGAAATAATTATCTGTGGTTAAGAAACCCTCTAATGCTCAAACTGAAGGTGTACATTTATGCTTGCTTTTATTGGTATAAAGTTTGCATTATTTGAAATACCTAATGAATTGTTCTTCTCAAATTATTATCTCCCCTTTCCTGGTGATAGTAGAAGGCTATATAGTAGTAGATAGTATTTTTGAGAGTGAGCTGCTGCCTGTCAATTCCCTTCTCTGCTTATTATGTACAGGTTTTCCCTTTAGTCTTGTAGAGCATCCAGATTGGGAAACTTCTGGCTTTAACAATGGCAACAACAGGAGATAAAACTTTGAGAAAAGTCTTGTTCTACATAGACTTAATCCCAAAGCACTGAAGAAGTATATTGGAAGCCAATACCATTAATTTTTAAGTCTTCAGTTTTGCAGTGGCTTGATTTTAGTATAAACTTAGCCTTCTAAGTTAACTGTTTTCTTTAAATGCTCTTTGAATATGCTCAGTGGTGGAACAAGTGTGCTGAATTTCTTTTAGAAAGAGGTTAAGTACTTGCTGTAATTGCAACGTACGCTCCCTTTTAAATGTGGGATCATATGTGGTGCTGGTATAATAATTTAAATTTCTTCCATAGATGGAATAGTAGAGTAGCATCTGCTTTCTTTCACTTGAGAATCTTAACTATAAAGGGTTGGCTTTTGTTGACATAACATAAGGGATGCCGCTTTGTCAGCAAGTTTTCTTGGCATGTGAAGTTCAGAAGCAAGGTGATTCTGAGTGTAGCTTAGTCTGCTGTCCTTGCAGTCCACAAGAGAATTAATGTGGGTAAATCATTCTATGATTTTATGAAAAGTCTGACACATTTTCAACTAAGGAAAATTCTGAGAATTCTGCCATATAACTTCTAACAGAGAAAGTTTTTAAGAAAGTTAAGTGGCTCAGAAAAGCCAGAAGGACAGTGCTTTCCCTCTCTTGCCCTGCATCGCTTTAAAAGCACGCCTTCCCTTTGGCTTTGTAATAGTCTTCAACAGCCCTCAGTCCATTTATCTTTGGTCTTAGAGGCCACTGTATGTGTAGTGCTGCTAAGGGTTTGAAGAACCCACAATGATTTATTGTTGTTTAAACAATTATTCTGTCACCCAGTGACCCCTGCACACCTGGGAAGGGTCAGTGGGGAAACAAGGAAACTCAGGGGTTGACATATAAACAGATTTAATAGAATGAGACTAGATAATTGACATTAATAACATTGAAGAACTGATATTGATCCTGATACCAATATAAAATATACAAGGATTATACTGAGCCAGTTATATCAGCAGGAAGCTGTGCACTCCCAGCAGTGGACAGCGAATGTTGGACACTGCAAGTGCTACGGCTTTGGGAGGCAGGGAAGGCCTCAGGGTTCCGGCACTGTGGCAAGAAGTTCTGTGGATCGCAGCCATTAGGGAATAGAGACCCCCTCAGCAAACTTTCTAATTTATATTGACTATGACATTCATGATATGAAATAATCCTGTTGGCCAGCTTGGGTCAAGTGCTCAGGTCTCGCTCTTCCTTATCCCTGTACCTGGCTAGCTTGAAAACACTCAGACCTTGAAACCTGCATACTGTAGATAGCTATAAAGTAAATCTTTTCACAAATTCGGACACCAGAGTCTTCCAGAAGTGCAGTTTTCCCAAGTATTAGAAGAGACCTTACTGAAAAGTAAAATTACTGAAAGAGAAATAAATCCTGTGTTGCTCAAATCGGGACAAGTCCCTACCTCCTCATGCTTATGGAGGTTATATTTAATAATCTCTGAAGTGAGGAAGATCTTGAGGTTAAGGGGTGCTAACTAAAGCTCTTCCTCATGCTTTTGATACTGATTAAATGACCTTTTTAAGCAAAGTCAAGGGTTTTGGTGATTTGTGGGGTTTCTGTGTTAGTGGAGTTGAGTTCACTTTTTATGTTGGGTTTTATAGGAACCAGGTAAGTGTTCAGTATGTTCCCAGTCACGGCTGAAGTAGAAAATGTAGTATGGCACAGTCCTCCTTCCTAGTATTTGTATGTCTCCTAAAGCTGGATGTGAAAAGCATTCTGGTGGTCATATAGATCAGCTTAACACATTGAAATCTGTGTAGCCCTTTTATTTCATTTGACACCAGTACTGTAGGTTTTGCTGTTTACTTGAAAAACACTTCTAAATTATTTTTATTTCATGCTACTGTGGCCCAATAGACCTGCTGTTTTGAAGTTTATTTCAGGACTTGCTCTGTTTAAAGTCAAGAAGCTTCACCTAGTATGTTTAGAGTTGAGTTTTTATTAGTGTCTTGGGAAGTAAATTCCTTTCTCTACCCTACGCGTTAGGGGAATGTGTACATGTTAAAGGATAGGGTTTCAAGTACATGCTATCAGTATTCAAGAACTGGCTATTATTTTTAGTGTTGAATAGAGGTTCCAGAAATTTGAGTTCTTTTCTTCTTGGCAGTCTAGTAGTCTCCTGTCATATTTTGATAGTCTTTGCTTTTTTTTTTGTTTTGTGTTTATAATGGAAGTATGTTCCTCATTTAAAAAAAAATAATCATTACAGTCTACACTTGCCTGCTTGTGAGTATGTTTTAGTGGTCGCTTATGTCCATTTTGCTGTGGAAGTAGGCATTCTGGATGAGAAATTTTCCTGGTTTAAATTATACTGCTTTTCCTGTATTTCCACATTGGCACAATGTATGTATGGGTTTTTTTTCCTCTGTAAATGTGAGCTGCTAAGAATACTTAAAAAACAGTTGCTAAGGAGGAGTGGATTTTATTTGATCTGTAGACTTAGAACTAGTTATACCTGGACATACCTCCTCATAAAATGTCACACTGAGAACATGTTAGGAATATTGCATCTTCATCGAACTGTAACTGACCTTTGAAGTACTTCGGAATAAAGCTGCTTATTATGGATGGTTCTTACTGTTTCCAGATTCCTAACAGTAGCATAAAACTCCTGACTGACCAATGAGTGCTAACATAGGAAGCAAAGCACAGAGGTTTCATATCTGGTTGATAAAATTTCAAAAGAACAATAACAAAACTAACATAACTAATTGTTAATTTTATTTGTTGTGATTCCTGACTAAGATGATTTTTATATCACTAAAACTTTTTTTTGCTTAATGTATTAATAAGCATTACTGTTTAAAGCCACAAAGTATAATTTGCTTACTGTAAAACAAAAAACTGTGCTACAGATCTCAAAATTCTGAGGTTAAAGTTTAATTTTGGTTGCTTTGGAGCATGTTGGCTGCTGCTAAATGTCTGTATCAGGTACTGATCTAACAGTGCTTAAATGTACTGTGAACGTGTGTGTTTCCTTGATAACTTTGAAGGTCGTTATGGATATACTTCATGTGAGTGTGCTTTATATAGTGGCATGGGATCCAATGAAGTAGTCTATCTGCTCTCGTGCTTCAGATATTTTTGTGCACGCGGCTGGCATCTCAGTGGAATTATAACTAACTTTACTTGACACAATAGAAAGATTGCAGATTATATCTTGCTATTTGAACTGTGTTTAAAACTGAATTTTATTCTTGACAGATCCCTCAGTGGTGTGTTGACTACATGCGCTCATTACCTGGACCAAAGAGGGGAGTAGCATGTACCCAGCCTAGGAGAGTAGCTGCAATGAGTGTGGCACAGCGGGTTGCTGATGAGATGGATGTCATGCTGGGCCAGGAGGTTGGTTACTCTATTCGATTTGAAGACTGCAGTAGTGCAAAAACCATTTTGAAGTAAGTATGGCAACTGTCAGGTAAAGGTATAACACAACCTACTCGGAGGTGGGGGTAATCGTAGAGTGATATAGGGTGTGAGCAGAGTTATGAAAGGAGTAAATGAGGAGGGGAGTGAATCTATGGACAGACACTTTCTGTGTCTGAGTGTAAAAGAGACATGGGAGCCATAGCATGAGCTGAGGGAAACCTGGAACGTGGGGCTTGAGAAATCACTGCACCCTATGTAAATTAATTTTAAGTGATCCATAAAGAAGGGGGTGATCTGAAGAAGTATTTTTACGATTAAGGTGCTATTCAGAATAAGGCCCTTCACCATTCAGTTTCTTTTTATGTATGCATTCAGCTGACCTTTGGCTGTGGTATCTTCCTACTCGGGGTAATGGTGGTGAAGGTCAGTAGCTTGCTTCAGTGAGAACTACCGCAGCGTTTCAAAACGGGCCTATACCTGACTCTGGGACACAACCTGTAGTGGTTTAGTTGTCACAGATTGCTGTGCTGTGTAGGTGGAACCAGGCCCGCTTCATACATCATTTGCAGATGGCATTTGGCATGCTCAGTTAAAAAGGATTCCACATAGTGTGGTTCAAGGACTAGTGCTTGTCTGTCAAAAGATTCTCTCATGCTTATATAAGTAGTTGAAGGCTGGGAATAAAGTTAACATGTAAAAAGAAATTTAACTGAGATGGAAAAGTGAACAGATGATCTGCAATCAGAAAAAGGGAGAAACAACTGCAGAAATAGTATTTCTAGCATTTCTGAGGATTTTTTTCCCTTTCTTTTCCTGCATCTGATTAGAGACCTGGAAGTCTGCCAGTAATAGTCTACAAACTAGTTATAAATGTTGCTAAATGTTGTTTCCCCTTCCCTTTTGTTTTAAGCTTCCCTCCCTAGTCCTGGATTTCACTTACACTCTGCAGTAATTTCTTTTTGAAAACTTAAAATAGGCTTGTTGGCTTGTTGGAAATAGTTTACTGATGTTTCTATTCTAAAAAAGTTGATTAAAGGCTTAGTTCAAGCAACCTAGCAGATGATATGGGAGAGGATTCTGTATCAGGCTTATTTAATAAAATTTGTGTTGAAATTGTTTGTGTTCAGGTACATGACTGACGGTATGTTACTTCGTGAAGCAATGAATGATCCTTTGCTGGAGCGCTATGGTGTTATAATTCTTGATGAGGCCCATGAGAGAACACTGGCTACTGATATTTTGATGGGAGTTTTGAAGGAAGTTGTAAGGCAAAGATCTGATTTGAAGGTCAGTAATGATGAAGCCGGAGAGCATATAATTTCTGGTTGCAGGCGTACCAAATAAGGTGTCTGTGTGCTTACCATTACCTGATTTTTCTCATCAACTAAAGTGTATCAACTGTGTTATTTGTTTTTTTCATCTAATGCTAATCTTTATTGGAAAGATAACTCTAGGAAATTCTTAATGCAGCTTGTATTGAGGAAAATACTAGAAGCAAAATAATTGTAGTTTAACCTTGCTGTATTTGACTAGGAATTTTTTTGGGCCTTTAACAAGCGTGCTGCATTCAGGTGATAAAAGCATGCTTAAATTGCAGTCAGCAGTTGAGTTTAGTTTCTTCCTATTATGTATTTTATGCATAACATTGCACAAATTCGGAGTAACTTTTTTTTTTCCTTGAAACCTACAGGTTATAGTTATGAGTGCTACTTTAGATGCTGGCAAGTTTCAGATCTATTTTGATAACTGTCCTCTTCTAACTATCCCGGGTCGCACCCATCCGGTGGAGATATTCTATACTCCAGAACCAGAAAGGGACTACCTTGAGGCTGCCATTCGAACAGTGATACAGATTCACATGTGTGAAGAAGAGGAAGGAGATCTCTTACTCTTTCTTACTGGACAGGAGGTACTTCCTTTGTTTTTATGTATCATTCTGTACAGAAACTGGTTTAAGTGACTTGTGTAGACCGAAATGTTTTGTTCCCTTTTCTGTTTATCATTTCAATGACCTGAGTCTTTCTAGCTGTCGTACACTTAAGGTTGTTAGTCATTATGTATGTATCTGTAATATGATGTGCAAGCCCTCTCTAAAATGAAAATTCTCATCTTACACGGGTACTTCTAAAATAGAAACTCAGCGTGAGTGCTATGTTTGTACTGATGCGAACTCAGAAGTTCTGGGTACCCGGTAGCATCCATGTTTTGTCTGAAAATGCAGTTTTGTGCAGTTCTGGATGTGTATTGAACAATTTATCTGAAGAATAATGGGTTGGTTCTGCTACTTAGCTGTCAGGAGTAGTTTTAATAAAAATGTTTGGGTTTTGTTTTTTATGAGCAGCTTTGAATATTAGGTTGTAGACTTTCCTTCTGTACCACAAATAGTGGGAGTTACGTCTCAGAAGTGGACTCACTGCCTTGCAAAAGACGATAGTACAAAAGCGCTTAAACTAAACTACATCAAAAAGAGGATTTTCTGGAACTTTTAAATCCTTTGCTTGAAATAAACTGCAGTGGTGGTGTGGTTTTCTTTTTAGTCCTAATCTCTTGCTTTGAAGCTCTTTTGAGTGTCCCTATTAGTAGACTGAGATGGAGAAGAGGTAAAAAACCCCCATAGGCATATTGTGAAAGTTTACTTGACTGGGTCAACCTAAAATTCCTGGTTTTAGTAGGGGAAGAAACGCAGCTAGCAAAAATGTTTTTCTGACTTTTTCTTTGTGCAGTCACTCCTCTTGAAGAAATAACCTTCAAAGGATGTGGAACAACTCGGTGTCTTTAAGCATACGCAATTTTAACTATGCCAAGGGGTGGGAAAAGGTACAAAAAACCTTGTAATGCTGAAGGTATGCAGGCTTCTTGAGTAGATTTGCCAATTGTGAAGATGTGTTGCCTCTTAGATGAGTTTTAAAAGACATTTTTGATTAAAATGTCCTCTGGCAGGTCGTCTCCCTTAGAAAACCAAAACGAGTGTCGCTGTAAAAGCAGATGCTCTGGCCTTTACATTTGTCCTTCTTTGTTTGGAGTATTGCTGTGAGTTAAAGTACAGGTAGGGAAAAATACTTTAATGGTTGTGACTTTGAAACCTTTCTGTTTGGTGTTAGAAGTTCTAGTTGAGACTAGTGTGGGTGGTAATGTGAGAATTAGTGAAACAACAGTGGGTGAATGAACCAGTGGCAACAGACAGTGCTGCTGTCCAGCTGTTTCATCAGATTTTGTTTTCTTAACAGGATGATAAATCAGGCTGATCTTTAACCTTTCATGAAGAACGAATACTTGCCCTTCTAATTATCAATTATAAATCATGTCCTTGCTACATTGGTTGCTGTGTATTGCTCTAAATAATTTGTTCTAACAATTTGGGAGGGTGGGGAGGATGGCTGTCTTCATATGTTACCAGCTTTGAACACCACTCAGGTTTGGCAAATGGCTCTAGACCCAAGTGGTCTAGTATCAATGAGTGCTACAGCGGTACGCTGTTCTATTGTATGAACAAGATCTTTGATTTCCACTGGGTTAATTTACAGAACAAAATGTATTATGAACAGATTTTTAATGAAATTGTGCATGTAGTACATATGAATATGTACAGGTGTATATATGCAATTTATCTAACAATATGCCTGTATTAAAACTTGCATTGGTAAGCCACTATCTTCTGTTTTATGTCTAGAGTTCTCCAGTTCACAGGTCTATGGATGATACTGTTCAGGGGCACTGGAGTGGCTCTGCCTGGAGCTAGTCTGAATTTAACCAATTAGCATGAAGCTGAAGTCTGGTTTAGCTTCTGTAGAGAAGCTTTGAGGGGTTATATCCATTTTGATTTATGCTGTTTTGAGGCCTCTGAGGCGTGTCTTTGAGCCTCATCATACATTCTACATGCGTACTACTGTTGAATCTGAAGTGATAGTACCTACTGTCATCTCAAGAGGTGGAAAGTGTGCTCTAGGTACCGCTACCAGTATGTGGTTTGGGTTCAGCAGGCTTAGTAGCTCCAGTCTTACTGTTGATTTTTGCTGGGCAGAAATGCTTTTTTCCTTTTGGATCCTGGAAAACAATATGAACATGGTGCAGAATGATTTGATTGTCTTGTCAGAAAGATGCATTTACAAAGCCAAATAAAGTTACATAAAGGGAAGATGTTCTAAGTGAAACCACGCAAGTGTGAACTGTCTGAGGCTTCATATGAGGAGTAATTGTGGTAGCCTAAGGCAGAATGAGGGTCCTTAGTAGCTACTGCCTTCAGTTCCCTCTGAACTTGAAGTAATTTTATATGAGCAGTAAGATGGATAGCAGTTAATTAGTACAGATTAGTCAGTACAATTAGGACAGTTATTAGTACAGTTGGTGGTGGAACCTGGAGATAGTAGGGAAGATTCTGTGTTGTCAGCCCCCCCC
>VXBO01006269.1:87803-115181 GCA_013400135.1 Rhinoptilus africanus | reverse complement strand
AAAAAAAAAAGTTTAAATACATTTGGAAACCAAAGGAATCTTAATTGTATAAGCCCGTTACTGGATGAAGATAAAATTGTTGTTAATGGTGCAGAAATAAGTGTTCAATAAAGACTTCCTTCGTGAATCCTGGAAGGAGCAAAAGTACATGATTGTTGCATGCACTGCTTTTCAGTCCATTAGTAACAAAAGAGGATGTTTTAAAAACACTTATTAGGANCACAAGGAAATAGTATAATTACATTTCAGTCAACATGCCTTTCTTAGACAATGGGTTTTGTCAAACTTGTTCTCAGCACTGAGATTACAGATATGGTAGTCTAGTTGTGTAGATACGTGTTGGTTAAACTGTACTTAGAATGTCTCAAGACTGGCTCACCCACAGATCTCGGAGGTAGCTGGTTTATTGTCTACTGGAGTTCTGCTAAAACAGCATTAGATTTCACACTCCGTTAAGATCAGAAATCTGAGAGTAGGTGTAAAATCCTTACAGATGAAACTTGTGGGGTGGGGGAGGCAGAAATGACGACACAGAAACTGTATAGATCTATCTTGCGTGGTTTGGTAACCTAGGCGCTTAGGAATGCAAAGTGTGTTCTCTGCCACCCCGGTACCCTTTTCTCTATAAAGCTAAATGCATCATTACACATCTAGGAGGAAGATTCCAGGGTGCCTCTGGAGATTTGGAGTACAGATCAGCACTGTTTTTCTTGATTGTAGATAAAAATACTGAAAAATATTGCTGTGAAGCTCTGGTGTCAGTGTTCCAGAAAGGTTTAAAATGTGATGTTAGTAAAACTGATGTTGGGGTAGAAAAGAGTTGCAGGATTTTTTGAGGTTTGGGTAGAAGGCTTTGGAAATTAGGATTTATTTTAAAGGTACACTTTTTTCATCACAGTGAGGCTAGTTAAGCATTGAACTATGAAAGAAAGTAGCAGAGACTTTCTTACAAGGAAAATGAAGTCCGAATTTGACAACTTTTTTTTTGGTCTCAGCGGTAGTGACTGGGTGAGGTTAAGGCAGTAAATACACTGGGCTGCAGTGAACACAGGTTGTGTCTTGTTTAGCCTTGTATGCAAAGTATTAAGGAGTTGGGAAGTGTAAATTGAAAGAAGTAATAACATTAATGCTGTACAAGTGTTAAAAGGAGGAAGATTTTTTTTTCCCTCTTCATTCATTTGAGATTATGTCAATATTAAGTATTTCAAATAGACCAGGTCAAAAAGATCCTGAATACAGGAATTGCGCTGAGGCAAGTTCAGCTTTGAGTTGTTGACAGAGCAGTTCTCAGTTATGGTTAAGTGTTGACTTGTTCCATGTACGACTTTTTTGTCCAAGTATGTCATTCTACAGACTTTTGTTTCTGAATTTGTATTCGGAGCATCTCCTGAAATGGTGCAGCTCTCGGGGCCAGTTCTGGCTGTAAACTATTGTTTCTTCCCTTTAGCTTGTAGCAGTTTGCTTTCATTCTTATAAGAAAAAAGGGAGATTAGTGAAGTTCCACATAGCTTTAAGGACAAAGACAAAATTTCTGGAAGGTTCATGACATCAAAGCTATGTGGCTTGCAGTGACCCTATTTGTGATGGGAATTCAACAGAGAAGGGGGAAGATGAGTTGTCTGTCAAATATTTCTGGTTTGGGAAGTCCTTTTTATTTATACACTTTGTCTTTGCCGTGTGTACTCATTTTACACGATGTGAAATTGTCGTATACTTTTTTGGGCATTCGTTTCCTTCAGGGTTTAACAGTTATGTCTGCTTCACTCATTTATCCAAGGTGAAGCTGAATCGAACTGTATATAGTGTGTAACAGCTGATCTGCTGTAGATCAGACTGTCATCTCCTATTTAAAAAAGTTTAAAGTATGCACTAACTGGAGCAGTCCTGAGGTTTTGCTCACCTCATGAGGTTCTTTGTAAGTGCTCCACATACAGGATCAACTGAAGAAAGGATTTCTGCAATAATGTTGCCAAGGACCATGTTTACAAAATCACTGAATTCTGTTTTGCATGCCAAGTGCTCGAATTGTTCCATTAAATGTGCTTAAAATGACATTGCTAGTCAACATCTTTCTGTAGGAACAGTTTTTCTAAAGATAATGAGATACAGTTTAGATCTTGAGACTGAGTGGAGCCTGACCAGCAAGTTAAATGGATGTTTACATACACCAGTTGGGCCTGTGCGCCACAATGAATGCCAGCACTTGAAGTACTGTGGTGGCTCAGGGTAACTTGCGGTCAGTCATAGTCATTTGGTAACTGCTGTTGAGTATCAGCGTAATCTCAAGCCTCATCCATGGCAGCATGGGAGTCCTGCACACAAACAAAAGGGAAGGGAATTCAGTTTAATGTTTGGGTTTTTTGACTGCCGTTCAATGGAACTTCTTTATTTAAGACTCTTGACAGTGTTTGTTCAGCACGAACTTGCTTCTTAAAGAAGCGGTGCACTGACTAAAAAATATATGCAACTGCTCCTGTAATTCCTTTCTGTTTCTCTTCTTGCTAATAGTAACCTTTCAGTATGAACACCTCGCTTCTTACTGGAGAAATATCATCAGGGAAAGAAATGAAAGTGAATTTCTACTGAGCATTCAGTTTGAATAGTGTAATAAAGACTTTATTTTCAACAGCAGATAAAGAAAAACATTTACTGTGCATGATAAGAAGCAAAATTGGTCTCTTCTGTGGTTAATTTTATACAGCTCCTTTTAGATGAACTGCTAATGATATGTTCAGATCCTTAGTTTTTGCTGCAGAGCTAGGGAATATTAAATACTGGAGCAGTGAGATGGTAAAATTGAGCAGTGGAGATGCGGTGTTGGAGGCAGCTGGGGAGGTATTGGTTTGTGGTTCATTTATTTCTGAGTCTCTTCCTTAGCTGTGTGTTCTGACAGAGCCTTAGGAAACAACGTGTTTCTAAATTAAACTGGCCCAGACCATCTTTAAAAGTCACATCTAGAAGATTTTTTTGTGATAAGGCTTTCAAAAGTGAGATCTGTTAGAAAAAAAACACATTACTAAATATTACTCCCGTGCATGCTTTCAGTCTTGTTAGTATTTACTTGCGCAAATCCAAGAGAATGGGTGGTGGTGAGGAATTGGGTGGCATTTAAGCACTAGTCCTGTAAGTGGTACTCTTGAAGTTAAGGCATGGGAAATCTTAGTTTTGAATGCTGACAGTTTTTCACCATGTCTTCCCAGATCATTTCTATCACGTTAAAGAAGTAGGCTTCTTCAGGAGACCTTCCTGTTGTCCCCTTCCCATGCTGTCCTTTGAATGTGGAAGTTTTTATATTTACTTCCTGTAATGGGAGCTAAAAAGGAAAATTCAGCACTGTTACGGTGACAGAAGAAAGAATTATTTAGTTTTACAAATAAGAGGGGCAGGAATTCGACTCTACCCTCTGTGTCTTATTCTAGCAGCAGTAGTTTTCCTGCATGTTCTGGGAGGAGGGATGGAAGCAGTACTGGGCAGTATGAGAGAGAGGTGGAAGACAAAGGGGCAGACTCTGGGAAGACAATCTTGGAGCATTAAAGAAACTGACCTGCAGCTAGTGCTTTCGGTGGCTAGCTTTGACTGTTGCAAAGAGGTAAGAGGCTCTCGAGTGGCATTCAATACTCATTGTACAAAGAGCTACAGTCCAGCAGTTTTAGCTGTGAAATCTCTCCAGGTGATGCTGAATATGTTTATTTCACTGAGTGGTTAAAAGTGCTTTGGAGTACTTCATTTTGACCACAACCTGAAGCATTAAATGCACTTCCTTTAGGCCTGAAAAGCAACTACAGCTCTTCAGTTTTCTTCCTTGAAACTGTTAGATGTGTAACCTTTTTCAAAGTGCGTGTGGACTTTGTGTACTGTTACTATAGTATTTAACACTTCATGGGTGAGTGTGTGTGACTCAAGACTGCCAGTTTGGCTTTTGAGTACTTGTATGTGTAGTTATACACACATAGATGAAGTTTTCTCACAGTATTTAGCTGTAGCTGGAGCAAAAATTCTGCTCTGTGTCAGCTTGGATGATTTAATATAACTTGTTCTTACAGATGTATTGATCTGCCATGAGAAGAGAAAAGTAAAGAAAGCACTGTGCTTCTGATTTCTTTGGAACTTGATATGAATAGCAGGCATCACTGTCCCCATCCAGAGGATGCTAAAATTTAATATAAGCAGCCATCCTGGCAGTCTTAAAATCCAGGACTTGTTTTGTTAACCGGCTTCAAACTCAGAGTTCCCCACTGGCTTGACTTATGTTTGCATTTCTAGCTGTACAGAAACACAGGTTCAGTGAGAAGAATGAAAAATACACCATCCAAGGTTTTTTTTTTCCCTAGGCACTAGTCATCAGCATGCTTTTCTTTGGAAAAGTATGTTGAAATTGAGTAAAAATCCTGTCAGATTCAGGAGGCGTTAAGTAACTGTTACATGAAAATATAGATGGCTGCACTACTATTTCTAATAAATGAGAGGAAAACTGTGCATGCACCCTGTTCTTGCTTTGTATCCTAACAAGACACTGCTAAGCATTGGTTCCCATACAGATTTAGGTCTTGCTGAAATTTGTGGCACAGCAAGCTCCTGTGAAATCCTGAAACTTTTTGATGTCTCAGAATTGCTTTCTGATACTTAAGCTCCTGAAATGCGCCTAACTTTTCGGGTAGTCGAAGTACTGCCTGCTAAGTATACAAGTTGTTTGAAAACCAAGCAGCCTGCTCAGGATTGTGTGTAGAACCAGCCTTAATCACACCAAGTTCTTGGAAGGAATACCATTTAAATTTGATTTAATAATCTTGTTTAAATTCTTTTCCTGGTTACTGGATTTTTTTTTTCCTTTTGTAAACTTTATTTAGCTGTGGGTACAAACCACAAATTGTTGACTCTCTCACTTGGATGTTTGTGACTTTGTTTTTCCTGTTTGAAAAATATTCACCTCTCCATTAACTCCTTGATTGCTAGTATTTCCATAAAGAGAAAAATTTTCTCTTTGCTCATTCTTGTCTGTCTTTGGACCTTTTCCAAGGAGAATCGCTTATGCTGTTAAGGGTGTAGAAGAATTCAGAGGACTCTATTAATATTCAGAGCTTACTACTATGGAGCTCTTAACTGCTACTTGATTCTGGTTTCCATGGCGTTGCAGCTGAACTATAGGTATTATACATGTATTGGTAATTCATTTTGACTGGATCAGGCAACAAGTTATTGGAAAACTTTACGTAATAGACTGCCTGGGACAATTCTGGTGACTAGATATTGTGAAGTGCATGTATGTTGAGTGTATGAGGCATTTGCAACTTGAGATATATGAACATTTTAGCTAGAATGGAACATTTTCTTCTTGTAGTTTGTTTGCTGTTTACCTTTTGGTAACTGTGTCTCCTTTGATCCTGCCTTTGTTCCTGCCTCCAGTACCCTGTTATCAGCCATCTCAGGTAGTCAGTGTGATAGTCAGGGCTCTGAGGAGTTTTTTCAGGCATAATCTAAATGCAAGTTAAGTTCATTCTACCTTTCCTTTTCTCCTTCCAAGAAGAAAAACCTCCTCTTATGTTTGGGTTGATGGGATGACCCCTCTTCAAAGGGTTTTGTAATGGATTTGGAGTAGATAATGTGCAAATATTTAAATGTGTGTGCTTTTTTTTTTTAAAAAAAAAAAAAAGCCTTTCATACTTAAGTATTGAATTAGACTTGCTGGATCTTCAGAGTATTAAAGTTAGGATTGTGCCTTCATCTGTATTTCTCATATCTCCAGATTTAAATGTTTTTATGTGATACTAATGAATCTTTAACACCTAAATGAATCCTTAGTATTTTCAAACTATTCTTACTACATGTAGGAGGAATGTGTCTAGTGGGAGGTGTCCCCGCCCATGGCCGGAGGTTGGACTAGATGATCTTTAAGGTCCCTTCCAACCTAAACCATTCTGTGATTCTATATGCCTTGTAGATTGCGTACTTTGGCGTACCAGGTTTAGTCGTATGCTGGAATTGGAGGGTGGCTGTGGATACAGTTGAAGTAGAGGTACTGTTTTCTGCCAGTAGTAAATGAAAGTAAACTACCCTTTTTTCTTAATATTTTAAAAAAGGTAAATTAAAGCAATTCAGTACTAAAGAATTCTCTTTTACTGTCTTTAGATGAGTGACAGTGGCTTTTAGTGACTTGCATCCTTCTTTTAGCAGTTTATGGTGAGAGGTCTGTAGTTACCTCTGCAAATCTGCAGAGACTAATGGTTATGTATGCATTTGTCATATGCGCTATTTTGAAGTATTTTAATGAGCCCTGATTAGGGCTACTTTGAAACTGCATTAGGAAACTCTAGGGAGAAACAACATTTTCATCTCTTTTGAAGGATGATAGGTGGCTGTGAACACATGTGGCCTGAAAAGTGTGGTGCTTTCATGTATCACTGCTTGCTTGTATTTTACTATCTCTTAACTATAAAACTGTCCTGGGGTCTCCAGTCATTAGTGGTGAAGATTAAGCATTGTGTCCAGCATCAGAGTTTTCCCAGTTACACAGTGTAATCTGCTCAAATCTCATGGAACAGGGTAGCGACCTTCGGGTCAGGAGTTAAGGTCTGTGCTGTATTTTTGTTTTAGCATTTGGCTTGTGGTTTTTTTTTATTGGTGTTTTTCTTTCCTTTTTTTTTTTTTTAAAGATACAGTCTAATTCTGTATTAAGTTTTTAACAGGCTCAAGTATCAGCTTGTCAAGACTTTGAATGGGTGCAATTTGAAAGATGGTGGCTGTTGCTGCCTAGTTAGTCAACTATTTACTATTACAACATGTCTTTTTACATAAGCACCGTTATTAAAGTATTAATTTACTGGGCTACTGTGTGTGATCTGTCAATTGAGTTAGGTTTTTCCTTTTCACTGGGAGGCTGTTACTGACTTTAAAGGGAGTTACCAACAGAACACCAGGTATTGACATCTGTGTAAAGAAACTAATTCTCAGTTACTAAACCAGTAGGGGGCATTCCGGCTCAGTTTCTTGTATGCCCCTTACATTTTATGAAGGGTATGTTGGATTTGTTGGCAAAGTTCACCTTTGTTTAAAAGGTTTTTTGTAAATATCTGCACTTCATTCAAATTGGCAAGATAATGACAGAAAGCATTAGGCTTACTGTTAAAGGGCTCTTTGACATAAAAGAGGAAGAGCCTTCATTTTGCCATGCTTACATTAATTATATATGCTGATCAATACAGAACATGATTATTGTATTGTCTGTGCTACTTCAAAATGAACTTAATACAGTTGTGCTGAAAGCTTAAGTCTCTTTAAGAGCAAATGAAACAGAGCTAGATTTGTTACAGCATCTATCTGATCTTACGGTTCCTAAACAGGCGTCTGCTTTTGTTTTTCTAATTACAATTTGAAGCAGTAATTTCATAGAGCCTTTAGGTTAACCTGTTCTGTGTATTTGCTTGTATTAAGCATCACTTCAGTTTCAGGTTGCTGAATTATTTGTGATAAAGGAGGTCTGGCCTCTTTTCTTGGACTGTATTGTAGCTGTTTTTTGTTTTTGCCTACTATTGCTTCTGGTCATGATGACTTCATTCTTCTGTCAGTGGTTCAGCTGAAATATCAAGAGTTTGTAAACGTGCCTCTTAGTTATACCAGTGGAGGTTCTGTTGTGATTTTTAAGTTGAAGTTAATGAATTGTGTTATTCATTAACCTAAATTTCTGTGCACCTTAATTTTCATTAAATCTTGTCATAACTGTAGGTCACCTAGCTGTCTTAAATATAGTGGGTTTTTTTTTTAAATGAAATGGAATTATAAATGATTGAGCTGTGGTGAACTTCTTTGTATGGTAGCTAGTCAGAAAATAAGGTAGAAAACATGAAGGTAAAATTACGGCATGAAAAACCTCTTTCATCTTGAGACTGTTTTGCTGAGTTTTCTTAAGCTTAAATGGGGTGACAGTTAATTTTAAAGTAAAATCTGAAACACTGAATTGAGAGGTTTGGGTTTGAGCATCCATGTTTATACTGTAAAGGTGTTTGTTCTCATTAGGTACAATGAAGCAAATCTTCCATATAATTGCATTAGTGATATGTGACATTAAAGCTTAATTGGCTTATTTTAACTATCTTGCACATCAATTTCTTTTAGATTGTGAAAATTGAAAAGGTCATGAGTGCAGTTTAATATTCCAGGGTGAGAGATTTCAATTTTAGTACAATTTGTAGAGAATTAATTAGGAAACATGACTAAAAGAAAAAGGATGTAGAATGCAAATTAGGCTGTTCATTAGAGTATAGAAGCTGAAGCATCTTAAAGTATTGTGGAAATTCAATTGCAAATTCAGTAAGCAGCTCGATTGATTTTTTTAAAAATTATTTTTATTGTAATTGTTCTTCAGGGTGTAGACTTAATATAATTGTTATAAGGCACTCTAAAATAAAATAGGCTGCCTTTTTCATGGAGTTCTCTTTTAACCGGTATTTTTGTTTTGCAGGAAATTGATGAAGCCTGCAAGAGGATAAAGCGTGAAATCGATGATTTAGGCCCTGAAGTTGGTGACATCAAAATCATTCCATTGTATTCCACTCTTCCTCCGCAGCAACAGCAAAGGATTTTTGAACCTCCCCCACCAAAAAAACAAAACGGAGCAATAGGGAGAAAGGTAAGTATTATGCTGTTTTAGTATGCTGTTCAGTAGCTACTCACAGTTGTGTGGGCAGTTTCAACTGTTTTAAATATATTTGGACAGCAACAAGTAGAAGGTTTTTTTGATGAAGCCTTAATAATCCAAGATTTTATCACATTAAATTTTTTTAAGATAACTTGGAGTTTGTTTCTCAGTGAAACTCAGAATTCTGGCTTTCATCTGTAAGGCCAGAATGTAGCAGTGTAGGTGAAAGGGACCTGGGGGTCCTGGTAGACAGGAGGATGACCATGAGCCAGCAATGTGCCCTTGTGGCTAAGAAGGCCAATGGCATCCTGGGCTGTATTAGAAAGGGTGTGGCGAGTCGGTCAAGAGAGGTTCTCCTCCCCCTCTATTCTGCATTGGTGAGGCCACATCTGGAGTATTGTGTCCAGTTCTGGGCCCCTCAGTTCAAGAAGGACAGGGAACTGCTTGAGAGAGTCCAGCGCAGAGCCACAAAGATGATTAAGGGAGTGGAACATCTCCCTTATGAGGAAAGGCTGAGGGAGCTGGGTCTCTTTAGTCTGGAGAAAAGGAGACTGAGGGGTGACCTCATCAATGTCTTCAAATACCTAAAGGGGGAGTGTCAGGAAGATGGAGAGAAGTTGTTTTCAGTGATGACCAGTGATAGGACAAGGAGTAATGGATGTAAATTGGAGCATAGGAGATTCAAGAGGGATATCAGGAGGAATTTTTTTACTGTGAGAGTGACAGAGCACTGGAACAGGCTGCCCAGAGAGGTTGTGGAGTCTCCTTCACTGGAGACATTCAAAACCCGCCTGGACGCGTTCCTGGGTGATGTGCTCTAGGTGACCCTGCTCTGGCAGGGGGGTTGGACTAGATGATCTTTCGAGGTCCCTTCCAACCCTATGATTCTATGATTCTATGATTCTATGATTCTATGAATGTTCTGGTAACAATTTGATTTGAGTGAATGGGAGTGGCATTCATTTAAGTTTCTTATGAGAAATCCAACCAGTCGGATTAAGTACTGAATTTGACAACCACATGATTTATGAGGAAGGATGGGATTTTTCTCCCTAAATTATTATTCTGAGGCATCCTTTTTTTGGAAACAAAATGGAGTATCTCTTCAAGGGACATCATCAGGCAGGTTTTGTCTGTTTCTCAAGGTTTTTGAGAAGGTGCAAGTTAAGACAAGTACATTGAAGTGTTGGAGGTCTGTGTTTTCTGCAGTAGTAAGCAAGGAATTGAGGTTCTTTCATTTGGTCAAAATAGATTGAGAAACTGAAAAACTTGAAATGGCACTAGTGAATGTTCTTCATAAAGTTAATAGTTGAATTCCTGAATGCTCACATAAACCACACTAGGAACTATGTGGTTATCTCTTTAAAAGTGAACATTTGGAAGCAGTCTTAATAAAGCTTCCTGAAGTTAAACTAATGCTATATGAAACTGTAGTGATCACAAATTTAAGATTTTGAAGGTCAAAACTGAATCATACTATCTGCTCTAGGCAGGGTTTGTTTCTTGATTCTTTGCTTTTTTGTGCAGTACAATGCATGTAGAAACTTAGTGACAACTTTCGGGTATTCTGGAAGAATAAATCACTTAATAAATTTAGTGAAATGATCCTCTTTGTCCTATTGAAGCTGATTGCAGAAAGCATTCAGTCTGAAATCGTGAAACTAATGCTGCAACAAGATTGTATTAGCAAATGATTTAAATGAATGAAATTGTGTTTCAGGGATGAATAAGTGATAGCTGTGTATTTCATTAAATTTTCATTCATGTTTAAAACTGTACACTTAAAAATGGGCAGTTCCTGGTTTTATTGGTAAGAGGATAATGGGTGCAGCGTGTAGCTTTCATTGTGTTGAACTGACAAAGCCAGTGCCAGTGTCAAAGAGGAAGACACCCTCAGTGTAGCAGTGACTTTACTCCAAGAAAAATTGCCGTGCTGGAAAGATACCAGCTGTAGACAAAAGCAGGCATGAAATACGTAAGGGATTCAGACCTATAAAGCCATTGTGGTGAGGTTTTCTTGTTGCTTATTGGGGTTTTTTCACTTTTCCTCCTTGCGTGCTATGGCTGAAATGTTCTGGCTCTGTGTTTTGGTTTTTATCTCCATAACAAATCTAGCAATGAGTTGAAGGTGTGTCTGTCTGTGTGCTGTATATTTGTTTAAATGTTTTAGTTTCAGTTAGTCTTAGTGATCGTGATGTGTGAAGTAGGACGGTGTGTTGCTGTGCCTTCACTACCTTACAAAATGTCTGCTTTCACACAATCTCCTGTGGTAGTTGAACTTAGTTTTTAACTGCTGAGGAGAGAGAGCTAGCAGGAGGTCGGAATCATCTCAAAGGCTGTAATAGTCATAAAAACTTAAGTGGGGTGCTTGCAGTATCTGAATAAGTATCTCTTGAGCTTTAACTTTGTGAAAGAAAAGATACTGGAAGTTGTGTGGCATCTTGCACCAGTAGCGATGGTAACAGCTAGTATGGATACAGCTTGATACCTCAGCACTTTCTTTGTCCCCTCAGATATGCTAGGCAAGACCAGCTATTATTGTAAGAAGTCTTAAGATTAAAGGTGATAAAATGCTTTTACTAGTTACAGTTAATCAGAGTATTTCATTTATACTGTGGAGGAAGATGAAGGTGACTTGAGAAGGAGCCTTTCTACTCCCCTTTCCTGTCTTATCCCTTCTTTCCAAACTGCGTTCTATTTTCTGTTTCAGGACTCTTAAGCGTTACTAGTTAGTACATATGCAATGTAGATTTTTATAAATAGATAATATGTATATTTTAATATTCAAAATAACCTGCTTAAATTAATAACTGAAGCTCTTTGGTGTGTCAGATGGTTCATCTGATATTTAAAAACCTTTAAACATAACCGTTTCAGTAATTGCAAAATGTCAGTTAGGTACAAATTACATTATTTTAGGTAGTTTAGTGCTAATTTTCATTTGTTTGATTTCCAAGTAACTTTGTGCTTTGATTTAGGCCTGAAAGATGTGGGGTAACTGCCTCAAGAAGTTTTTTTTCTTAAATGGCTTGTGTTTTTACCTTCGTTAATTGTGGCTTTTAAGCCATGTGACATTAACAGATGAGATCAGTACGTATGGCAGAATCCACTGTATAAATAACTGTGTTTTCCCTCTAACTTTGTAAAGTTCTGTCTGATTCAAGTACAAATAAATTGCTGCACCTTTGTGGACTAGGCATACTAACAGTACTGGGTTATTGGTGTTGAAGTGTCCTAATAGAAATTGGTGATTAAAATCAGGACCAAAACCGGCTGTGTAATTGGTATTTGAATGTTCTGGGTATGGATGCTTCTATATGTTAGTAGATCTGGAAAAAGCAGAGACTTTACAGATAAGGTACACTCTGTAACACCAAGCTGAATGTACATCGACCAGCCTTTTAACGTGGGAGTGCTAGTTTAATTTGCATATTTAATGACTTGCAAATTTTAAATGAAAATATATTGTGTTTTTGTGTCAGCACTTAATTGCATTTGTGTTTGTGGCTTTTATCTCTGAACTAATCTGTGCAGGTTAGCTGTGAATGGAAGGTGTATGGGATTTTTTTGGTTTGTTTGGGTAGTTCTAAGTAGCTCGTCATTTCAGGGTGGAACGTGGTAAGTCTAAATAGTTTCATATTTATTTTTTTCCCACTGAATTATTACTTTCAATATATAGTAGTATTTGGGGAAGCTTAGACCTTAAGTCTGCTTAAGACAAGACAAGCTGAGAGTAGCGAGTAGCCGACCGGCAAAGCGATCAGCCAGGAGGAAGAGGAATCAGCAGGATTATCAATCTAGTCTAGCCCCTGGCTTCATTGTAATTCCAAACAAATTATTAGGGGCCTCTGAAATTCTAATTGCTAAACTGAAAACAATGATGACAGAATGCTCAGAAATTAAGATGTAAAAGACAAGTAGTTTTTGTGAAGTCCTGAATGGGTTTTGGGGTCTTTTCTGAGGTAGCTGATTCAACTTGCTAATAATGCGTGATTTGAATGTGGTCACTATTGGGATGAGAGCTAATGGTGTCTGTACACTGTTACCCTGCATCTCTGAGCATAAAGTGTAAATGATGGCAAATCAAGCTTCAGAACTTGGCTGTCACCTTTGCTTTAAATTTGGCATGAGACTTAACCTTCAGAATGTTTATGGAAACTTGAAGAGTAACCTTAAAAAAAAAAAATGTAGAGATGTTTGTCTTTTAAAGTTACCAGATATTCAAGCATCTCTGTATTTAATTTCAACTTTGTCTTTTAAAGTTACCAGATATTCAAAGTTGAAATTAACTATATGTTGTTCAGGATTTTAGCTGGAATGTATCGATAAATGCTTCATTCCAAACAAAATAAAATAACATACTGTTCTGGTACAGTTATATAACCTTGGATTTTAATATTATTTAATCAATTTGCCCTTTTTAGGCTTTTTTTAAAAAAAAAAATTTGAAAGCTGCAATTAACAGAAGATGTTAAAGGGATCAGGTGTAAGTTGTTTTTTTACCAGAGAAGTGAGAAAAACTTTGAAGTAAAATATTTACTCTTCTGTTTCTTTATCTCAAAACTAACACTTGTTACATTGTTAATAGAGACACAGGGGAACAGAAACAGTGGAGAAAAAATGGTCACATTTCAATAGAAGCTCATCTAGATCTGGTTCATTTCAAATCGTCCTGTAAAAGCGATGGAGCACAGTTGTGGTAGTTATTGGTCAAGTGAAGGGAAGTGCTGACAATTCTTGGTGCAGAGATAGAATCAGAGCTCTGCATCTTCAGGACAAAGAGGTTACACTTACTATTTTGTTTTTCAACAGGTTGTTGTGTCCACTAATATTGCTGAGACATCATTAACAATAGATGGTGTTGTGTTTGTGATTGATCCTGGCTTTGCAAAACAGAAGGTAAATACTGTTTTGTTTTCTCTTTCTTTGTAGTAGGAAAGATGCAGGAATCTGGTTTGCTTAGGTACCTCTTCCCTTTGTAAACACTGTTAGATCTTGTCCCAGTTGAAATCTTGACCCTGGTCGTTTTATTTCTGTTTTGGTTTTAACTTATGCTAGGTTTGCACTTAGTCTGCAAACTTTCAATATCTAGAGCTGTCCAAAACAGTGCAGCAAAATTGAAATGTGACTTTAAGAGTTAGGCCTGGAATATGAATTTCCTAGATACTCTAGGAAGTGTGGTTTTGTACTGTGTGTCTATGCTTGAGAATACTCAAGTAAAACCAAGAAATCATATGAAAGTAAATAAAAATGGTGCTAGAAGTCACCTGTTTTTTTAAGTCATGTTAGCATAGAAAACTCAGCACTAAAATGAGAAAAGAGAAATGATACCTAATGTGGTGCTGTTTCTTCTCAGTACTGATCATGTACTGTTGCAGCCCTGAGGATTGTCCTTGAGCTTGTATTGGTTTTGGAACATCATGAGATGTTCAGAGGAACTGAAGTAGCTTGCCTACAGTCAACTCAATAGCTAAAGAAAGAATGAAACACACATCTCTTAACCTTCGTTTAGTTTGTTCACTAACTATAACTGTCCTTGTAACTTGGTTTCTTAGACTTTTCCTTTAATACTCATACAAGTTATCAGCCTTTTAAACTTTTGCAAAATGAGAAATACAGCAGAATGAGTACAGTCACTACAGCTTCATACACAAATTTCAGTCACCATTTAGACTGAGGCTTTTTCAAATGCAATTCCTATACTTGAATAATATCTTCTGTAATAAAAAATAAAGTTTTTGCACTTGTTTTATACATATTCACACCAGGATGTTGTTAAAACATGGACCAAAGAACATCTTTAACTGAAAATGCTATCTGACTGTTACATTGGGGTTTTTTATGGTATATTCTTTTCCATGGGGCCTGTGGAGTTGGCAAGGCTGCTGTTTATGTACAACTGCGGTGGAAACTTTACAGTAAATTTCAGCATATATTTTGTGCTGTGACAGTCTGCATGTAGCCTTGAAATAGTCTTGCTTTGTCATCGGTCTGATTTTCACAGTTGCATTCAACCTTAATGTTAGATTTTTCTGACCTCTAGAACGTGATTATTCAACCTTCTAATTGTATCAAGACAGCTTCTTTTATTTCATGGAATTATTTGAGCATCAAGAGTGTGTTTAGCACTCCATGGAACAAATTGAACACATTCCTTCTGCCGTGAAAATCTTATCTGATTGAACTTACATTTAAGGAGGACAGGGAGCCTGGCAGGAGTTGTTGTTAACAAATGAATAAAAAGTAAATGCTGTTCTCCAGGCAGTTGTATTTGAAGCCTTCTGTCACGGATCCAAAGGCTTTTGCAGCCAATTTTTTTTTCTCCTTTCAGATACATACAACTTGTGGTTTCCTAGTCCGAAGCTGTGTTTGAAATAAATTTAAAGCAGTCTTTGTTTTTTTTCAGATAGTTGTCTTCTCCACGAGTGGTTTTCATTCTCTTTCTCCTTTCCTGCTCTGATTCCACTTTCAAATAGGTATACAATCCTCGTATCAGAGTGGAGTCTCTCTTGGTGACTGCGATTAGTAAAGCTTCTGCTCAACAGCGAGCTGGCCGTGCTGGTCGTACCAGACCAGGCAAGTGCTTCAGGCTTTATACAGAGAAGGCTTACAAAACTGAAATGCAGGTAAGGTTACTTTTTTTAGATTGTGGATATAAGAACATCTGATCGATAACAGGTAGTTGGGTGCCATGCTGTCAAACGCAATCGGAATTTGAATGCTTGTGTAGTTTAATGTGTTTGGAAGAACAAGTGTTCTGAATTTTCTTTTTTTCCCCCTCCCACCCAGGACAACACATACCCTGAAATTTTGAGGTCTAACTTAGGATCTGTGGTGTTGCAGCTCAAGAAGCTTGGTATAGATGATTTGGTGCACTTCGATTTTATGGATCCTCCAGGTATCTATTTCTGGTTTATCTTGTCTACTGTAAGTGTGACGTTTTGTCTTCTGAAATCTTCATTTTAGTAACTATTTTGTATAACAACATGAGATAAATTCTTTTATGTTTTTTCACTGTTTTTATTGTAATCTGTAAGGAATGTCTTCTGCTTATCCTGAAACTTAGTGCTCTGTTTCTTATCAAAACAAGCTTTTTATGTTTCTGTCTGCATAGCTGCTTTTAATCTTGGAATCTACTGGATGCCCCTTACCTGCAGAGGATAAGACAAAATTATGGGCATTAGAAAATCTACTACTTGATGAGGTTTTTTTACTTATCACTTTGATTACACGTTCTAATTGTGCATCAGTTAATAACTGTATGTAAATAAAGTTGGCTAATGTTTTTAAACATGAATACATGTTTTTGGCTCAAACTATAAAGTAAATACGTCTCTCCCTTCTAAGCTTGTTAAATGTTCATATATACTTTAAAAATAACTGGGTTATATTGCTAATGAAAGTAGATCAGCCATACATAAATACATCAAAGTTGGTTGGTTTTTCCCCCCCTAAAATAAAAAATACAATTTATGATCTTTAAGCTTTTAAATAGCTTTACACAACAGTTGCATTCTTTGTGCTGTGCAGCATGTACGATAGCTTAGCAGGAAGGCTTTTGGATTTCCTTTTTTTTTTTTGTGAGTGTAATATACACTCACTATGGGGAATGCAGGGTTAAGAGAACGTGCTTACACACTCAAATTTGTAAAAGATTATAGGTATCTGAAGTTTTACATGGCTGAGACCATAGGACTGCATCAAGGGAAAACGCATCAGTGCATTGGGTGGGATGTGATATTACCGCGATACTATTTCACAGTGCCACTGCTGCCTGAATTTTGAAAAGCGATAATCTTCAAGTACTCAAGCTTTTGATACAGTTAAAAGCTCTTCTAAATAAGTTATTTCCCCCTTAACCCCCAGTTAATTCATGTCTAGATGTATATAACCGAATTTGGTAATAATTTTGTGTTTGGAAGTCAGTTGAATGGAGAATGAAAAATAAGATAGCTTACATTTGTCTGTGCTTCCTCGGTGTTTGCTTATTCAAAGCAGTTTGATTAATGTGCCTCCCTGAATGTTTTTTTTCTTTCAGCTCCTGAAACTCTGATGAGAGCCTTAGAGCTTTTGAATTATCTGGCTGCTTTAAATGATGATGGAGACTTGACTGAGTTGGGATCCATGATGGCTGAATTTCCACTGGACCCACAGCTGGCTAAAATGGTTATTGCAAGTTGTGACTACAACTGTTCTAACGAGGTCCTATCTATTACTGCCATGTTGTCAGGTAATAGCAGGGAAAGAGATACTAAACAAAATGCACATCTTCAGTTTGGGGAAAATTGGAGTTTTCCACATCAAAACCATAAACAATATAAATATTTCTAATCAAATTCAAATTGTTTTGTTTTGTTTTTTTTAAATGTCATTTAGGGGTTTAATCAATCATTATGGGTTTACATAGAGACCTTGAAGCTAGTGAATAGTAGCGTTAGGAAATTACATGCATAAAATCATCAAACAGTTTGCTCCTAACTTTAGTTAAATGTGTGTATATTTGAGTTCTTGAGGGGCGGGGGTGGAGATCAGGCTAGTGAAGCAACTTTCTTTATAGGCTTATAGTCAGGACCAGAAATGTTGGCTCAACCACTCTGTTTTTAAGGCTGTGAAATCTATTTTGTATTGTGCATTCTTCTGCACTTTGATAAATCCCAGTATTTCCAAAAGGATTACAGTGTAATTTATACTAAATCATAAGCTTGTACATGAAATGACGATACATTTTTCAGTCATTAAGTGGCAAAGCTGAAGAACAGTCGTTACTTTTAAAGAGAAGAAAGAAACTTTGGGGGAGGATGTATATTTATAAGAATTAGTTTGTGTGCACAGCTGTACGTTGCTGCTGCATTATATGAATAGCAGTGCATCAGAGCAGAGCTGCTTGTCGGGAGAGCTTGGTGAGAGAACAATGTTACCAAGCAAGCCTTGTATTTAATGTCCCAGTTATACAGAACTGGCTTCGTTTTATAGTTAGTAGCCATAGGACAAGCAGCAAGATTTAGTTTGTTATGAAAATGGGGATGTTCTTACTCATAACTACTCTTTTGTCTTTTGAGCGTGCTATTTTTCCAGGCTTTTCACAAAGTATACTGGTTACGTGCTTAACTTGGTTGAATAGAGAAAAAAAATGTTTTGGCTAAGTGTAAAACGTTTTTTTTTTTTCAGTTTAGTCTTACGATATATTTATATGAAAGTTTTTAAGAACAAGCTAAAATGTTTGTTGCAGAGTTATGATTGTTCAGACTCAGAGCAGATGGGCAGGGCAGAATCGTAATAACTTTTTTTCATTAAATGGTAGGCTTAATTGCGGAGGTGGTGGTAGGTTGGTGCCTGTCTTTCTCTTCCCTTCCCCCTTTTCCCCCCCAATCTATACTACAGAACACTAAGTCTAGTATTTCTGTTTGTGGTCTTCAACAGATTTGTCTTACTCCTTTTTCTATTTACCTTTTCCCAGGCCACGATACTTTTTTGTTTCAAGGCACAATTAATAACATGATAAATAAGTTTTGGGGGGAAAAAAAGAGGATTACAGCTGGTTAATGTATGGGTTGTAACTAAAACTCTACTCTTAAAAACCCCTTGTAGTCCTAGTATTTGTCAAGACTATTTCACAAAGCAAGCACTTTTTTTTTTTTAAAGCCAGTGGCATGACTGTAAGTTTTGGTGCCTTAAGTCCACATAAAGATCAGGCTCTGGATAGAAATAGTTTGGACTGAATGGAAAACTAGAAAAGAGCAGAGAATAGCATGGAACAAATGAGCAGACTAAATGATTGTACTTCATTTTAGAAGAGCCATGGTGTCTTGCTGTGGAGTAGAAAGTGCTATTACTTATTCAAAACAGTGAGTTAAGCCAGGGATAGAGTAATTTGAGATCTGCTTTTGTTGGTCTGAGTTTAAAATTAAATTATACTTCATAGTATCTCTTTTTTTCAAATGACCCAAAATACAGGGTGTTTATTTTGACCATGCATGTCCATTTTCTTTACTGCATTGGTCTTTCTTGATTTCTTACTATGTGATTCACTGTTGCAGCCTGTATTTTTTCTCAAGTTCCATCCAGTATTCAACTCAACATTGTTCCTTTATGAGTAGTAAATGAAATGTAGTGTTTTGGGGCTTTTATGGGAATTTAAGGATAAAATTCAGTAAAACCACATAACACCCCACAAAAATGCCCTCATCTGTTAGGGACAGATGAGGTGCAAAGAGGTGTTCTCCCGAGATTGGTGGGCTTCAGTTACGAGAAAGCTGATGTAGTTGGAAAATGAGAAAGGATTTGTAGCATCTTATTTAGCATTAATTTTAATGAAATTTAACCTTTTAAAAATTACATCCACTTAAAAGTGATTTTTTTCCCCCCCTCGTGTAGATCTCTATATAAAGTTCTCTTATAACTACTTTCAGCATCTTGTGAATTGGTATTGGTATTACAAACCTCTAAGAATGTTGACAGACAATGAGTTAAGTTGGCTGCAATGCTATTTGTAGTCTTTGGTAGTCTGTATTTGGAAAGGGAACGTTAAAACACAATTTTTGGATTCAAGTCAGTCTGAGTCAGGTTTATGTAAGAGAATATGATGATAGAGAAAGATCGTTCCATTGCGATTTTTTAAATTTATCTTTTTTTAAATTTCAAGTAGTGCCAAAGGACGGTTTAACCTTCCACCACTACCGCTACCATCACAACATTTAGACTTATTGATTCCTTCATTCACATGTTTGTGTATACCAGTGCTGATAACAATACCATCTGGGGAAGAGGGCTTGGCTTTACCAGCGTATTCTGTCTAGTAGCAGACTTGTGATAAAACTCATGTTTGTTCAGACTGTGCTAGTGCAGTACGTTTTCCCAACTGTCTTCTTCACTCTGTCCATGGAGGCTTTCTGAGAAAGCAAATTTGCAACTAGAGCATTTTGTGACATGGTGACATTGTATTAGCTCCTGGTAGAGCTATCAGCACTGGGTCTTGAATTAAGATGTTTAGCCTTACAGCATACATAGGCAATCTTGATGGCCTTCAGACAAGAAATTTTGATGCCTACATATAGTTCTACTAAAATAATCAGGTACTCTGTAGCTTTGAAACCCTCTTGTTTTACAGATGTGGTTAGGTGTTGATGTACCAAATCAAGGTAGTAAACAGTCCAAGATGCAGTTGGAGGCCATCCTGCCCTGCCCTATGCTCTGTGAACTGACCTAGCTAGGCCTTGTTCCTCTATCTGTGAATGCGTGACTCATCGATATGGGCGTTTGTGTTGGGCCCATACCAACCTTGTTTAGTCCCACAGTGTTTTGTTCGCCCCACGGAAGCAAAGAAAGCAGCAGATGAAGCCAAGATGAGGTTTGCCCATATAGATGGAGATCATTTGACGTTGCTGAATGTCTACCATGCTTTCAAACAAAGTAAGTGTTCACCTGTTTGAGCAAAATTACCTGTAGTGCTTTGTGCTGCCGGCTTTTGTTCTTGGGTTCCAAAGACAGTTAAAAGGATTGGACTTGTTTTTTGATCCATTCTGTTGTAATCTTAATTTTGTGTTATTTTGTTTTCTTTTCCCTAAAGCATGTAAAAGAGATGTTTAAGTACTACTTTCCCTTTAGAGGGGAAACAATAACAAAAAGCTAGCCAAAAGATCCTGTAATAAACTGATGCGTATGGAGACAAGCCAGGCTTTTAAATCAATGCTGGGTAACCTTGGACAGAAGGAAGTAAGCCTTCCTATAATAACGAAATATTGGAAGTTTGTTATCTGACATTAATTATAGGAAAATCTGCATAATTGCTTATTAGTTTTTCAGGGAACGCAGTGCAGAAAATACTCCGAATTTGGAGAAGGATGTGTTCCTAGAACCAAAAGCTTTCTAATCTTAACTTTTTAGTATAGTTAGGAATTCTGTAATAAGGCCTTGGGATCAGTTGAGAGGCAAAGGGGTCATGCATCAACAAGAATTAACTTAGAGCCATAGGATAAATTTATGTCATTTACCTCATTTATGTGTATGGGTTTTAGCGAAGACGTATTGTCCTCCTCAGCATAGCTGAAGTATATTTTAGCAGCTTGAAAAAAATGGGAATGAACAGGTGAATCTAGGACTTCCCTTGAAAAATGACTACATAAGTGGCAAACTTTTTTAACAGTGATTTATCCTAGTGGTGAGTAAAAGGATTACTCGTGATTGCCAACCGGGTTAAATTAGGTGCTCCGGTTGCATGTTCCTGTAAGCAAACAAAAAAGCAACAGTCTTTTACCCTGAGTAAAAAACCCTGCAACCGGGTGCCCCTTTCTGTTGCAGCTTTGATTGGGAAATTTTCCATAGCACTGCATAATGCGGCAATCCAAAATAAAGGTATCTTCAGAGTAAGAGCCCAAACAAAAGTATTAAAAACTGCTTAAAACAATGGCTGAGAAGCTTCTATCTACTAAATATCCGAGAATTGGAGACATGTATTGCTTCTGTTTTCTGTTAGCTTTTTAGTTTTTAGTTTAGGATCCAGTATATCTTGCAGACCTTTTGTGTGTGCATGTTTGTGGAAGCCGCTGCTTTCATGCTCTGGTTACTGTGGGATAGTATTATTTGTGGGAAAATCTTTTGTTCACTTCCACCAGGGAATTGAGTAGAATTTCTGGGATTCAGTATCTGAAGTCAAAATGGTGCTACTGTTTCTATCTAGAACAACATAAAACAGTTCTGGGTCATCTGAAATGCACAGTTCAAATGGCACAGAACATGAAATGCTATGGTACTTCAATTATGATTCTACTGTGTAGTGTATAAGAGCCTTAGCACTCAATTTATTTTAAATATATTCTGTAAGATAAAGTGCAGAAATAAATTAACCTTTTCTCTGATTACATAAGCATCCTTTTTTTTAAGTGGAAATTAAGATCAGTCTCTGTACAAGAGGTACTTTAAGTTTTAGATTTTGTTACGGCTGGGTTTGTTGGATTATTGAACTGACAAATATTAGAAGAGAATCACTTGAAGAGTAACAGAAGCGGTAGGGCTATCTGGGTTCCTTGATGTTAAACATGCAGGTTTTTATCCTGACGGAATGGCCTAGGCTTCCTGTCTTAACAGGCTTCTCATTAGAGCTATCAAGAGTTGCAGCTCAGGTACTGAGTTCTGTTACTGATGCTGTATTTTACCAGTCCCCTACACTTACTCAAGCTGCTGAGGTGCATCCCACTTTAATAGTAGAGAAGCCTGTTTGTATAGCTCTTAACTGTTACTTGAGTGCTTAATTTAAGGAGAGTTTGGTTTCTCAAATACAACATAATTATGTACAGTCTTCTTGTGTGTTCACTGCACACCATAGTTAAAGATTGTGCGGTGTTCCTTATGTTCAGCTATGTTTTAGACTGCAGGTCTGGAAGATTTTTCTAGTTGCAGGATGTGATTTTTTTTAAATGTATGAAATTGTGTTGTGGTATTTCAGCAAAAAGTCACTGATAGTGTGTATGTTCTGTTGGTGAGGGGAAAAGAGCTAATGACCACATGCTTCCTGAATAGAAAACAACTTGAGCAATTTATCTAATGCAAGAAACCAGCTGATTAAACTAAGAGCTGTTGTCATTTATAAAAGCTTATGGATATTTCTTCTGGTTCATCTGACTGATCAATTGGTTAGTTGCTGTTTTATTTACTTGTCCTAATTGTACGAAATACTAATTTTTGATTCATGTTTTTAATGTTGCAGATCATGAGTCGGTTCAGTGGTGTTATGACAACTTCATTAACTACAGGTCCCTGATGTCTGCAGACAATGTACGCCAACAGCTGTCACGAATCATGGATAGATTTAATTTGCCTCGTAGAAGCACAGACTTTACCAGCCGAGACTATTATATCAACATAAGAAAGGCGTTAGTTACCGGGTATTTCATGCAGGTACGTGTGTGTTCCTGTAAGGAATGTAGTTCAGTGTTTACGTGACTTCTGACGTTAGTATTGTTGTTATAATTTATCAAAACTTTATGCATGTTACTTAAATTATAGATGGCTAACTATACTACCGCTTAGTCTTTGTCGGGTTGCGTGGTTATTACTCAAGTGGTACATTCTTTAGTCAGATCTTACTTGGAAGAGAAGTTGTAGGCAGTCCTATTAGTGCCAGAATCCTGGTTGTGGCGTGACCAGTCAGGAATTGACCATGAACTTCTGAGTAGCCAAGGAGGTAACTTCGTAAAACGTTTCAAAGTAAATACAGAATGTGTAGTTTTTGTTTGTAATCTCATACAAACAGGGGAAGTGTAGTTGTATATAAATACTAAGTATACATAAACCATGTAGAAGGAGAGTATTTTCTGTTCCATACTTTTCAGTATTTATATTTCACTTTTAAATTACGTGAGTCACAAGTACTGGAGTACTGGCAGGGGTCTGTAATCTCCAGGTATATACTGTTGGTAACTCGTTTACTTCTTGAAGCAGGACGGTGTGGAAGCCAGTCTCCACTGCTACCTCCTGGGTGCTTTGCGTTTCGCATTAAGCATGCCTCCAAGCTAGAATGCAGGCTGTGGGTTTTGCGGGTTTTTATTTGTTTTTGGCATAGTACCTTTATGCTGTCTTTTTTTCTCTTCAGCATTCATCCCTGGGGGCTGGAAGAGACGCTCTGACTCTTGTAGACCCAGGGGTGCAGAACCTTTAATGGGAGCGAGTCTTCATCCTCATTGACTCTGGACTGTTGCGATAATGTTTCTCCTAGCAAATACGTTCTGCCACGTCTCAGCAATGTTTCTGCTAGAACCTAATATCTCACTTGTGGAGAACACAACCTTGTTATCCTTAAGAGGCCGACCAGAGCCCAGGGCATTTCCTGGTTTTTCACTTGAGCTGTGCTCTCGTGATAGTACAGCACAGAAACTCGCTAGCCGTAAAGGGAACCGTCGGTCAGCACTGTGCGGCTTAGAATGGCAGGCAGCTTGACAGGCCTGCACTTACTGCCTCCTGACTGGAGCGCAGATCTCGGTACCACGAATATTTAAATTCCCTTCCGAGGAAACAGTGCCTTCCCCGGGGCTAAGGCAGCCAGCAAGTCTGTAGCAGAAACATGTTTGTGGATTTTTAGAATACAGGAATATCAATGTCAGCAACTGCATTTCACTGTAACGCAAGGGAAGATTAAGGCTGTTGACTGCTTTTAAATATTGAAATGGTTCTAAGGACTGACTTGCTAGTCACTTTCAGTCCTTGCTTTTGGGAGATATTTTCTTCACGTTTTTTGGGGGACACTTCAGTACACATTCCCACCTACACCTTTAACTCTGTTGGGCCCCAGCTGGTTGAGGCAGGTTGCCACAGTTGTGCTTTTTGTTGGGCAGGGTACCCTATGGCTTCCTTCATTTGCTTGGACCTATAGAAGGTTGTACCCATGGAAGTTTGTGCACTGTCAGTTTGGTTTTGTTCCTCAGGGTGAAACTCTTCCTCTAAGAGATGTTTTCCTGCTGTGGCACTGTGCTGCTGGTGTAGATAGCTTTTTGGTCTCTGCTGCTCAGGAATTGGAAATCTTACTCTATTTTTGCTGTGACTAGAGTAGTAGGCTCACGGAGATGAAAAGGAAAGCCTTTCCAGATGTCTCATCGGGCTTCCATGGTCAGTAGGTTGTTTAGTACCCTGTCACCCAAAACACCAAATTGAACTTTTGGGATGAATCAAGAGGTAGCTATGGTAGGCCTGTTTGAAGGCATTTGGAGTTGAAGCTGTTTCTCTTACAGTTTCTCTTCTCCTTTGATGTGTTTGAGTCAGTTTTGAGTTTCTTTTACTCTTTAACCTCCATGATAGTGTGATACTTGTTTCACCTTGACTCTGAATGTTCTCTCATGAATTCCGTGTTGCTTTGAGTCACCTTCAGTAGAAAACTTACTTACAAAAACTTAGGAATACTCACAAGACATGTTAGTTACCAGCAGCTGAAGTACTTTGTAGTCTGTATGCACACTGTGCTCTGCTGAAGCAGTTAATCAGGCTCAGGCATGTGTGGGCTCTTGCTCAGAAAACCTGAGTAATGAAATGTATACATCACTCTTTGTCCTCTTAGTACAAACAGACATGGGATTCCAAGCCTGAGCACTTACGAAGCGTGTGCACGTAACGCAGATAGTCTCTGCATGTCAAGTACTAAGGTCTACGGGCAATACATAGCAGAAGTTGATTTTTCAAACTCTTTAAGTTTAAAAAGGCAACATTAAGTGGAAAAACCAGTAGGAGCCACGGTTCTGAAATACTTCTCATTGATTGCATTGCTTTCTACTTTGCTAATTGCCTAGTGTCCTAAGAACTTTACTTTTATGGTAGAAAAGTAGTACTAGTAAAGACCTGTGGTTGGTTGATGTCAGTGCAAGCCTGTGTTAACTACTGGAATAGTACTAATTATGTAATTAGTACCAAATACTGTAATTTTGCCTGCCTTCAGTTGTGTGTCACTGACTGACAAATGTGGAATTTCTGCTGGTAACAAGTCGTCTTTTTACCCTTCATATTTAAATAAAAATTTGAATTCTAGTAAATCTGCCATAGACAAGCAAAAGGGAATAGTAAAATAGTTTAAAACTGCCAAGAATTCTGTGTGTAGAAAAACTTCTGGAAGGATAGATATTAACAAGAAGTGAAGTCTCTTGTAATATCTTTGCTATATCCCTGGTTTCTTCCAGTTTTTATAATGGAAAACTTTTTTCAGTAACTGTTTCTGTATGACACATTAGAATATGTGAAGTATATATAAAATAGAGCAAGAGTGGTGCTTGAAAAATCACTAAGAAACTGCTTGTTGAAAATAAAGTATGTCAGAGAAATGCTGATTTCTCAATACTTAAGTGCTAGACGTATCCTGTCTTAAGAAGGGAGAGGGACTGGCAAATTGTACAGCTTGAACGCAGTTGGAATTTGGCAGCAAAACTTAAGAACTAGGTATAATTCATTTACTCAACAGACATAGAAAAAACTAATCTTATCACTTGTAAAGTGTTAGATGTGTAGCTGAAATAACTGTGTGTATGACTAAGCAAAAACATTATTATACTACAGGAAGTAAGCTAAGGAAACGAATCGGAAAAGACAAGCAAACACAGAAGTACCTTAAAGAGAGGTCATTTTCCTCAGCGCTTTTTTTTTTTGAGACTGATATTACCAGTTGTTTTGAACTGAGGTTTTCATCATTGTATTTCCAATCCGGTAGCGAAGGCAGAACAAGAAGTGGTAGTTGAAAATTTAAGTCGGAACGTAAAGGTGGAAAATACTTCAGTATGTGGTAGAGCCACCACTGTCTTGTGTTGTCTTAAATCAAGCTTGGAACCTTTTTTTGGAAGATGGGGCTTAGTCAAACACAGCATGTAGGAGGGTCACTACAGAGAATGAAATTTAATGGCCTGTGCTATACAGGAAGGTAGATGTCAGATGATTGGACTAGTAATTAAAATCTCACTGTTGCTGCTACTCAGTCTTTGGTGATGTTTTGTGTATGGAATGATACATATTTTGAAGTCTTTACAGAATCAGGCTCCTACAAGAATACATTGGTAATAAAGTAAACCTATGATACGGAAGTGGTCACCAGTGCATTTAATGGTGTTCGTTTTGCTTTTTAGGAATGCAGAAAACCAGTTTAAAACTTTTTAATAGCTTCAGAAACTGTTGCATGCTCTGCAAGCAGAAATTGCAGAAATCCAAGCAACTGACACTGCTCTTGTGGTACACGATAGCATTCCTTTTTCAGAAAGACAGGCAAGAAAGAATAATTTCTCTCAACTCTCTGTCAAGACTAGCCTGCCAAAATTCGTAGCCTTAAATCTATGAAAAGGTCGGATCTTGTGATAATACTGTTCCTGCTTTTGCCCTTTTAAGTGCATTTAGGTTTAGTGTTTGACAAAAGACCCTGGTTGGGCCCTCCAGGTTCAATGACATGATAGATAACAAGTAAACACAAGCACACTTAAAATTTCAGAGGAGGGTGTGTCATTTGCAGTACAATTGCAACATCCTTGAAACCTCTGGAGAACTTGAACTAAGCCCTTTTCCTGTGGTGGCCACTGCTTCCATGTGGGTTTGCCTCTAAATCTTAATTGTGTCTAAACCCTCAGCAGCAGGTGGGCTTTGTTGGTCTGCAGAGTTACCTGTTGCAGAGATGTGTGAGCTGCCTTGGCTCTTCATGATCCTTTAGTCATGTTTGTGGAGCTCCTTAGGTTGTGCAGTCAATAATGTTGGTAGCTTTTCCCTCCATTTGCAGCCCCCTTCTTTGTGCAGGTAGCCTAACTCACAAATGTTTTATGCTAATACATGATAGACTCCTTTCTCCCGGGGCTAAAGGGTGTTCCCTAGTATCTTGCTTACTACCAGTACTCATGGAAAATCATAGAATCATAGAATCATAGAAGCATAGGGTTGGAAGGGACCTTAGTAGATCATCTAGTCCAACCCCCCTGCCAGAGCAGGGCCACCTTAGAGCAGGTTGCACAGGAACGCGTCCAGGCGGGTTTTGAATGTCTCCAGAGATGGAGACTCCACCACCTCCCTGGGCAGCTTGTTCCAGTGCTCTGCCACTCTCAAGGTAAAGAAGTTCCTCCTCATGTTTAGGTGGAACTTCCTATGCTCAAGTTTGTGCCCGTTACCCCTTGTCCTATCACTGGGCACCACTGAAAAGAGCCTGGCCCCATCCTCCTGACACCCACCCTTCAAGTATTTATAAGTGTTAATTAGGTCCCCCCTCAGACGCCTCTTTTCCAGGCTAAAGAGACCTAATTCCCTTA
>VXBO01006269.1:69267-87373 GCA_013400135.1 Rhinoptilus africanus | reverse complement strand
AGGCATGATTTCCCCTTGGTGAATCCATGCTGAGTACTTCTGATGGCCTTCTTTTCCTCCATATGCTTTGAGATGACGCCCAGAACGAGCTGTTCCATCATCTTTCCAGGGATGGAGGTGAGGCTGACCGGCCTGTAGTTCCCCGGGTCCTCCTTCTTGCCCTTTTTGAAGACTGGGGTGACATTGGCTTTCCTCCAGTCTTCAGGCACCTCGCCTGTTCTCCAGGACCTTTCAAAGATGGTGGAGAGCGGCCCAGCAATGACATCCGCCAGCTCCTTCAGCACCCTCGGGTGTATCCCATCAGGGCCCATGGACTTCTGAATGTCTAACTGACCTAACTGTTCCCTCACTTGGTCCTCCTCCACCCAGGGGAAGTCTTCCTCTTTCCCTGTTACTTTCCCCAAGGCCTGGGGCTCTTGAGGGCTGGGCTGAGCAGTAAAGACCGAGGCAAAGAAGGCATTCAATAAATGAAAAAAAAAAATGAACCTGTTTCATAGATGTGCTTTGTATGATTCTGTGATTTCTCTGGAAGCTCGTGCTTTTTTTACTCCAAAAAACATGACAGAATCACAGAATGGTTGAGGTTGGAAGGGTCCTCTGCCGGACACCCGGCCCTGCCACCATGACATTGTATTTCCCAGGTGCTGGAATTGGTTGTATGCCAGGGGTTCGGAGCATAAGTGCTCAGCATAAGTGAATATGCTGCCTCCCATGTGTCTTCCTTCGCTCTCTTGTGTCAGCCTTGGTGCTTGCCTGAGACCGTTCTAAATTCCCTGAGCACAGTGATCTGGCAAAAGCCGCTTACACCTTCAGCGGAGAAGCAGATTTGGCTCTGTCAGGTCTGATGAAACTGCTCGGGCCAGGAGGGAGCAGGAAAAGCTAGTAGCTGTGGAGTCATAGCGTCACTGTGCCTATTTCATGGTAGAGTGTTGCCGTTACTGAGCCAGAAATTCTTTACCAGTCTGTGCCAAGAAGCATACTTAATAGAAACCCTTAAATAGGGTAAGTAGCTGGATGTTATCTCAGGGTCAAAATAAATCACAGTAGTATGCAACCGCTTAAAGGTGACTTATCCCTGGTATCCATGTTCTAAGGAAATATTTTTTTTTTCTTAATTGGGATTATTCCAGTCCCTACCCTTTCCTGGACATTAAGAGCTAACTGTAATTTTCTGTAGCATTTCTTTTTTTTTTTAAATATGCTTCATTAGTTTTTGAAGAATATTTTTACTTAGTTCAGAATTGGACAAAGTAAGCAAGAAATACAACTTCTTACTATCACAAATGACATGGAAAAGGAAATTGCATGTATTTGGGAAAGGTAGGTGATAAGACTTTACTGTATTAATACATCTGAGACTGAGGTGGTAAAGGGAAATCGTCTTGATTTAAATTTAACAGCACGCTGTTTTCTACAATGAAACCTAAATAAATGTTCTACCCTTTTATGGGAAGAACATAAACAGGTAAAGCACCCAAATATTTTTGTATGCATGCTTTATTTTTGATTTGAAAAATTAAATTGCTTTTAAAAAAAAAAAAACCCACCACCAAAACATCCTTTGAAAAAACCAAAGAAACCAAAACATACGTAATCCCACAGCAGCATATCTGCTGTGGCTGTGCTAAGTCTGTGACAGGAGTTTCTAGTCTGGTTTGCAGCTATACTGCTATTTAATTTTGTAAATGTTGGATTGAAATTAAGCCTAAATCGTTACAGACAGTGCACTGTTAATCCCCATTTAAAAAAGCCTCTGTTGGCTCCCCAGACTTGAAATAAAGTAGCAGTGTAATCTCTAAAATCTTGGGTGAGAAGATTTGCAGACTATTGAAATACTTTGTTCCACTCCTAAAACATGTTCTGGATATTAGTGTCATAAAATATAAAAGAGAAGCCCACTCAAAATAAGGGATTTTTTACTGAGGAGATATTCTGAAAATGTGAGGTAGCTATTGCTTTAGAAGTCCTGGGATTTTAATCTAATAAATTGAATTTCCCTTTGACTAGGCAAAAAAAAAAAGAAAAAGGTGACATATATCTAGAATTTTAAAAAAACCCAAACCAACAAGGAAGTACATAGTATATAATAATGGAAGGCAGCTAATGATGATCTCATTAAAAATGTGTCTCTCAGACATCTTCCGGCCTTTGTACGTCGTGCCTAATCTTTTTGCAGGTCTTTGTGTGCGTATGTATTTGTAATGAAATAAGTACTGAGGTCATCTCGAATTGCCAGTCTCCAAAGGTTAATTTTAGCTACCTGTTCTGTTAGATTACCTCTTCTTACAGAGGGTATCCTTCGAAGGATAACTGTCTGCTTTACCAGATCTTAATGAGCTAGATATCAGAGCATCTCAGCGAGGTAGGCATTATTCCCCTTCATAGAGCGAGAAGCTTGGTCAGAGGGAGGTTAATTGATTTTTACCAAGGTCGCAGCAGAAGCGTGTTGCTGAACCTACATCTTCCAGCTCCCAGGCTCATACTCTAACAAGACTGTTCTTTTATCTGACAAACTAAACTTACCATTCTTACTGCGCTGACGTATTTTTTTTCCAGGCCTGCTGTGTGAGAGGATTTGGAGAATAATACATGCATTGGTAAAATTACTGCTGAAACACTGCCCTGATAAAAGCTTGAGAGGTTGATAACGTTGTGGCTTACCAGTCCCCTGGTAGCTATGGCAGTGAAGTGCTTGCAGCAGGTCTCTGTAGGAGACCACATTTGACTTTGTGTGATGTTACAAACCTGTCCAGAAGATGTTCCCTTCCAGTATTCTGCTTGCATTGCTTTTCTTCTAGTAACAATTCTTCTCTTTTGGGTGACAACTATTTTTATATGTTGCTTGAATTGTATATTGGAATATACGTTTACCATAGCAGTTAGAAAAAACATCTGGCATATTGATTGTGTCTATAAAAAAACCAGAATAGTTGAAGTGGCCAAGTCATGTACTGAATTTAGAAGAGGTTTGAAAGTTGGGATAGTGTATTTTGCATGAAACACTTAACAGCTTAAAATTGCTTAATTTAAAAATTGCCTGTGGTAATGAAATAATGTCTTTTTACTTAGGTGGCGCATTTGGAACGAACAGGGCATTACCTAACGGTAAAAGATAACCAGGTGGTGCAGTTGCATCCCTCCACTGTTCTTGACCATAAACCAGAATGGGTGCTCTATAATGAGTTTGTCCTTACGACAAAGAATTACATCCGGACATGTACAGACATCAAGCCAGAATGGTAAGCCGAAAGTCTTAACACCGTCATCACCTACTGTAAAGCTCTTGGTTTTCTTTTTACTTCTTTAAATTGAGGTGATTCCTTTCACTTTTCCTGAAGCTCATGTTATTGCAATGGTTTGGGGAACAGCAGTCGTGTGGACTTGAGGTCTTGTAGGCAACTGCAGGTTTTCTTTGTGGGCACTTGTTTCTGTCTGTGGGAGTTGTGTGTAAAACTGGGGTGCCCAGGCTCTGTATGTGCTGCGCAGAGAGATGCTGGACTTAAACCCAGTTGCTTTAGTAAGTCTGTTGGGGAGGAGTGGCTTGGAGGTGCTAGGCCTGGGGATATGTCCTAGCACCCGCTTGTGTAGCGAAGTCAAGAGATAACTGGTAGCTCCCTCTGTTCTCAAGCTGTAGGACCTCTCTTGGCAGCAGGGGTCTGCAGTTTTTTTTTGAAGGATCTGAACAGGGCTCAGCGCTTTCTTAAAATATGAAGGAAAGAGGTGGTAATACTGGTACAACCTGCTAGGTCTTTACATTTATTAGTCAGTCGAGTGCAGATCAAGGAAATCAGAGGCCTGATCCTCAGCAGACAAGCAGAGATCTGCATCGTCTTGCCCATCTTTAAGGTGGTACTTAGACCGCTAAGTTGTAAGCTTTGGGAACACCGGAGGCTTTTCAGCTGTTGCTGAAACTGTGCTGTTGTGCAGAAAGAGTTTAGAGATTCATGAGCCAGAAGACATAGCATGTGTATATCGTCCCTAGTATTTTAACGGACAATACCAGTTTGAATCCTTTCTCAGAAATCTTTTTCTGAACAAGCTGTGTATTGCCTAAAGCAGGACCCTATGGCCTTGGTTGCATTTTTAAGCTTCAAAGAGCTAAGGCTGAACTCTTGGACAAACTGATCTTTAGGTGGGCTTCTGCGGCTTGTGATCTTTGACGATAAGCAGCAGGTCTGACTGGGCTACTGTGGCACGTCCTCAGGCAGCAGTGTGGGTCCGTCAGGGCTGAATGGGAGCGTCTCCCGAGACTCTCGTGAGGGCTTTTTTGCTTTGGACTGGGGCGCTTGCCCAGGATGGGACTGAGATGTAAATGTGTGTGCGTGAGTGCGTGTAGACTTCATTAATCTTCGAATCGCAGAATGAGCTGAAAATAAGGGATAATCCTTGTTTCCCTAAGCTGCCGAATTTCTGTAGGATGCCTCTTAAAGTTTGAGTATTAGTAACGAACTTTTCCTTTTTTGACAGGCTGGTGAAAATTGCCCCTCAATATTATGACATGAGCAATTTTCCACAGTGTGAAGCAAAGAGACAGTTGGATCGCATCATTGCCAAACTTCAGTCCAAGGAATACTCACAGTACTGAATTTATGCTTTGAACTGAAGTTATTCAGAGGACAGCTTTAAGAGATGAAAGGATTCAAAGTTCAAGTTGTGCTCTTCACTTTGGTTCAATAATGGCCTTTATTTGAAAGCTTTTTAATTTTTCTTTACAGTAAATATTCCATTCTGATTTCATAAATTAAACATTTATGCCTCCCTTTTGTGTTGACACTGTAGCTCATACTGGAAAAGCTGATCAATGTTTTGCAGTTTATTGAAAGTAGTTCTATATATAACAATGTTATAAGCATTTCTTTAGAAATGGTTGAAAATGCTTCTAAAAATGTGATTATCGACCATGGTATGCATGATCGTTGTAATTGTTGACATTCCTTTTAGAAGTTGTGAAATGTTACAACTTGTGCTTATGTAGACACAATCTTTGGCTTCAGTACTAAGGTACTGACTTCAATAAAGTCTATTTATACTAATTTTGTGCCACAGTATGTCAGTATTTCTATTGTTTTGATCAAAACATGAGAAGCCATTTAGTCTTCCGTTTAAACTGCTGTTTATTGACATGGCAGTAGTTGAATATTTTAGTATTAGAAGTGTGGAAGCTTAAGCAGCACAGCTATGGTGACATCGATATAATACACACACTGTCGATCCCTTGCAAACTTGTTTGAATTATGTAGGAAGTTGTTTTAAAAATGAAATGCATGCAGAATTTCTTTGGAGAATGCTTTCTTCAGATATCTTCCTAGATATTTCTTGGACAGAACTGTAGTAATACGTCCCGTAAAGTGAAGTGTCTGTGGCCAGTTAGAAAGTACCCTGCTGGGCGGCGGTCAGATGCAGTGTGAGATAACACGAACAATGCCCGAAGTGACTCCGTAGGTAAAATTACATTGCACCATTGTAGTTTTGTAGGGGTTTTTAGTGAAATATGACTTGACAGCATTTTCAATTTGGGAAAGCTAATCCCATGTGGAATTTATAGTGAGATTTGATCAGAAGGTTGGAGCACCTCTTCTGCGAGGACAGGCTGAGGGCATTGGGGTGGTTCAGCATGGGGAAGAGGGAGCTCTGGGGAGACCTTATTGTGGCCTTTCAGTGCTTAAAGGGGGCCTGGGGGAGAGATGGAGTGAGGCTTTCTAGCAGGTCCTGTAGTGACTGGACAAGGGATGGTGGTTTTAAACTGGCAGAGGGTAGGTTTAGGTTGGATATAAAGAAATTTTTTTACCGTGAGAGTGGAAAGACAGTGGACCAGGTTGCCCAGGGAAGCTGTGGGTGCCCCATCCCTGGAAGTGTTCAAGGCCAGGCTGGATGGGGCTTTGAGCAGCCTGGTCCAGTGGGAGGTGTCCCTGCCCAGGGCAGGGGGGTTGGAACTAGATGGTCTTTAAGGTCCCTTCCAACCCAAACCATTCTGTGACGTTTTGATTTTATGTATTTGGTCAGATTTGAGTTTTTCCTCTCTCTGGAATACACTGAGGTTTGGTCCTTCTGGCAAAGAGAAGCTGGAGCAGCGCTGGCTGAAACGGGCTCCCCCAGAAGGGGAGCTGTGTGTGTGCTGTCGTGCTGTGAGGCTGAAGCGAAAATCGGTTATGCTTGGAGAGCTGGCAGCTAACCTCAGTTAGACTAGTCCTAAGCACTGATGTTTGGGGTATGCTATTTAAATTGTAGCAGTTGGCTACAAAATTACTTGGAATCAAGTAATTTGAGGATTCTTGCACAATTTCAACTTCTTTTATTTTTTTTCTAAATTGACATTTGTATGATGGGGAGTGCAGAAGTTTCAAAATAATTTTTTTTTTTTGTTAGCAATGAAAACAGTATTGTGAAGGACGTGTCTGAAGGTGAAATTTGAGTGAATTTCAAGTACACAGTGGGACTTGTAAGTCTGCCCCAGGTTCGATGAGCAAGTGAGGGAGCGGGGGATCTCCCTGGATTTGGGCACTGTGGGATGGGTCTGGACTCTTCTGCCCTGTGAAACAGTTTTCAGGAGGAAGGAGGGAGGCTGACTCTTTATCAGATCTTGAACTGGATTAATTTCCTGATTGCAGTTGGAATAGTTTTTATTTGAAGCAGAGGGACCCTGACCAACTTAAACAATTTGATTTCAAACTAGTATTCCCAAACATGCAAGTGTTTCTTCTACAGACTCCTGCTGGGGGGTAACTGCGGTTCAGCCTGTGGGCTTCCACGCTGGCTTGCTGATCCCCCTTCTGGGGGGCAGAGGGGCTACTTTGTGCAGTGCTGAAAAATGGCTGCTCCCCAGGTAAGAATTTCTCTAGTGTTTGCGTGCAGCCTTCAGCTAAATGGTGTAGAACCACCTTCTGTGCGACTTTCCCTCGGTGTGGCAAGGTCCATGAAGGCAGCCAATTCCCAGCGTGAAATCCCTTGAGGACCCCAGAACCAGCTGGCAGAAGCCGCAGTAGCGTTGGTGCTCGCGAATGGGGGAGCAGATGGCCACGGCTGTGAGCGGAGCTTGACACGGGAGAGGCTTTGGCCTGGTTTTCTTTTTTTCCTGTTTTTTAATTGTCGTAGCCACAAACTCAGCTTGGGCTGTGACAGCCAACCTGGGATCTTTCACTCTCCTCTGCCTTTGCTACCAGGAACGCAAATACTGCAGGCCAAATGAACGTCCTCTGACAGCTGTGCAACCCTGCCGTCTTCCAATTAAGTCCGTGACACCTGTGCAGTCCACCTAAATAAAGGCGCTGGGGTGCACCGGTGTCACTGGCTTAATTGGAAGGCTGTCGGGTGTCCCAGCTGTCATCGGGGACAAGGCAGGCCCCGCATCCTCTCCCCACCCTGGCAGTGGGAATGTGAGCTATGGGAAGCGGCTCGGCTGTTGGGACCTCACTGGGATCTGGGAGCCAGCGCTCTGAGGAGGTACTGGAGCTGGAACATCTTGGGGATCTAGTGGATTGGATACTTGGGTGACACTTGTAGATGATGTTGTGGAAAAACGCCTCTCTTGCTGAGATCTGACAAGTAAACACTAGCAAACGCGTGGGTACTGCAGCTGAGGAGTGAGGGCTCTTCCCCCGCTGGCCCAGTGTGCTGAGCACAGGCCCTCCCTTCTCGGCTGCCCTGTCGTGGAGCGCGGCCCTGGGGCTTTTGCCCCTTGGTGCAGCCTCCTGTGGCCGCTCTTCTGCTGCAGGAGACTGGCTTCTGAGAGCTGAGGGCATTTAGGGCTTGGGGCAGGAATGCACAGTGTCATTCTGGATACCTTACAGTTACCGCAAATTTAACTCTTTTAATGTGATTTTAGAGCCGTGTAACAGCGGGAAGAGGGCAAGTTATCTACGAAGTAACTGGCCCTCTGAAGGAGCCATGAAAGGCAGAGCGTGGCTTCTCAGAGAAAGGCATTTTCTAGGTCCTAAAGGGAAACTGTATCGGGAACCCCCTTCTTAATTACAGTTACCTCAGGGATGCAACAGGTGTGTGCAGAATAACTTGGATTTGAGAGCAGCCCTAGTTTTTCGTACAGTTAAATGTTGAAAGGTAAGACCTCATTCCCATTTTTCTGGTGGGAAAACTGTCAAAAAAGGTTGCCCCCAGAAACAAGAAGAGAGCATGAAGGAGGTGTAGGAATGAGGCCGCTTTATCTATGAGCGCGTGAAGGTCACTGCCTCACTCTTAGAACTGGCAGGAACACCCGCAGTCCTGCTTAGCACCGGAGCTTTGGTTGTCTCTGCTTATCCTGCAGTAAATGGCGAAAAAGTTGGAAGTTCCAAAATACAAGAGTTTGCTAATGCTTCATAGAAATTCAGCTTACCATGGGGTTGGTTTCCTTCCTGCTGGGCTGGGGAGCGAGGGATCCCGAAAAAAGTCCATCAGCTGCCCCGACACTGACTGTGGCTCTTTGCTCCTCTGCTGCCTCCCTCCTGCTGCTCCAGAGCCTTTAAACTGCTGCCTGAGCACGCGTGTTTCCGAGTACTGAGGGGTTGCTCCCATAGGATTAGTTGGTTATCGGCTTTGGAACAATCTGAAAGGAAAAGCAATGCTTTGTTTACTTACAGTGATTTTTTTTTTAAATATTTTTTTTTTTTACCAGTGGAGTTTTGGTGTGTTTTGTAAAAGACATGGTTTGTATAAACTATCTATAGCACAGGACTTTTGAAAATACAGACTGGATTAGATGATAGGAAAATAGTACTAAGTGAAAGGACTATATTTTTTGAAGAGGAGAGTCTTCCATTGTAATCGTGCTTCTCTATAATACCTCAAAGCAGTTAAGGGCTAATACTGATGTGAGGTGATGTTTAGATTATTATGTTAGACACCGAGGTAGTTACTCATGGCTGAGTACGTAAAGCTGTGGTTAGGTATGTGTCTGTTAACATTAGGGGGACCTAAAGAAGTGACCAGTTATACTGTGTTTAGATTTGTAGGGGTTTTATAGCGTTCAGAAGTTTTGTCAGAGGAAAGAATAAATGGTGGCTTCGTGCTCCCCTATGTCTTGATTTCATAGAAAACACCCTGAGCTTTTGCTTTTGGGAGATGCGTACATACCCCAGTGCAAAAGACGGGCGCCGAAGTTCCCTTGAGGGGGTTCCGGGGAAGCGTTGGTTCGTGGTGCCTGCACTCCATCACTGGAGGGGCTCCCGCGGGGACCGGCCCGGTGGCGTCGAGGCTTCGGGTCTCAGTGTGCTGGGCTGTTGCCAGACGGAGCAGTGCCCCGAGGTCCGAGCACAACCTCCCGTTTTGGGTCAGGGCTTCTCAAACAGCGTTAGTGCATGACGTGTAGTTCCCACCCTCCGCTGCGTGCTGGAAACCGCTAGTCGTTTGCCATAGGAAATGCAGTTTAAAAGAAAGAATACTGAAATTAGCTTTTGGTATGTCATTGAAAAAAAGATACCTTAACAAAAGTCAAACGGCAGAGAGTTTTCCTTCCATCCAGTCAAGCTACAATTATTAATTTGTAATCAGATTGCTATAGTTTTCTCCATTTTCTGATAATTTAGCAATAAAAAGCCATACCAAGCCGTGATAGTAGGAAGCAGAGTTGTATTCTAAAATACATGAATTTATTCACTTACTGTAATTTGTGAGGAATAGCCATTTATCTTGCTTTTAGAACAGCCGAAGGTTTTAATAATAAACATCTTTTACTATTAGAAGTATAATCTTGTGTCAGTACTCTGTTGACCTTTTTAAAACTATTTAACTTCAGGACTATGCATGTGACATAAGATTTATGTGAAGCACGGAGGGAGAAATGATCTACTTGGTCAACCGAGTTCATTTTTCTGCGAATACATCTTACGCTGGGAGTTTTCTTTTGTGGTAACGCTTCCTCCAACTGGTACGAAGCTGGGCATTGGTCCCCAGTAACGCAAACATCAGATATTTTTGAGCTTGAAACGAGCATCTTTAAAAGCAGGATGAAGCTGTTAGGTGAGGGCGCGTGCCCCTCTCGTTCACTTTTCCTTTCGCAAGTGATGAGCAGGGGCTGCCTCTAATTTGCACTGATGCGTTTGGAGATAAGTGCTTGGCATCGAGGAGATCCCGGCTTCCAGTACCAAGGGATTAAACTAAAAATGGTAACAGCAGTAAAATAACATTCCTGTAGCCGGTAACAGACTAGTTCTGCTGGCTTGGAGGTGTCCTAATCTTGCAGTTTCACCTCAGATCTGGTAGTTTCTCAGGAACACTGAATGTATGTTGGACAGATGATTAATTTTCATTTGTGTATGTTTTGGCTCTGAGTGATTCTTTAAGCTTTTTCCAGCTGTGAAAGCCTATGCAGTAGTTATGTTGTATAGAAAAATAAAACACAGCACAAATTCATGTTGATAATAAATATTTCCTGTGGCTCTAAACACTTACTATTTTGGGTTGGTCTTATTCTTTTAGCTAAAGTAGGCTCTTGCCTTCCATTTGAATTCAGGGTTTATTTTGTAAGCGTATCCCATTAATGTTCCCAGCCTGGTTGCTTCCAGCAGCATAAACAACCCACCCTTGGAGCATGGAGCACTTCCTGGGCTCGGCGGAGCAGAGGGCTGCTGCTGCACCTATTTCCTGAGTGCTTTGCCTATTTAAATATTCAGCCATCTAGTGAAATGGCTTCTCCTTACATTAGTGACCAGTTTTGTCCTCAAAAACACCCACCTTTTCAGCTTTATGAAGATGGTGGTGTTTGCTACCAAAACTCACGTATGATTAAGGAATTACAAACTAAACTCGACCTGTCTGACCTTAGAATTAGGTTGTTTCGTTTTGCATGTTGAGTAACGACTGATAAGTCTTTTGTTGTCACGGGGATAGTATCGTTCTTTTTAAAAAAATGAATGCGCTGTGACCCTTTCCTGAAAGGCTTACAGTCTGTACCGCGGCGCGAGGTTAAAAGCAGCGGGATGCGCAGAATGTTTCTGTGAGTGGCAAGCTGTCCGGGAGGGTATCTTGTTCCCCTGAGATACTGGGTTAACGCAGTATAACGGAAGTAAACGGAAATTACTGCTGCTTTTACATACTTCAGGAAAATAATTTGATTAAGAGCAGAAAGCAAAGATAAGAATTGGCAAGAATTTTTAAAACTCCAGTCTTAATGCTCAGAAGAGTATGTACCCTGCGTATTGAAAATAGTGGGTTTATTTTCAGTACATTGACAGGCAATGACCAGCTGCTCCCTACAAGCAAACCGGTGTTAAATCCATACAAGAAGGGCAACAAGAACCCTAGCGTGTTTATTTCATTTTGGATGTTAGATGGGGGCTGTCCTTTACACTTTTCTGCTCTAAAGCTCCTTGTTGGACTCGCTGCTGCGTAAATCCCAACACCCTGTTCAAATGTCCGTTCTCCGCATTCTGGAGCGTTGTCAAATTTGAGGTTAAACGGTAACGCGGTGGTAGAGTTGTGATTTGTTTTTTGCAGCCTGGAGGAATCCTGTTCATTTCTGGAGGAGAATTGTGGAAGGAAAAGTGGATAGGAAAATACTCAATTATATCAAGTGGTAATGGCCTGCTTCATGATCTCCTTCATAATCATATTTGTTCTTCACACAATAATTGCCTGCAATGAATTATTATTTTTGCAAGTAAAGCTTAAGAATCCGACTGTTTGTAGTCTGCTGGCTCGATACGAGACTAACGTTTAGATCTCTCATTAGGTACAGCGAGGTTTCAGAAATTAATTTGCTTTTTTTAGCAGTCTCTTGATCAAACTAATCTGATTAGAAAAACAACTTTATCAGTGCTGGGCTGTCTAGACTCAGAACAGAACTTCCTAAATTAGCAACAAAGTCAGCAGCAAATCTTTGTTCTTCTTACTTCCAAAACTTCGACATTAAAAAAAACGTAAAAAATTGCAGAGACGTTCTAATTGCCTTTCATTGCATTCACTTTAACCTGCTTTAAGAAAAACAATTAGTCTTTCCCTTGATTTGGGGCAATGTGTAACAGAAAGGACGTGTGCCTACAAGCTGCAGTACCATCTCTGGTACAAAGGCCTGCCTAGGTTTCCTCCTAGTGAGGTTTGTTTACCTTAATTGGATCAAATAGGATGATGTCACTGAAGAAATACAATGCTAATGATCTGTCAAATCCCTTTGAAATATCTATCAATTATTTCTGAGGGTTTGCTGCCTCTTTGTGGTATTTCTTGTGTAAAAATGGAATTCCGTATCCATCAAAGCTTTTCTTGGGATCGTGCAAAAGACAGTTAAACGCAATTTCCCCGAGTTCCCCAGTGTGTGACTGGGAGTCTTTCCTCCTCCCTCCTCCGTGCTTTTTACACGTCTGTAATGTACCTTGTGATGGTGAGGTACTACTGCTTTATCCGTAAGCTTTGAATAATAACAATGTGCTGAGCGGCGAAGCCTCTTACCTTTCTCATTATCTGAGAGATGACAGATCTCCTCGTACCTCTCCGTCCATTCGTTCTTAGATGACATCTCTACCATGACTGACGAAGCAGTGGTGAGTCTACTCCGGTTCCATCAGTTAGTATTTTGCTAATGATGTGAGTGTACCCAAAAGCAGACAGAATTGCTGGGTTTTTTTTCTCAGATGTAAAGATACTTAGGCTAGAGGCCATGATGGGCCAACCATCTTGATTCCTGCTAATTTTGGGTTATTCTAGGATTTGCCCCCCCCCTTTGATTAGTTACTTCATATAGTTAATTCATAACTATAATCACAGAAAAGTAATTTTGGGGAAAGTATAATCTCATAGGGCTTTAGTAATTTATTTACATTGTTAATTGGTGGTGAGACTATAAAAGTTATGAACTACCTCATAAGTTCATGCCTGCCTACATCTGAATGGCACGTATTCACTGGTTGTTATTTATAATTTTGGGGGTATTGAACTGATGGAGATTACTCATGTTGAAAAGCTGCTGGAAGGCCTGAACTAGGAATTAAATTATCATAGTGGTTTCATTTTGTTAAGTCTCATTGAAAATATCTTGCTTGCAGGACAATCAAACTCATCAGTGTTCTGCTCTTCCACTTCAGTAGACAAAGTTTTAATCAGTGGCACACTTGATCTTGCAGAATTCAAGGAAAATAATTTCCTGCATTTCTGAGATGAGCAAAAATTCATGTAATCTAGCTTTTAAACTCCTGGCACTTTTTTTCTTTCTTTCTTTTTTGAATAATCAGCTTTACTTCATTCAGTTGCCTATTTCACGTAACTTCAATTATCAAGATGACCCAATGCTTAGATGGGATTAGCTCATGGATGAAGAGGAAGCAACTGAATCTGAACTCAGGCGAGGCAAATAATAGACTGATGGTGAGATCAAAACATGTTGAAAAATGTACCGTTTTCTCTGAAGTTGGTGCACTTGCAATTAGTCTTTGCGTTTAGATGGCTTTAGAGAACCCTGTTACCCATTTCTGATGGTCTCACATAGCAGCATTTATAAAAAAAAACAACCAAACTTTTCTACTGTCCTCTCTTTCTTGGAGCTGCCATCCTATCTTAGCGGTCAGTCATCTGGCTTCAATTATCTTTCTATCCTTTGGATGAAGCACAACAGTGTATGTGTTCTTCACCATCTATCAAGCTTAAAAAAATTAGTTCTATTCCAGGTCTTGGTTTTTTTGGTCAAGATTCAGCTGGACTCAGCTCTGAGTGCCAGTTATTTCTTTGGTGTAATTGAACTTTCTAAAATAAGGGTAAAACTTGTCTGTGCAGTAAGCATGCAGTAACCATAAGTACAAGATGGTATAACAAATTTCAACAGTAACTAATAATAATCTAGAATCTCTGCTTCTGCTTTGATTGCAAGGACCATGTCTTTGAGCATTTCTTCTCTTACCGTAAGCAGCAAACAGTCCAAAACAATACTGCTGTATTACGTTGATGAGAGAAGAACAAGCAGATGGTAGTCACCTAGTTTGGGAGTGTTATTCCAGGATGCTTTAAAAAAAGCTGTGTTTTGATTAATCTTGATCTGTTATGGTAACATGGAAAACTCTGCATGTGCAGCTCTTGTGGTTGAGGCTGATGACTCCAAGGTGTGGAAGCCATTCTGGGAACTCCAGTCCTCTCAGGTAGCTTGGACCTGGGCTGTCTATCCACGGGAAGATGAAAAAAGCCACCTGGACTTCAGCTAGAATACAGTGAGAAGCCAATGAAAAAAAAAAAAAGCAGAACACTGAAATAATGTTTTAAAGGTGACTGTAGTGTTTGTGTTCTCATCCATGCGTGGTTTCGTTCTCAGTTACACCTAATCTTACATTTTTGTATTATAGACAGGAGTTATCGTGAAAGTTAAAGAGAAACCTAAACACTCTGGAATCTCCACTTGTTTCTGCTCTAAGTAGGTTTTTGCTCCTCTGAGGCTAATTGCTTTTATAAACATTTTCTAACAACATTGCTTGACTTTTGCAAGGGTCTGGTACTTAAACTGTTGATCTCCTCAAATATTAAAAGGATGTAATACCTAGCTCCAGAGGTGTTCATAAAGCACAATGAAATCATTTGATGGAAAGTGCTTTAAAGTATTAGCCTAATAGAAAACCTATCAGTGGACTTTTAAAACCTTTCCTCTTCAATTTTTATGGACTGTCTTAATTGACTTTAAAAGGCTTTTATCACTTATGAATAGGCTAAGTAGAAATAGTCGTCATTTTTTTTTTTTAACCTGCAAATAAGGTACAGGGACAGCTTCTGATTTTATTTTTGAATATCTGATATTACAGGCTTTTGCCCAGTGAGAAGGGATTTTCAACTAATTGAAGTCTAGTGAAGTCAGGAATAGAGAATCGCATGTCTGCTAATGATGAAAACTTGGGGAAAAAAGTGACAATGGTGAATAAAAGAATAGTACCCATAAAACATTTTGAGGTATTTATGATGGCAAGCTTTAAAAATAGTGGGGACCACAGCACTCAGTTTAAATGCTACACTGATTATTCGAAGGACACTAAACTGCCTAGACAAAATGTACAGCCACGGAGTATCATTTTGTGTTATAGAATCTTAATTTAGAGGCTACAGCTGAGTTGAATCCTGATCCCCTCGGGACGGTTCTGATACAGATCTGCCTGCTCACATGGAACATGGAAGTTGAAGTCTTTTAGATCTCAAGTTCTCCATACGCTTCTCAATTGAAAGACCTCCAGAAGCCTTGCTTTTCAGGGAATTTCTCAAGAGATGACTCTTTTGCTCGCAGCAGTGGGGTAGGTTTACTCTTTGAGAGGTCTCTCCCAAAACTTGGCGCTGGGTGATGCCAGCGCTGTTACTGGCTCAGACAGCAGTGCCTGGCCTCGGCCATGTCTCTCTGCTATGTCTCTCTGCTCCAGCCTCAGGGAAACGAGGATGTGATGTCTGGGAGAAGACAGAACCAGCCTCCATCTGAAAGATTCACCCTAGTTCACCTTATTCCCATACCAGACAGGCTTTGCAAGTAAAAAACTCCTCAACCCCCCCCTCCACCCCAACACAAAAAGAAAACAGTTCCTAGTTTATTTAATAGACTTTGAAAGTCTTTAAGCTAAAAACACGGAAACAGAGCAACCCAAATTAAATTCTAGACTGTATTTAAGAAGATGCCTTTCTGCCTGTTTTGCTATCCTTTACCTAGCACATCCCAACCACACAGTATTATGCTGTGTGCATCTCTGAAGAGATTTATTTTCTCTGTTCCACCTGCATCAGGCCTCTTTCTTTCAGCACAGATGGAGTATTAATGGTTATCCTGAGGTTACTTTTGGTATTCAAACATTTCCTGGATTTTGCTGTTTACTCCACTGCTCTTCAATACATTTGTTCCGAGTTCCTTACAAGAATTTATTTTATTTTATCTCCACTTTACTCCTTCCTGCCCACAGGACAGAATACACCTTAGCATCTATTTTGTGGAGCTGTTAGCACACTGGAATGTTACACAAAGGTTATTTGTGGATTTTATTTATGTTTGGTTACATATTTCTAGTAATAGAAGTAACATACAAAGCTTTTTTGCTTCATCACCAACATCACAGTAACAATGATGCAAAATCATGCGATAGACAAATAGATTATTATCCATTTCAGTAATGGATGGTTGACTTGAAAACATCTTCAAATGATCTGGAGGAGCCATACGTAAAGCTATAAATAAGTTTTCAGATCTTGTTTTGCAGCCAGCAGAAGCATGCTCTGCAGAGGCCTTCAATAGGTTCTGGGTAGTTCCCCAGCTATAAGAAAAGACTACAGCTGGATCTCCATTAGTAACTGATCACTGTGCAATTAAGCTTAACCTCCTACCAGTGAGGGTCCCCCAGGGGCAGCTCTCTGAAATTCACACGAAGAGATTTTGAGCAAATAGTTAACAGCAGGATGAGGAACAATGTTTGAAGGGAAAAGATGAGAAGAAACCCAAACATTTAAGAACCCATAATCGCTTTTGAGACTTTTAAAGAACACTGCATTGGAAGGGCAGATAGTAGGTCTGTCACTAGAGGAGAGAAAGTAGGGTAAATGCCACCTACTGAAAGGTATAAATGCATCAGCTATTAAGGAAAAAAAAAAAAAAAGGAAAAGGAAAAAAAGGACAAGAAAAACAAAAAAGAAAAGGAGTCCAAACTATAGAATTTTCAGGAACTTTGGCTCAAACCAGAGTTTTATAGGGCAAACTTTACCTGGAGAGCATAAATAGCTCAGAGGTCAGGCTATGCTGGAGTGCAGATTCAGCATGGAATGCATCAAGACTTAATAGGAAGGTGGAACACGCAATGTCAAATTGCCTAAAATTTTAGAAGCAAAACGCTTTGAGCAGTGACTCCTCAGAGAGAATGTAAGAAAACAATTCAAGAAGGATGGTGAAGTAGAAGGGAACTTTATGCCTTAATTATTGCTGAGAGGTTGAAATAAATCCTTAAACCACGTGAAGTTTTGTGGGCCACTGATGAGCAGCCTTAACAGGACAGGCCGAAGTCTCTGAAGGAAAATACTGAAGCAATTTGAGAAACAAGTGATTGTGGAGTAGTGAACACCTTGTTGCTAATGTAGTTTCTATATTCCATTGCTGGGAACCTTCCTTTTCTATTTTTACCTGGTTTAGGGCAGGATGAAAGGCTCTTTGGCCTCGTATGGAACAGAGCTGTCACAAATGCTCTTCTGGATGATGAATTCAGGTAATTCTTGGCTAGCCTTCCTTCAGACAAAGGCAACTCACGTGAAAAAGATGAGTTTCTACTACACTTGGGTGTGTTTCGTGGTATTCCATGCTCATGGAGATACTGAAGAAAAGGTTTCCTCAACAAATAGAGCGGGCAAAGAGTTCCATGGGTATTGCTAAATGATAAATATTAAAATATCAGATGAGGGGGAGCGAGGAGAGCTTCAGTGGGCCTTGAGCAGGGTCGTGGGAGAAAACTCTAGTGTTTTTTCATTGATGGCTATGGGCTTTTGTAACTCTGTGCTGCTCAACGAACTGCTGACCCTCCCAGTTAGGATCTTGAGGCAAAAATAGTAATCTTTTTAAATGAAAATCATACAATATCTTCTTATGTGAAATAGAATAATTATTCTGAAAAAAAAAGTACAAAAAATTAATTAATTTTGCTTTCCATTATCTGAGTCCTGTGGTATTGATGTCAGCGGACGAGGAGCGCGTTCCCCTTGCCAGAGGACCGTGCCTGAGGTGTGTGATGAGGATAAGGAACGCTCAAGGAAAACACGGTCGGCGCAACCCAATCTATTCCCGCTAACTGCTTGGCGAGCGCTTTAAAACCATGATGTTGAGTGTGACTGCGCCGCGGACAACGCGAGGAGAGCTGCCTGGGCCGCCGGCTTACCCTCCCTGGCAGCGGGCGGGTTCCCCGCTGCTCCGGGCCGCGTTCACTCCGCGGCGGCTGCCACGGGCCCACCGGCGGGGACGGGGGTTGCGGCTGCCGCTCCTCTGACCACTGACACGCTTAAAAAAAACCCAGTATCTATCATCCCGCTTTTCTCCCGCTCCTTAAAAACGGTGCGCTGAGGAAAACACCCCCTCAAAAAACAAGGAGAGAGCGGGGGAAACCGTGCGTGGCGGGCGGGGAGCGGCCGACGGCTCTGAGGCGAAGTTTCCCGCGGGCGGTGGCGCGTGGCCCCCTCCCCTCAGGCGGCGGGGCCCGCG
>VXBO01006269.1:17451-67704 GCA_013400135.1 Rhinoptilus africanus | reverse complement strand
GGTAGGGGGGGGTCTGCCCGAGGTGCCGGTGCTCGGCAGCACGGCGGGTCCGGCCGCCCGGGGTGTGTGTGTGTGTGTGGGGGCTGCGGCGTAAATTTGGCCGGTGGTTACCGGGAGCGGTGGCTCGTGGCGGCCGGTGGCCCGGGGCCGGCGCTGGTGTGCGATTCCCTGCGCATCCCGGTGCCGGTGGGAGCGGAGAACGTACGCTGTCACCCTGCTCAAGGCGAGTCCGCGCGAGTAACCGAGAGACAGCGGGGCTCACGCCTGGTGGTGAAGGCAGGCAGTCGTAGGAAGCCGCCTTTGAAACCAGCGGCAGAGNTCACGGAGAACGGCGCAGCCCCCCTGGTTTCCAGGAGACTGAGACCCCCCTCTCCCCAACCCAGCAGTTGCCAGTTTAAGGTTACACCGCGCAGGGACGGGGAGGGAAACCGGGCGCCGCTGCTGCCCGGCCTCCGGGAGCGGGGCCCCCCCTCCGGCCGGCGGAGTTGGGGGGCCGGGCGGTGGCGGTGGGGCCCTGACAACCGCGTCCTCCCTCGTAAGCGGAGGAATAAACACCCACCGCCGGTGTCCCGGCTGCGAGCGGGCCCGTCTCGGCAGGCTGGGTCTTTGCCCGGCCGAGTTTGCCGCCCCGTTCCCGGGGGGCGCCGACCCTGGCAGGGAAGGAGCCCCAGGCGNTTTGAAACCAGCGGCAGAGGAAAATGGTTAGGAACGGCGGCAATAAAATCAGGTTTAAACCAGTTCCCTTATCTAAAGTTAGTTTCGTTCTGTAGCGAAACAGTTCGGCGTCGTGAAATGGTGGGTTCCCGTCGCATTTCTCCTCGGGAGAGCGAGCCCGTGTCACAGTGGAAGCGGGAGGAATTACTGACAAATCCAGAGTTGATCCATTCTAAATACTGATGTTGAACCGTATCTGAGGGGAAACAGGGGAGGTAATTCGGGATGCAGGAGGTCTATTTATAGACGGACTATATAAACTCTAGGATATATACACAAAGTTGAATTAAATATGCATGATTTGGAAAGGAGTTTCGAAGGAGAAGGTGTAATCATTATATAGCATTACAAGGGGAACAGATGAGCTTGCAAGACTTTCCAGGGTGAAGATGAGAAGAATTTTTAAGATACGTATTCTTTCTGGTGCTCAAGGCTCCTTGCTATTTTCATCGTTTGCGTATTACGTTAGCATTTACATCAGTCAAATTCACCGGCTGAGGATTAGCGGAAGATGTTAGTCTGAATATGAAATCAAAATGAATACGGGATTTTGCTGCAAATAGATTTTTCTTACGAGTTTTAACACTTAGAAAGGCAGGGTTGGCTTCAATTTGACAGTCAGCCATGTTCATGTTTGTTTGTTTTTACCTGAATCACATCCAAAAAAAAAAAAAAAGCTTACAAACCATTTCTTCTTGCTAAATATAGCAACATAGCTGAATTTGTTTTGTATACTCTGTTTAAAACAAACTAAAACAAAGTGCTGAGATGAGAAGATGGGTTGACCACTGCAAAAATAGGTTTTTATTCCTAGATCAATATGATGCACTCTCAACATCTAGTACGAGGTAAAAGGATCCCTTGTATAATATCAATAGCGGTTCAGCCATAGCTTACTGAAAGAATCTTTTTCCTGGCATCTCAAGACTTTAATGAGAGTGCAAGTGATCAAAATAGGACTTAATAATGGAACCAGTCAGGTTAAAGAGAACGGTGATTTCATCTAGAAGCATAATATCCAGTCTGACAGTTCTGAAAGCAGCGATAGGACATTTGCTTTATAATTGAGGAAGGCTGAGAGATGCATTTCAACTTTTATATTTTCAGTGCATTATTGCAGTTCATTTTTAAGCACAAGATTATATGCGTGATTTGTTGGTAATATTCTTGGAAGGAACTTTTTTCATTGCATATTAAATTCCAAAGTGCATCACAGAAAAGCTTGTATCGGGGAGAAATTATGTCTAGAAACTTTATGAAGTCTGTTTTGAATCCATTCCTGAGACAGTCTTCCAGAAAATAAGGCTCTATAATAGTTACAAATAAGTCTTGGCATTGCTAGGGAGAAGTCCAAAAAGATTGACTGTTCTCCTGAAGTTTGCTGTCTCTTTTTACAGTTATTTTAGTGCAGGGACTTAGCTATTATGCTAAATTCTAGACTAGACAAACCTGTAGACTTAAATCCTTAGAACTATGAATTGTGGTTGCATAAATGTACCTGCGTTGGCTTGCCAGTGTGTGTAAACCTGAGGCGAAGGAATATCCAGCAGATTCATTCTGTGATCTGCACTTTCAGATTGTCAATAAACATCCTGCTTTTAGTTCTTTATTTTGTGAAAATGTGTTAGCTGGAGACTTCCTGTGTATAACTTGTGGCTTACTGAAATTCTCTTTACATCTGTTTCTTAATTAGTAGTCATGAGGAAAGAACAGCTATTTGGAAGTACTGCAAAGGGGGTATTCAGCCTTGCAAGAGCAGTAATATTCTTGGGCATAACCTGTCCATGCTGAACTGGCAGCATTATTTGTATTAATTATTTTTCACCCTCCAGTCCAGAACTGGATACATTGTTGTGTTACTAATCTATATGGTTGGGAAGTGCTTGAAAATCACTTGAAATGTAGTTCAGGAATTGAATCCTATGACTAAGGCATATATCTGGATACTTATTTTAATTTGACCTCAAGAAAATCCCTGCAGTATGGAAGTAAAATGAGAGCGTGCTGCCTGATTACTGCCATTATTTCAGAGATTTTTCCCTGCAGCACTCAGCTGAGGGCTTGTGACCTGGCATCATCTTTGTCCTGTGTTTTCAAACATGGCGGTACTTTACACACTGTCACAGAAAGTATTCTATGGATATAAGTACCTTGGTGAAAGATCAAGCTAAGAGCCAGCTTTGTGGCTTGGTTTATTTTCTTTACATATGAAGGGACAAAAGTACCTCAATGCAGTCGGAGCTTTCTGCTGGTATTTTTAGTATTTTTGGGGTGCTGGACTGAAGGTGGTTTTTTGCTCGAATGCATTTTCTTCTTTTAACTAGAGTATGTCCAATGGCCATTTCTGTTTTGGTCTGTAGCCAGTGAGGCTTTTTGACTTATTTTTGTTTTCGTGGTCTCGAGATTTTTTTTGTTGTTTTTTTGTTTTGTTTGAATAGTAGAACTCAGAGTGAGTGCAGGTTTGGATATACCTTAGATGAGTTTGTGTTGATGCACTGCACATGCATAGCATACACTTAAGTATGTACGTGTATGAGGATGTTGAGTGAGGGATGCTGTATCAATCTGCACAAGATTGGGCAGTGTATTTTTATGATTTTTGTAAACCTTTTTATTTAACAGAAAAAGACTCCGTTGATAGTTGTACATTGTTTGTCTATGAAAACCAATGGAATAAAACCATCATTCAACTTCAGTTATATCTTAGCAAAGCCTGTAACTTCTTTGCAAATTAAAAGGACACTGTCAAAACTAAATTACTTAAGAAAAAACAGCAATCCTGGTTCAGTATTAACAGAAAAGACTTGGTAATTACAAAAAAACCAGTTAATCCTGGATTTGAAATTTTCCTGACTTTTCTATATCCAAGGGGTGTTATATACTGCTGCACAAAGCTGTGAAAATGGAACACTGTAATAATGAAAGTGAAACTGAAGAGACCTATTTTCTTGGCATCCCAGCAAAAGATAAGCAATAGGATAATGAGGAAGTTGTTGTTTAATAAAACAGGTAATGGACTTTTTAAAAAGATGTTATTAAACGTGATTCTCTTCCATTCAGAGGTTAATGCCTTAATTGGTCATTCAGTACAGTAACTTTGAAAAGTTTCAGTGCCAAGTAGTGAATGCTACCATTTGTTTTCAAAGGTTGTCAGTGCCATTGCACAGCATTTACAGGGTAGATTGCAAAGCATATTTTCTGTCTGTTTCTTGTGGTTTTACTCTGGTTGTTGTTTAATAAACCTATCCACAGTCTGGATGAAAAAACAGTGTATTCTGATGGCAGCCTTATCTGGCCAAAAAAGTAGAGTTTTAAACCGGGTACAAATAATTTCCTTGTGCCCCAGAGCAAAAAAGCTAAATAGTCGTACAGTAGAGCACAATAACCTGAGTTTAAAGCACATGCAGAAAATGGGCAAGATGTTATTTTCATGTCTTAGTTTAGAAGAAAAACTCATGTGCAAATTGTAAGTTACAGTTATGGCTGTGATGAACTAACGCATTTTAGTGCTCTATACATAAGATGGGATTTGGAAAAATACAGTTGTGTTCCGCAGAAAATGTCAGTAGTTCCAGCAATGTGTTCTGTAGGAAGAGGGCAGGGAGTTCTTAGCTGGTCAAATGTTCGTGTGGTCTAAGCAGAAATGTAAAAGTGCAGGGTTTGCATTGGAATGAGAATGGGGTCATCCACCCTTTGTACTCATCATCAGGGAAGCAGAACCTTCTTCCAGAGAGACCATAGGAAATCAATGAGTACACTTTGCTAGTGTAGAGATAAATGTGTACTGCAGAAGGGTATTAAATATAAAAGGGCAGCAGTAAAATGATTTACTGCTTGAAGCAGTGGAACTTTCTTTTGGTCACCTAACAGGCAGTTTTCAATTTTTGATAACATAATTGTATGTATTTTTTTAGTACTAATAACTGAAAAAAGCTGGCAAATCAGCTATTTTACAGGGATTTGAGGTATATAATGTAGGCTAGGAGGGGCTTGTTTACAGGTGGCAGCTTATTTGCAAATATATACATGTTTTTGAAGATATTATCCGGCCCTTATCATTTAGATTGTAATCATCTGATCTGACTTACTAAAAGTTAATGTTTGGGTTTTTTTTTTTTTAAATGTTTTTTCCTGAGGCAGTGTGGATGCTTGCGATCCAGTTTGTCTCGCCATGACCAGAAGGTATCACTGAGGGATACCAGCACAACGGATGCACATAGGAGAGAACCTGACGTACATTTAGGTGTAGAGGTTTAATGAAATGTGGAAGAGCAGGTGCACAGTCCTAATGTGTCGTGGTTTTTTTTTTTTTTATTTCCTCTGATGTGTCTGTTTGCTGTGTGAGCAAATCTCATACATTTAAACCCTGTAGGACTGTAAAATCGCTAAAAAGGACAGAAGCCCAATACTCTTAAAATGTTTTTTGTCTTAGACTCTGTTCTCTACAAGTGGCCATTGAGATTCCCCCTCCGCCAAGTAGCTGTGTGTTACTGTCTCTACTCCAAAGGTAAAATTAAGGTGAAGAGAGATTAATAGCAGAGTGACCCTTGCTCTGGATATGTCACTTGTGGCATTGCGGTCCTAATTTTGGAAGGAGAAATTGGTCACTCTTGGTTCTGTATGAACTCACCGGGACCTGAAATGACGAGAGGTGCGTCTACACTGGCTCTTTTCTTGGGAGCAGGAATGCGCTGCGTTCATCCCCACTCTGCTGTGCTTTGGTTACTGGTGTAGGTTGGTCTTGTTGCAAACGAACGGAGCTCCTTTTGGCTAGAACTGACCTGGGAGATGCGTTCCAGGAGTACCCCTCACGCATTTGGGGTACAAATTGACATTCGGCTGATGAGGTGAGACCACAGCTAGGATGAAGTTCAGTCATCAAACCAACTGCACCCTGAAGTGCGTGTAGCATATAGTGTAGATGCCAGATCCTCTCTGCCTCTTCCAGTGTTCCATTTCTATGTCACTTGCTTGTGTGGGCTCTCCACGCATGGCTCAGCCCACCTTGTGGGGAGCACGTGGAAGCCCACGTCTGGGGAGCTGGTTGGAGACCTGCAGGTGGAACAATCACCTGACACGCGTCCTGGTGTCACAATCATAAGACCATTATTCTTCCTCTCAAAGAGGGGTAGTTTGTTTTGGCACAAACAGGAAAGGTTCGTTTGATCCCTTGTAATATAACACATGAGCGAGTAAGAGGCACTGGTACTTTGGCTTACAAAAGCCCTCCACGTTTTTAACCCATTTTATTATTTGCAAGAGCAATTTAGTTCCTAATGTTAACAATGAGTGATTATGATTCTGTACTTCCGTTTACAGCATAAATTAGCATTTTGTTTTCCATTACAGCTTTTGAATGTGGAATTATAATGTATAATTTGCTGCAAATAGATGTTATCATCTCTTTGGATGTGAACAACCACATAAACTTGAGCAAATGATAAAAATGGAATCAATTACTTCTCAAATGGAAGTAGTTTACAAACCTTCACATACAAAATGGCAATAGTAGCTGGTTATTGTAACAAATAATTATGTTTTTTTTTAAAAACAACATTTATTGAATCCCATTGACAATTTAGTAATTGTTTATAGAATATTTAACCGTCCCCCTCACAAAATACATGCCACATAATATATGCATTTTTTAAACTGCAGATTGCCTCTGTAGTCCTTGTGTGAAGCTTTACTCATGTATATTCACCTGTACAAATGTTCCAGAAGGGGAGCACTGAGCCACAAATCACACTGATGATGATGGTGATTAGAGATCTTCACAGCGCTCTGGAATTAGTAGATCAAGATTGAAATTGTAGGGGAGAGAAGAATGAAGAGTAAGTGTTGTAGGCTGTATCCAAAGCCTGCTGAAGGTGATGTGAATTTTTCTGTCACTTTTAAATTTACTGTCTAGGTCCTAGTTATTAGAAGGATGAAGAAGAGGAAGAGACATTGTTACAGTTGCTCAAATGAGTGAATGCTCTAAGTCTCTACTGGAGGGGAAGGTAGTATCTTATACTTCAATGAGTTTGCTAGTTTGAATTTCACATAACGAATTTTCACTGTCAGTTGCTACGATATGTTTCTGTATTATACAGAGTTATTCATACTTGGAAAAATATCAGTCCACAGCCAAAAAGAATGTGAGAAACAGTCCAGAATCCCACTCATTCTCTGCCTCTTGCAGAGACTTGCTTCGTATCACTAAAGGACGTAATCCAAGCATCATTTCCAGCTCCTTGCTTTCAGAGAGGCTGCCTACGTTCTGATGATTTTCTACATGCTGACTTGAGTGTATGTTTATTTCTGATCCTCTAAAGCTCTGGCCATAAAGCCACCACCTACATCACCTCCCGTCAACATGAATTCACAAGCCTTTTTCTAACAGTCTTCCCTGGTAACCCCATTGCATCCATCCATGCTGTGTGCAATATGAGACCTGGTTGAACATCCTGTCTTGATTGCCCCCACCTTTTGTCTCACCCTTACTTAAAAAAACAGATCTTTACTTTGCCTTATTTATTGCTTTAGATTTCAGACTTCTTGTCCTTTTAAAGCCTTTGCATAATTTAGCTTTTCCCTGTTTACTGTTACCACTGGTTTTCAGATATTTCTTTCTTGAGTCAGACAGCACATTGTGACTTGATGTATGTGCTAAACTTTGACTTTTATTCATGATGCTTCTTACTATATCTGTCTGCTACCTCTATATGCTCATAGTTTGCTTAGGCCTTGATCCAGCAGACCACTTAATTCCTCAACTGTAAACACTTGAAGTCAAGAGAACTGCTTACAGGTTTAAAACGAGTGTGTGTTGTGTTGGATTGGTGCCTTTGACAGCTGTTTCTTAAGGACAGAGAAGTTTACTTCCTTCTTGTTCATCAAGTACTTGCCATACTTCCAGTACATTAGGAGTATTAATGGTAATTATGGCAGTGGGAGCAGGAAAGCAATGAGGAGATCAAGGAAACCTGGTAATGTTTACAGTATTGTTCGTTTGCAGTTCAGTCTCTTTCTTTGTTAAACGGATTTGCAAATAAAAGGTGATTCCTCTTCCTCTCCCAAGCAAAAAGCCTTGTGATGAAATGAATAGGTAGTTCATTAAAATGCAAAATTATGTGCAGTGACAGAAAGCCATGCGTGAAAGATACTTAAGGACAGGAAACTCCTTTTGGATCCTAAGCAAGGTTTAAAAAAAGAAAAAAGAAAAAAAAAAAGATAGCTGAAAACATGTAAAGGTAAAAAAAAAAGATGCCTAAGTAGGACGCGCACACACTTAAATATTTAAGCCATGCGAAACAATGAGTAAATGAATTACTGACCAAATAAATTAACAAAACAAGAGTAAGGTTGCACTTCTAGCCTTCTTTATTTTCATCCAAAAGACTGTTAATTGCTGAAGGATTAAAATATTTCATATTCAAGTATAGAAAGTGATAACTGTGCAGAAGCTTGGATGCTGCAGCTATACAAGAACCAGTGAAAGGAGTACTTTTCTCTTTGTGTGATGTCAAAGCCAAAAGAAGAGAGGGAGGGGGAAGGGAGGGGGTTGTGTCTCTTTGATGTCACTTTCAGAATAAAAATAATGCTGTAAAAGAAATATCATAATCTTTTTCTATTTTTCTAAGTCTTTTTTTTCTAAAGAGTTAGGGCAACATTGTTAATTGATTTTTCTTACACTCATAACAGTTGTATTAAAAATAATTTACAAAGGTTTGTGGGGTTTCTTTTGTTGTTGGTTTTTTTTTTTCCCCCCCTGCAGAATCTGTTGTAGAAAAGTGGGTAGAGAGTGGATTGTTGTATGTCACTGTTCCCACATAATTATAATCTGCTTGATTGGTAAAATGCATGTTGTGGTTTGCATTGTCCATTCTCAACCAGTGGTGCCTTTCCAGTAAGGTTTGCTGGTTTAGCAGTAGTAGCATCAGGATACCTCATGCCCTTTCAGTATAAATAAAGGTTGTCCTAACAGCTGCTCGGATTGTGCTGGCATAGTAGCCAGCTTCGCTGGAGTGCCAGTTTTTGGCGAGAGTATTTTAACACACTGAAGCTTTTCTCTGGTTACCAATGGTTGAATCATTTCCAGCTGTGAAAACAGATGTGTGGCTTTTTTGGGAAGTAAAGTTAATTAGGGGAGGTTTATGAATTGATCCTTCTCTTGTTTTTTTGTTGTTTTTTTTTTTTTAATGTGGGGTTAGAGGATGTCTTTAGAAAAGAAATAGTTTTTTATGAGCATGAAGCTGGACAGATTATCAACACACACAGGATTATAAGGAAAATTTTGGCCTACCCATGACAAAAAGAGCCTGCCCATTGCCTCGGTACCTCCTAAAACCATGTTAAAAATGACAAGAAGAAATACTTACTATTTAAATTGATAACTAACGAGGTTGAGACAAAACTGGCAAATAACAGTGACTAGTTTATCTTAGTGCATACTGTTGTATTAATACTGCTATTTGGCCATTTTGTAAGGCTGCTCACAGTCTTTTCAAATCTGTATGGGCCAACACTTCACAGACGTCTCATTAAATTTTTTGTTTTCTTCATCTTTGGCTTTTGTCTTTGAAAGGAATTCTCTAGGTGAAAACTGTAGAAAATATTTGCCGTGTTTCAGACATGCTTTTCCCTTTTGTGTTTAGCATAATGATTTGTATCTTTAATGTTGACGTCTGCCTGTTTTTAAGTCTGCTGGTACGCACAACAGTTATTATGGGAAAGGGAACTTTTTGGGTGAATAAACTCTTAGTTTTGTGATTTCTTTTGTTACTCTTTTTTATTCTTGATGTTACATAAATTAAATGGTGAAGGATGGAAAGAACCTCACAGCAGCAACTTGTTTAATTTTTATTACTCTTGTTGCAAGTAAGTATCATGAAATGGAAAGCTGCTGGAGCATCCTGAAACAAGGATGATGTTCCTTGTGCATGTTGTGCCTACGCCAGGGCTGCACACTGCATTGCATGCTAAATCCCCAGATGTACAGAAGTGTCTCTAGAATTACCACTAACCCTTCATGTCTAAATGAATTATAAACTTGCTGAGCAGCATTCAACTTTAATAAGACTACTGCAAGTGTAAGCTAGCAGTGCAAACAGAAAAAAGATTGTTTATGTGTGTATTTTGCTTTTTTTTTTTTCCTCGGGGGGAAAAAATGAGTATTTGGAAATATCATGGAGAGACTATTATTAAACAAAAACCAAAACAAACAAAACAACACAAACAAACCTACTTGTGGAGATCACAAACATATCTGTCCATGAAACCACTGAACTTTTCTTCTGCTATGAGTAGATTGAACTCTCCTGTCAACCGTAGGACATATTTGGTGTTTTGGATGAATTCCCTCTTAAAGAGTCTGGATGAAAAGCTTTGTGTGTTTGGAAGAATATGTTGCCTGTCTGGGATTTGCAGAGAATAAGGAGATGCTGTACTTCTCCCATTGTAAAAGCATAGGAAGGTGGGCAGTAGTTTTAGGTGTTTTCCAGAAGGAGCATTGCCCGTTACTTAAGCAGAATGACTGTCTGCCTTTGGATTAGTAGTTGCCCAGGATAAGGAGTGGATGTGGCAGTGCTACCAGCAGTGCAAGTTTCTAAGGCATCATGTTATCTTTCTATTTTTGGATATAATTTTCAGATATTAACTGCATGAACTGTTTTTTGCCCCAGTTGTATGCCTCAAGCTAGGGTTTTATGGGGTTTTTTTTGGTGTTTTTTTTTTTTTTTTTTAGTGAAGAATTATTAAATATAAGACAAAACCCAAGAGAATAAAAGGGCTTGCATATTGAGAAATATTTTGTAAAAATATTAATTCTTTTGTAGTTTAGAAGATGTAAAGCAGAGTGGCAGCAAAAGTCAGAGCTGTATTTGATTAGAAATCAAAAGGTTATTAATAGTGCTGATTACTTCAGCTTAGTTATGTCTGCTCTAGTATTATTCTTATTTGTTTGCAACACTAATCAAGCTCACTGTAAGCCCTTATCTTTGACCAGGCAGAAGAAATCATAAAAGGAAATAATTGTTTAGTGAGAAAGACTTTGATAACAGCATGACTCTTGTGTGGGAGACGTGGAGATAACACTGTCTGAATGAAATGATATAACCAAGGTAGCTAAGGTGATAAATTCTTTAGTTGTCTTGTCCTCAGCGGTAAAATATACGGCAAATTAAAGATGCCTTTTCAAGAATCATCTTAAGAACTGATGGTATTTGTAATTTGCATGTTTCATATTTGAATGTGTGGAGGAAAGGGAGGAGATTTGGTGTTGAGAATAATACGATTTTGTAAAGCCACAGATGTACCTGCAGAGTTTGACCAGATGATACAGCCATTACTTATTTTCCAGTTATCTCTCTATTGAGTTGAAAACTGTGGTTAGCGTTTGACTTCCATTTGACCAAAATGTTTTCCAAAATTTAAGTATTTACCTGAAGGAAGGCATCAAGTATTTAGTAAAGCTTTTCGTACTTACGGTACTGGTTAATCATTCTCATTGTTTGCTTTCTTTAGAAAGTCTTGTTTTTCATTAGAGTTGTTCAGAATTAATTTTCTAGGTGGAGGTTCTCTTTATGACTTGACCTGGTAGGTTGGGAAGCCCTTCAGTATCTTTATGTTTTTCCCTCTGAAAAATGCTTGTTACTCAAGATACCGCTGTGGCTTCTTTTTGTTAAGCTAATCAGTTACCTCTTTAAGACTCTTACTGGAGGATATTCTTTGCAAACTCCAAGTACATTTGCATAACTTTTCTGTTTTCCTTCCAATTTTTTTGATTTCCCTTTAGGAAAATCAGAAGCCAGAAGCGTGAGATGGTATTTCAGTATTGGTCTCTCCAATGCTCTCAGTATGACAAAGAAGAATTCACTTACCTGCTTCTCTTCATTACATTCAAGGTTCAAATTAATTCTTTTTGCCACAGTGTCACAATGTGAGTTCATGTTGAGTAACTTGTTCACTTCAATACTCGCTGTCTTAACTGAGTCATGATTTTCCAGGCTATAGTCTACCATTCTGTACATACGTTACATTTTCTGCTCATTAGTCTGCACTTTAGTACTTTGTCTTATCCAAACAGACTTTGTTAAATGAGCCTCTCTTCATCTTTATGACTTTTTGCTGATCTTATTTCTGTCTACTAATTTTATCATCATTTTATCTAATGAAATGTTGACTAGTGTGGAGCCTGGCACCAGTCCCTGCTGAAACCCAGAAGAAACATCTGAGATAATTCCTCATTGTTTTTTGTAATATCTCTCCTAGCCCCCTTTTAAGGTACTTAATATACTCATTATATAATATCTTCTTAATTTTTGAATCTGAAAGTCAGGCTGTAATAAGTCCGCTGCTTTGCACAAATTCTTCTACAGATGTATGATTACTGAACAAGTGGTGTCATCAAATATTTGAGTTAAAATTACTGATTATTTTTAGTGATGAGATGCCAGTCCTCTGCATAAGTTATACATGTATGTAGCAATATGTTACTTAATATACCTTTCCTGGGAGGAGCAAGAACTTCCACAGCGTGTAAATGAGCATTTTTTAATAACTCTGGATCTGTAGAGACTGTACCTGAGTTTTCACATGGCTACACTTGTAGTGCCTGCACCAAAGAGACACTAATAAAAGCATCATGTGGGAGCGAGACTTTACTCATGATGCATAATATTAGCGTGTCCGTGTGCCAGCATGTTGTGTACACCCTGGATAGCTTTAAAATACTTCTATTTTTTTATAGATGGGACTTGAATAACTAGAAATGTACTCAGAACTGCTCTAGGCAGGGGATGCCCTCCGATCCCGCCACAAAATAAAGCTTTAGGATATTCTTGGCTCCTTAGTTTAATGCAAAAAGAAAAACAAACAAACAAAAGAAATATACTAACTCTTGATTCAAGTCCACAGAAGTCAGTTTGTGTCGGCACTGTATTTATTGTGGTATATCTGAAAATGAACTGGATGTGTTACTTCTCTGATACTCTGTAGTTCGTTCTCTTTAAACTCCTTCATCCAGGACTGCTTCGGAAAGCTGGCCCTGGTTGATCCTGCCTCCTGTCTTGTCTCCTGCATCAGTGACGGCCCATAGTGGTTTCAGTGGGATTCAAGTCTGCAGTCAAATGTGCTAAGGAAGTTACCGTGCCAGTTGTTCACCTTTATTACCCCATTGTGTTAGTGTGGCCTTCGTGACAGAAGGTCCTCCATCCAAATTTGCAAGCTGAACTGCACACACAATTCCTCCCTAATTTCTTCCTTTCTAAGTGATCTAAATTCATATAAACACTGAAAAACTTCTGCTCTTGCAAATCTTACCAAGCAGAAGCACACCTGCCTTTGTTTTGAAAGAACTTGTGTACAGGACGGTGCTGATGCCTTGTGGTGCTGGGTGATCACCAGGAAGCGATGGTGAGCAGCTCCAGGTCTGGAGGGGTGGGAGCCCCGCTCAGCTGCAGCCTCAGGGGACTGACTGAATTCAGCCTACTGAATTTCCAGCCAGTGCTGGAAAAGCACTAAATAAGAAGAGAGGTACTAAGTAAAAATTAAGTTCCTTTTCTAGGAAAGACTCGAGGTGAAAACAGCAGGAGCTTCTCGTTTTCAGTAGGTCTGGGTTTTTCCTCATTGAAGAGCTATAGGTAAATGAACAAGCTTTTCTGTAGGTGTATATCGAAAATGTGATTTTTATTTTTTTTTCCCACCCTGCTTCAAGGAATAAATGATTCTGAGTGTTCAGGTTGTTGAAGGCTCAGCTTCAGACCTCTTAAGTAGGGCTGACTTATCAGCAGCTAATTGTTTAGCATTTACTGAATTTTTGAGCTTTTTTAGCAACCGAATCTTAAACAAGAAGAATCAATGTCTCTTGACACGCGTGTCTCTGGTGTTTAATGCGTGAAGACAGCTTGCACCATATTGCAGGGAGAGCTGTGTGGAAACCTTGCTAGGCTGGATTATGCAGAGAATTACCGGTAGTCACAGAAATTGAAGAGTGTAACTGATGTCTCTCTCTTTTTAATAATATATTCTGATGATGTTTGTCAATCACAGGCAGGACTTTGAAGGCTTGCTGTATAAGTTTTGTTTTGTTTTTTTTTATAATATGCCTGGCACACTCAGTCTTCTATGTAGTTCTGCAGTGTTGGGCTCTGAACTTCATGCAGGCTCTTGAGCCTTAACACCCATGTGTTAGCCTAGAAAATAAGATTTGATGACGTGTATTTTGCTTGCAGATTTTTATAAGCTGAAACTGAAGACTGGAACAGGCCTGTCCTGATATCTATGCCAAATTTATGTGAGATAAAACACAGCCTGAAATAATTCACTGAGAATTTTGTTTTGGCAGTGACGACTCTATTTAGAGCTGAGTCCAGGGGACCTAGGGGTAACATTTGTCAAAGGTGCTGAGTCGTATTTTCTGAAGGCGCATGGGTGTGAGAAGCAAGGTGCCTTTCAGTAAGGCTTTAAGTGAGCTCTCTGAAAATTTGTAGTGCTGTGTAGGAATATTTGAGATAGTTTAAAATGAATTAGCTCAGATAACCAAGGCAGCAGAGCTAGGTGGCACTTCAGTCTTCTCGTGGGTTAGTTACTATAGGTAGGGAAGCATGTCAGTAAATCTTCATTTTGTCTGCTATCTGGATGGAAGGCTATGTTGGATGTCTCTGTTCAGCATTGCACTTCCTATATAGTCTGTGTGTACTTTTAAACTGATGTAAGTAGCAACTGAACATGAAATGAGAGGGATTGTGAAAATTTTAATCTTAGGGGAAGACTTAAGAAAATCTCTGTCCAGACAGACTTAAAAGACGTTCAGATTGAAAAGTTTACGACTTGCCATTACCTGAAGGGAAAAGGTTTGTTCACAGGTGTGGGTTTTGTTAATGTTAATTTAGATGTTGTTTAATGTTAATTTAGATGTATTTTTCTGAAAACCCTAAATACTCTATTGCCAAGCAGTAAAATTTCTATCCACATAACATTTTCTAAAATAAGTTTTATATACAAGCCTTAATTAAATTCCCAATGTAAGAGGTGTGACTGCTTTTGTAGTGACAGTACTGGTTTCCAATGAACAAAAAAGACTACTATGAAACAAAAGATGTATGCATCATAAAAGCATCTAAAAATTAACTGAGAGTGTGGCAAAACACATTTAAAATGGAGACGTGTATAGCCAGTTGTGTGGCAGGAGAGAGTGTGCAGAAATGTCCGTTTTTACAAATGAAACTCTAATGACAGTTTTAAGCGTTGTCCTGCTGTTCCTGTATTTAATGTTCTCCTCAGCATCTTCCTGTTAAAAAGTAGCACAATGTGTGGCATTTAGTATGTCTTTAATCTCTCTTTTGTTTTTGAACAGATCTTCTTCAACTGGTAGCAGCTTTAAGAATTATGTGAGTAGAATTGTCGTAATAAAAGCAAACGAGACAAGACAATGTAACGATGCTTTATACTTATATATCAGTTTTCTTTCATTTGGAAACTCAAGGGCTATTGCTTTTGGTTGCCAAATGTTAGGCTGATTGCTTTCAAGGTGAAGCTGTACTATGCTGCTTTGAACTGATACTGCATGATTAAGGTAATAAGTAAGTGCCACTTAATTGGAACAGGCCTGATCAGAAGACATTCCAGGTAACTGATTTAAGCCAAACAATACTTAATTGCAATGGCTGTTGCTTAATGGAGATAGTAATTATGTGCATTGGGGATACCTTGAAATGATTCATTGGTGGTTGGGTCTTTTGTGTCTTACCCGCTGTTGGCTCTTTTTCCTGTTATTCAAAACAGCCTTCAGTGTCTTCATAAATAGCCATGATTCATTCAGAAAGTGAACAAACCATTGCCAGTGGTTAGCTTTTAATAGTTCTGTGCCAGAGCTTTAAAATCAGCTTGCTTAAAATCATGATGCCTCTAATGATTTTTGAAGACCTTTTTATTTGCTTTCAGGATTTTGAACTGTTTGGTTCGCGTTTTCACTGTTCTATGCCATCAGTAATGTTAGAAATAAGAAAAGACAAGTCACGTAATTTCTTGGCTTCTGAATCAGGGCAGACTCTAGCATCATGAGACTTACTAAATCATAGAAGCTGATACGTTCTCTTTGCCCTTGGCAAATCATTGACTTGGTTTAGTTGTGTCAGATTTTTGTTGCCAGGATTGCCTGTTTTCTTGTGCATGAATCCATCTGATCTGTTACAAAATACACCTTACGACTGAGAAATGTCCCTTTGTAGTTTGAACTGGCCAAAGATAAAACTGGATCCTTTTCCTGCGTTTTCTCAAACTTTGGCCTGCAAATGCATGTTTGCACCTTTATAGTTTAGTCTTGCTCCTCCTGCCTTCTCTGCTGCGTAACCATATCATCAATATGGGATGGTGATGTTTTCAACTTCAGTTGCTTTATGTCTGTCCACTTTTTCCATATAGATTTTCACACTTTTACACTGTATCTTTTGAGGCAGACCCCCCTTTTTAAATAGGTGTATATATCAAGTATTGTGGAGAGATGTAGTGTTTTCTGGGTTAATCTGGTAGACAAGAATTTGCTCCTGATGCTTATGTTACAGTTTGGTTTTAATTCTAGAAATCTCATGCTTCCATATTTTTTAGTTTTCTGTCTTATTTATAGAGTGAACATGTTGGATTAAGATAAGTAAATGTGTTCTAGGTTAAAAGATGTAGAATCTTTCAGTTTATTATTTCTTGAATAGCTAGTGCTTTTACATCCTTTTTCCCCGCTCTTATTACATCTAGTACTTGACATATGGGTAGATTTTGACAATGGCTCCTGCAAGAAGTGATTTTCAGTGACAGGAACATGCTTAAGACATTTTCATTATTTAAAAACCAGACGTGTTTCTCTGTCAGCAAATCCACTGCAAATACGAAAGCAGGACAGTAGTTTTATCATGAACCTCAGATTCAGCCTATATTACCTTTTTCAAAAATGAAAGGACACTCCAGGGTTTGTAGGATTACACTTCTTCCTGCTCCTCCATTCCTCATTGTCTCTTCCCTTTAGGAATATTTAAGAAAGAAATTTAGAGTGACACATACAAAAGGTGGCATAGGAGGTTTTCTTGGCAAAACCAGAACTGCGTATCTCCCGAGTGCCAAAGTTGTCTTTTGCCTCTAGCCGCAAGTAGTCTACATATTGCATCATACCTCTCCATTTAAACCAGTTGAGAATATTTGACCCCATTTAGTTTGTATGAAAAAGTATTAGAAATATGAAGCATTATCTTTATCTGATTTTCCAGGTAGATGTTCATATGAAACTGGAGAAGCTCTTGGGTATTGTCTAGACTACCTCATTCATTATCCGGTGGTTCACAGAAGGGGGATAGCTAATAACTTTTTTTTTTCTCTGCAGCTTTAAAATGGTGGATAGCATTTTCAAAATGTCTCTCAGTTTTGATGCCTCTATTGTGCTTCCACCGCGCTGCGAGATTCACTCAAGGGCCTGATTTGCAGTGCGTTGAGATGTGGTAGTTTCAGAAAGCCTAGGCTTCTTTAAGGTGTCTAAAGGTTGGTTGCGTTTACCTGTAGAAATTAAGAATTAAACCAAAATTATTTGAAATACACTTGCAAGCTCACTTATCTCAGTAAACTTGATGCTTTTAAAGCATGTTAGTGCCATCTAGACCCTTGTTTTGCTAGGCATTGTACTTGCTAATATACTCTGTTTTATGTCAAGGACTTATGTTAAAAAGAAACAAATAAGTAAATTAATAAATAAGAGAATCATGAATCTAACATCACCCATGTAATAGCCAATTATTCTGGTTCTCTGATGTATAAAGAAATACACATTTTCATCACAGCATGACTTACACTTCAGTGCAACATAAACGCAGTTCTTTAATCAGTAATTTCCACATATATATACAAATCTTGAAGTAACAACAATCATAAAACATAGCTGAGTTAAATCTGTTAACCAGTCTGTTGAACATACGTACTTTTTTGTGAGTAAATGGTTTCATAGTTTTTCCATTAAATGCTGTACTAAATATTGTTTTTAAGGAGAGCAGTAATGGTGAATATATTGAATAAAACAGGAATAATTACAATCAGTAACATCTTCTCAAGTAAAAGTCACAATTATTAGGGAGTTAAAAAATAAGATAGTTTGTTTTAAGCTAGCAGAACTAGTAGTAGGTTGTAATGAGTTTCACATTTGTTGGTGAGGCTAGAGTACAGTTAATGTCGATGGAGGTGGCCAGCTTCTTCTGAGCACTTGCCTCATGGCGTGTACAGAGAATAAGAGTCTCTTCACTTGGGGGGGCATAGTGGAGCTATTTGAATGAAATACCGTGATTTTTTTTTTTTTAAGGTTTTTAGACTCTAAGTCAAAGTCTGTCCCTTTTTGGTTGGAACATCTGTTGAGATGGGAAGTTACTTGGCTCAGCCTGATGGGTACGGCTTCTTGTGTAAGGACAAAAGAGAGAAGTGACATAAGGGTGCCTGCAGTCGCACTAAACTGTATTACGAGTTGAGGTTGCATAGGAAATGCTTTCTTTGTCTAGCTGTCACTATTTGTAAAGGGTCCTCTTTCCCCTCACCCAGAAGGAGGGAGCTTCCATCTCCAGCTTCTTATCTTCCTCCTGCACCTGGGGATTTGATTACTGAAGTGTCCATGTGGATTACTGAAGTGTCCAACTCGGGCAGCCGTGGCTACAGGCCGTTGAGGCCAGAGCAGTGGTGCTGTTTTGATCACCACGCTCTATCTCTTGCCTTGTGATGCAGATGAGACCGCAGAGGGCTTCTCTCGTGCGCTGTGGCTGATGCGGCTCTTCTGGGATCTGAGGCCTTTCATTTTTTCATAGCCTTCGTAACCTTTCTTTTTTTATCCTCCCCTGGCATCTCACAGTTCAAAAGGGAAGAGTCGGTGCCCAGAGGACCTTGCAGTGTGACTGGTATGTGCATGATTTGTGTAGTATGCTAAGAAAGAAAGAGAAAAGAAAGAGTTACCATGACTTGCTCAGTTGAGACCCCTTACTCAGAGGAGAGGTAACCGCATATCTTCATGGAGGGCTAGTGGGGGAAAAGCAGACAATTTAATAGGCTTTTATGTTGGTTTAGCTTGTTTACTGTGGGAATTATAGCCAAAGAGAGTCTTTTGAAAGCTGTGTTCCGTGAGAGAAGATAAGTGCCCTCATGAAACACAAGTAAGGATGTAAGAAAAGACATGGAGGGCCATGTGGAAAAAATGGACAAATGGGCCATCTGTAATATTAGAGGCACTACTGCTAGATGCTGGTAGTGCTTCTAAAGTCATAAATTGATAATGCTGTTTAGTGTTAGATGCCAGAACTGCTGCTGATGTCCAACAGCAGGAGTGATTTTCCCACTGGGAGAGTGAGTCATGCTGTCCCTGTGGAGAGAAGTGTATTAAAAACATGGAAACCAGTGAATTATGTTATTTTTGTGGAAAATACTGAAATATATCTTACACAATGCCTGCATTTTTGCATTTCAAATAGGTTCAGACATGTGACCTAGAGCAAAGTAGTAGAATGTATGGGACTGGTTCTTGTTAGGCACTAAGATGGTATGAAGAAGGGCTTAAGACGAAAGAGAAGGGACACAGATTTAAGGTGGAGATAGATAAGGGATAAATTAGAACTAGCTTTCCGTCAGTGATGTCACCCCTCAAGTAGGAGAATGCAGAAAGTGTCTTCTCCTTCAAGGAAGCAGTTGATGGCAGGAAAGGAATTTAAATTGAATTGCCCTAATGGTGTGTGTCATATAGCAGAACAATTTGCATGTTGCCCTTCTGTTCAAGAATTTTAGTCATTGATGTCAGTGACAGAAGGAGCTATAGTTTGGAGTCCCCCTAAGTACTAGCATTATCAGTTTTTCAACTGTGGCAGTGCTTAAGAGCCCTAACAAGGCAGGAAGCTGTGGAGCTGTATGCCAGAGTATGGCAGGGGCTGCTGCTCCCTGCCGACCAAGGGGCTGGGAGCTGAAAGGGATAGTGTGGCCGGCAGGGCAAGGACCCTGCCAGCCAGGGCCTGCCCCACCAGCCCCAGCAAGGGGGTGGGGCAGGCTGGAGAGGCGCAGCTGGTGACAGCCCAGCATTCCCATTGCCAGGCAAGTCCATGGTGATAAGTCCAAGGTCGAGTTGGGAAGTGGGTCTGGGTCAGAATCAGAGGGACCTGTGGCCCGCAGGTACAGTGATGTGGCTGAGGCTGTAGCTCAGGTGCAGACTGGACCTGAGCAGCAGAGTGTCACCTTAAAGCAACTTGTAGAGGAAGGAAGAGGGTGAGTCCTGGCTGAGGCATCCCAGCAGTGCTGCCTGGGAGCCTTTCTCTCCAGCCTGAGGGGGCCAGCCCTCAGCTGTACTGTCTTTAAGTTGGCTCTGAGTCCAGGCAGCCATACCCCCAGGAGGGGGATGCTCTCGGAATGCTGACACTCTGCTAACCACAGCTGCCCTAAGTCTCTCTGGCTTGCAGCGTGTCCTCTTTCAAAGTCTTAGAATCTACTGGGTGAGACATAACTGGTAAATGAGAAAAAGGAGAGTGTAGAGGGAAGAGCAAAGTAACAGGGCAGAAAGTGCTTTCTGCAGATAATTGCTGTGTGCACAATTTGTAGCCAAANAAGATAAATATATATAAAAAACAAGGGAGGGCAGGCAGGTGGGGTGGTGGAAGGACACATTGAAACAGTCCTCTCTAATCTCTGTATGTACTAAGGTACTGATCCTGCTGTGGAAACAGATCGGGCAGAGACCTGTTCTCCTGAGGACCTGCTGCCTCTTACAGCAGTGGTTTTCTCTTTGGCGTAAATGGGGTTGCTTTGGGAATGCATCACAGCTGCACAAGAGGCACCTGATAAGGAGAGTTGTGAGAGCGCTGTGTGACTAAGTCAGCGCCTGCCTGTACCAGCAGTGTGACTATGGCTTGTACCGGGATAANGGTTCTTGTTAGGCACTAAGATGGTATGAAGAAGGGCTTAAGACGAAAGAGAAGGGACACAGATTTAAGGTGGAGATAGATAAGGGATAAATTAGAACTAGCTTTCCGTCAGTGATGTCACCCCTCAAGTAGGAGAATGCAGAAAGTGTCTTCTCCTTCAAGGAAGCAGTTGATGGCAGGAAAGGAATTTAAATTGAATTGCCCTAATGGTGTGTGTCATATAGCAGAACAATTTGCATGTTGCCCTTCTGTTCAAGAATTTTAGTCATTGATGTCAGTGACAGAAGGAGCTATAGTTTGGAGTCCCCCTAAGTACTAGCATTATCAGTTTTTCAACTGTGGCAGTGCTTAAGAGCCCTAACAAGGCAGGAAGCTGTGGAGCTGTATGCCAGAGTATGGCAGGGGCTGCTGCTCCCTGCCGACCAAGGGGCTGGGAGCTGAAAGGGATAGTGTGGCCAGCAGGGCAAGGACCCTGCCAGCCAGGGCCTGCCCCACCAGCCCCAGCAAGGGAGTGGGGCAGGCTGGAGAGGCGCAGCTGGTGACAGCCCAGCATTCCCATTGCCAGGCAAGTCCATGGTGATAAGTCCAAGGTCGAGTTGGGAAGTGGGTCTGGGTCAGAATCAGAGGGACCTGTGGCCCGCAGGTACAGTGATGTGGCTGAGGCTGTAGCTCAGGTGCAGACTGGACCTGAGCAGCAGAGTGTCACCTTAAAGCAACTTGTAGAGGAAGGAAGAGGGTGAGTCCTGGCTGAGGCATCCCAGCAGTGCTGCCTGGGAGCCTTTCTCTCCAGCCTGAGGGGGCCAGCCCTCAGCTGTACTGTCTTTAAGTTGGCTCTGAGTCCAGGCAGCCATACCCCCAGGAGGGGGATGCTCTCGGAATGCTGACACTCTGCTAACCACAGCTGCCCTAAGTCTCTCTGGCTTGCAGCGTGTCCTCTTTCAAAGTCTTAGAATCTACTGGGTGAGACATAACTGGTAAATGAGAAAAAGGAGAGTGTAGAGGGAAGAGCAAAGTAACAGGGCAGAAAGTGCTTTCTGCAGATAATTGCTGTGTGCACAATTTGTAGCCAAACTGAACCAGTCACCCTAATCACAACTTGGTGCTGCTTGTTTATTGTATTACTTAGGTGCTGGACTACTTACAGGAAAAAAAGCCTCAAATGTTGCATCAGAAGAAATAAAAGGGAATGTTGCAGTCTTGGACATGAGCAATCAGGAGAGAGAATTTGGAGAAGAACTTACAAAACCAAAGGAAAAGGTGATGCTGTGGGCATGGGAACGGTAAACAGCAGGTCCTCTCAGGAACCCTCAAGGACTGGAAGAAGTTTAATAACATGGGAGTGGATGAAACACCATACGTGTCAGAGCTGCTGTCGTTTTTGCCTGACAGGGAGAACAGCTTGTAACTGATTTAAACTCAGGGCAGTATAAGGTTCTGCCTGGGTCATGGTAAGCCAAGACCATATCTAACACACCTCTGCTTAGTGGTATTCCTTTCTTCGTTACTGTAGCAGCAGCCCTGGTCATATGTGGGCACCCTGTTAAAATAGGCTGTGTACAAGTGCCAAATGAAAGATAGTGTCTGCCTTATGGAGCTTACCCTGAAAATATAATAGANATAATGAGTGCCTCAGTAAGGCAAGCAGAGTTGGAGAGATGTCGTAGGACCGCAGGTGAAATAACCGCTCGAGGTCTCTGTACTCCCAGAAGAGTATTACCTCAGTGACTGCAGTGATTTGTTTGTGCTTGTACAATATACTTTAGCTTTGGAGCAGTGAGTCAGAGCATTCCACAAACAGTGTGATTTTAGTGTAGTGTGTCCCTTTGCAGCTTGAACTTATACTTCCATGCTCTTTTAAAAGAATATGTCTAACTTCACAGAAGGTGCCTTATATATACAACCAAATGTGTACTGAGGAAATTCTGTTTGGCTCCCAAGAAAGCAGTCTGTGTTCAATTACATATCAGGAGGTCACCTTGGGTCATAAACTATGTTGCAAAACATGAAATAATGCTGACTTTCCCAAAAGTTTGTGTATACAAACAAGTAACAAAGTAGGGAAGTCAATTTCTGTTTCAGAATTTTGTAAACAAATAAACTTCAACCCCAGTCTGATAGTGTACAAAACACCTGTTGGCATGTAGCTCTCCTCTCCTTCCCCCCTGCCGCTCCCCCATTAGGGACAAAGATCTTGATCTTGTTTGTGTTTATACTGGCTAAACTCTCTGCATTATGAACCTTACAATGCAGAGTTATACAAAGAAACAAGTTAATTTGGGGACATTCTTATACTAAAAAAGGGTAAAAACCTTGTGGCGTGTTTAACAGCAGATAATTTGGTGACATTTGGGTAACTTAGTTTACCTCTCAGGAGGTCAGTGCAGGCAGTTAAGCAGTTGGTTACATGTACAAATAAGTAGATCCCATGTGGCTAAATGACAGTGACAGAGCGTTGCCGATTGGACCTCATTTTTCATTTCATGTTTTTAGAATAGTTCCATTCACATCCCTCCTTTTTTAGGATTTGATATATTGCAACCCATGTGTTTGGAAGTTACAACAATGAATATCTGTGAAAATTAGATATGAGCAAATCAAGTGGAGAAGATTTGGAAAATGTAAAGTGGTTTTTAGATTCACAGAATTTATCAGCCTTTTGGAAAATTTTTTACTCCCAAGAATAAGCACTATATTATGTCCAGGAAGCATCAGTTGTGGCTGGGAATGGGGGAGTCAAGGGGAGAAGAGTAGTTTTATCTGAATAAAAGTTCTGAAGAAAACCAGAGATGACGTTGCATGGCAGAATTCATCTGTTCCAGCAAGTGTGTATGCTGTAGATGGAGCAGCAGCTGAATTGCTGCAGAAATTAATTTGCCCCACACAGAATAAGTTGAATAATTTACTAGAATAAACATGCAGGGTCATGATGGGAAGCCATCTATCTATTCAGTGTATCTATAAGGAGACAAAAAATGAAAGTAATCTTGTAACTTGCTCTTTGCAAGCAGGGAGGGAAGGCATAAAAAGATTTCTTGGGCTGTATGCATGACAGGATGGAGAGAAACCACTCTGCACGCTGCCATCTTGTTGAGCAAATACGGATACTGAGAAAAGTGGACTCACCAGCTCTTGCACCTGACAACACAAAGGAGAAGTCTTTAGTGTTGCTCCTCATATCAATTCATGTTTCTTTCCTCTGGAGAAAGAAAGAACTAGAATCTTAAGAAATCTGTCCCTGGAGCAAAGCAGCTGTGTACGGAACCCTTGCTGACACAAGACCTGTGACAGTTGTATCTGCTTTCTGTATGAAGCTTCTGTATGAAGCTTGTATGGTACCTAAAGGGGGCCTACCGAAAAGGTGGGGAGGGACTCTATCAGGGAGTGGAGCCATAGGACAAGGGGTGACGGTTTTACACTGAAAGAGGAGAGATTTAGATTAGATATTAGGAAGAAATTCTTAACTGTGAGGGTGGTGAGGCTCTGGAACAGGCTGCTCAGAGAAGTTGCGGATGCCCCGTCCCTGGAAGTGCTCAAGGCCAGGCTGGATGGGGCTTTGAGCAGCCTGGTCTAGTGGGAGGTGTCCCTGCCCATGGCATGGTGTTGGAACCAGATGGTCTAACCTGAACCATTCGGTGATTCTGTTGTTAACGTAAATTATACAGTGGTGGAGTATGATGATAAATTAGTTAGAATAATTTACAAAGGAAAAAAATGTATGGTCTGATTTTATTTTCCTTCACAGCAAAGTGACAGGATGTCTCATGTCTCCAGCAGGACAAACCAGACAGAGGGGGATTGAACTTCTTGGTAGGTGGATGTGTATGAGTCATGAAATTAGTCCTTTGCCTGCCGTCCTGACCAGAGCAGATGCTGTATAGCTACTGCATTCACGGCCAGCGGAACTGGGGGACGCAGGTGTCACTCGCTGGAGAGCAGCGGGTGTGTGTGTTAGCACTCTGCCAGGCTCCCTTTGACAGGCAAGTCACAGGCTTCTGTGTGGCAGTTCTGGAGTGTGTTCTGCTTATATCCAATACTTAAGAGTAGTATAAGGCAAGATGCAAAGCTTGAACAGTTAAACAAAGTGCTCATCAAAATAGACAAAATATGTTAAAATAAAACAGTTGTTTCTTGCAGACAGCTGGGAATTTTTGTTGGATAAACAAAAATTAATCAGAAGAAAACTATTTAATCCTCCTTCATACATGAGAAAGATGCAGAAAAGGTACAAGTCTACTGTTTGCTTTTACACATCCACTGTTGTTCCTGACTTGGCTTTTGTCTAGAGGAGAGAAAACTCTGGTGGTTTTCATGTGGTCTGTAGCAAATGAGGGAAATGCTTATGTCTCTTACACAACATTGAATGGTTAATTTCCACTGAGACCAATTGTAGCAGTACATTTTTTTAGGAGACTTTCTGATGACTTTTGCTCCAGTCTCATGTCACATCAATAGCACACATGCAGTTGTCCCTGGTTTTCCCCAAAACATTATGGAAGTGTTACGTTGGGTTTGGCTGTGCGTGTAAAACATACCCTGTAAGATGAAAAGTTTTTGTGTTCCTGTTGGAGAGCTTTTCAGGCAGGCAAATTTGGTGAAGTGTGTTTACTTGAGGTGGAACGCATCTTAGGCAGTGTTAACAAGTGATCTGTATGGGGTTGTTTGGGCTCCCTTAGTAGCCTAAGAAAAAAAGGGATGCGTCCATAGGGTGATTGACCCGCAGCCAGTGATTGAATTTTAATGCACTTGTTTAAATGCATTACTTCTAGGTGGCTGAAAGTGACATAAATTTTGTCTTTAGTGGTGTGATAGTAAATGGTTTGATCATAGCAAGTTGTTTAACTGGGAGCTGCTGCGGCAGGTAAGCATTTTTGCCTTAAGACACAGAATAACTGGCATATTAGAGAGAACAGCTGATAGTTACCGCTGTCTGACTGCATGCTGGGAGTGTTGGCGGAAGCGCTCTCTGAAGTTACAGGATGGTCTTTGTTGGTGGTCACAGTCTAGTTTTCTGACTTTGTAATGCTTCCTACCATACCGGGTCAGTTGGAATATAGGCTTGAATATGGGCAAGTGAAGTAGTTTGTTGTAAGTCGGCAGAAGGGATACTCTGGTACCCAGGTCTTCAAATGTTTGATTTCAGTAAAGTAGCTGCGTACCATTCTCCTTCTGCTGGTTTTGCTATTGAAAGAGGAATGGCCAGATTTCTTCTGCTGCTGATGCCTGTAAAATTTTGTCTCGCAGAACTGCTTCTCTAACCACTGCTGGGAAATGAGTTCAGTGGGGTGGTTGATGGAGCAGCTGCTCCCTGTGCCTTGCCCAGCTGAGAAGATTATTCTGCTGTCAGTTGATTTGCCTTTCCTGCCTACCCGAAGTTCTTCTGCTGTCCTCACATGGATCGTCTTCTGGTGAATTTGCGAAGCCTTATACCTCGGATCCATTAGTGAAGCAGACTTTCTTGTGCACACTTAATTCGTTGTGCTCTCAGGAGAACAGTTTCATGCTACCCAAGGCTTATGATTAGTCTGGCTTTTGAAGGCTGATTCAGCAGATACATCTCCTATAGCAGTCTCCAGTGCAGCAAGTATTATGCATATCTGCTGTATCAAATTCCATGGAGCTTGTGGTGGTTTGGAAATAATGTAAGCTAAGCAGTTTTTGAGCACAGCTTGTTTCTGTAGATGAAGGCACTATAGCTTCTACCAAGTGCAGCTTTTAAATTTTTTTTGGTCATGTATGCTGAACAGGAGTTCAGAAGTGAGAAGTTTTGTCAAGAACCATTCTTACTTTATGATCTGGGTGAAGTGAGAGAACCCAGTTCACAGTGTTCAGGAATTTCTGGAAAACTTGTAAGTAGAAGATCGTACAGTTTGAAAGGCAGTGCCCTGACAGACGTACAAGAAATTTTGCTATTTTTACGTATGTGTGGATCTACCCACCGGTAGTGATTGCTCTCTATATCATTAAGAGATGCTGCACACAGAAGACTTGACTCTTCAGCTGCAGGTGCGCCAACCTTTCTGCTAAAAACCACAGAATCTGGAGGTAATACAGGGCAGAATAAAATAAGCTGTCTTATTTTATGATCCATTTGGTTAGTAATGCTTCTCTATAACCAGCTGATGTTTCTTCTTTGAGAAACTGTTAGATTTGTGTTAGATGTTTTTCCTTTTGCTGATCATGACTTCTGACTCTACCACTGTCCCTGTTTCCTGATAGTGTCCCTTTGATGCTTTTAGAAGCAACTCCGTGATTTTTCTAATATACAAGATTTTTTGTGAGTCTGACATCTCTCTTTTTTTCCCCAGGTGTGGTGGACTTGTGAGAAGAGGCTGTTCTCTTAGCACAAGGGATGCAAGTTCAAAATGGCTGTTACGGCAGTATTGTGAATGTGTCAGTGGGCAGTTATGAGGAGAGCAGCAGGGCAGTGACTAGATGCTTAGCCTTTTAGGCTGAGAAAAACAGAAGTTGCCTGTGTCTGAGGGATGAGAATTGGAGCCTGTCAGTACCAAATACCACATTACAGGCATGGTCTGTGTAACATAGGAGCAACACCGTGCACTCTAACCATGTGTCCTAATCAGTTTGGATGCCAAAGGAGGGTATACTGACAGAATTATTTCTGTATATATAACTGAGGCACCTTGGTGGCGTTATGATCACTATTATTTGATGCAGAAGATGAATGAACCAGCATAGCAGCAGCTGGCGTGACAGTCCAGGAAAGGCTGAAATCTGTGTCTGTTTGAAGGAGAGACAAATACTATGTTGCGGTGAAAACAACTCAACCTGTTCTTAGGCATTAGAGGCAAAAATATGTAGATAGAAGTCTTCATAGTCTGAGCAAACAAGTGCTTGGCAGTAGCATTATGTGAGCATAAACATCAAGTCTTTACAGTGATGTTAGCAGTATGCTATCTGAGATGCTTCTGAATGTGTTCTGTCTTTTGTTTACTTTCTGTTTTGTCAAAAAAAAGATCTCCCCATTGAAGTTTTTTAAGTATCTTCTGCTTTGTAGAGCGAGTTCTTTCCGAACTAAGCAAAGCGTATTGGCAATGCCTAATTGCTGTATGAATTTGGAGGTGGTGGTTATTTCCATATTCTGATGAGTCAGACCTTGTTGATCTGAATCAGTCTGGCCCAGATGCCTCCGTTACCCAAATGTCAGAGCTGATCACTAAGGTTTGATGCGAAAATACAAGACTTCAAGTGTTGGTGTACTGGTTATACTCCTAGCACATAAATCTTTCCCTGCATTGGCAGATAAATGAACTTGGTGACCTGATAGGTCTTTTCCATCTCTCTTACATGATTGTCCGTGTTGAAGCCCTAGAGCATCGCTGTTGTTGCCTCCTTCTAAGCCAGCTCGCCTCAGGGAAAGAATCTGTCTGTCAATGACTAGGAGAGCTCGCCAACTGGCTGTGAGTTGTGTGCTGGCTCAGGAGACCCTTCCTTCATACTTTTATAGCCTGCAGAAATGGGCCTCTCTATTATCTGAACCCGTGATTGTTGGGAGATTGCTGGGCTTTGTGACGACCCGGGGATAATAGCCTTGTGCTTTATAGTGTTCTGCTGCCCTTTAACTTTGAAGTGTAGTGAGAGCGAAGTGTGGCAGTTCTTGAAATAGCATGGAAATGGAGCCAGCGGGGGGACTCTACGGAGAGCTAAAGCAAGTGGGGTGTAGCCAGCATAAGTCCTGTACTGCTGGACCTGTGTATACCTTTGCAGCCTCCGCTTCCGAGTTCTTTGCAGTAACCTGCGCGTGCCCTGTCCTACTGCAGCGAGAGGGGAAAGTTAATGGTGGCATCACAGCTGGCATTCTGTCTGTGAGATGGATCCTGTGTGTGTCATGTGGCTTTCAGGCGGAGGGAGCACACATCTCCCTGTGTCACCAGTGCACCGAGGTTGAGATAGCGTGTAACTCGTGAGCTGGGAGTGTGAGTAACCACTCTGTGGATCTTCCTCCTTCGTTCCTCTAGGCCTAAACTAACGATGGCTTCTAGAACATTACTACAGTGGAGGAGGAAGCCTTTAAATCCAAAATACATCTTTTCTTTTGGGTATATATGTACACAGCCTTCCAGGTGTTATAGGGGAAAGGGTAGATGTGTGAAGAGATGAGTCTTCCTTAAAAAGATGAAGGGAAGAGATAATGAGGTTGGTTAAGTAAGGGGATAGCGCAAGTAGGAGAACGAACAGATGAAAAATATATGAAAACAGTGAAGAGAGAAGCTGGTATCTGGAGAAATGGCCATATTCTCAAAAATGTCTAGGAGTTTTGGGACTCCTCCCTAGTCTCACCTTATTTCTCAAGCTTCTCTGAGAGTTAACCTTCTAAGCCACTATTGGAAAGGCTTTTTAGATTCCTGAATCACTTCCGATGGCTTTCAAAATGTTATCCCAAGTCTGACATACTAGGAAAAGCTTCTCTTTGTCACTTAAACTGTACAATATTGGGGAATACAGGAAGCAGTTGTGAAGGCTTCCTGTATGCTACCTATATAGGATGCTGAGGGAAGTGAGATGAAGGTGCATTGACAGTATAGAGCTAGCTGGGATGTGGTGTCCTTTACCACTTCCATATCACGGAAGGAATAGTGTTGAGTTTATAGGTGTCTGGTCACAAAGGTGTAACAGACAATGAGCTGTGCAGAGTCAGAATAAAGGTTTTTACAGCCTTGCATGAAGATCTTGGGATCTAATTTACAAATATATTTTTGTCCCCACCCCCACTTCCTGTGGTCAGTGTAAGATTTCTTCTGTCAACAGGTGCTCTGAGAATATGCTTCTGTGTCTCATGAGTGACAAAAAGCTGTCTGATGTGTCTTATATGCCACAAGAATATCTAGACTTACAGTGATACAAACCACCTTTGGATGTTGAGTTCATATTCAAGGAAAACCCCAAGTCTGCCTACGTCAGGATACGTTAGGGTAAGACTGTGTCTTTGAATAGTTAATTCCTATGCACCACACACTGCACTGCCCTGATACCTGGTGATTAAATAGCGTTCTTTAAAGTGGCACTAATACTGTGCATCTTCTGGCAGAAGTTCTTAAAATCTGCACCGATTGTAGTTGTTCAGTAAAAAGGTAAGTATGCCCCTTAGGAGAGCTGCAAGGCAAAACAGCTTATCTGCACACACCTGAAACGGGAAGAGACAATTCGCTGGAAGTTAATTTGCTGCATGCTGGAAAGACTAATGATGATTCTGCATTCCATTGGCAAAGAAATGAGGTAGATGGCAAAAAAAGCGCTCTTATTATAGTGCCTGGGTAGTAGAAATTTATGAGAAGCTTGTTCTGCTTTTGCAACCTGTGATGTCATTTCAAAATCTTGCCGTAAGGATTTCGAGGGAGAAAGCTGCAATACTGTAATCTGAAGAAGAATGACACCTGCACCAAATCTGACAATAACTTCATTTCTGTCACGTCACATCCTAACTACTGCAAATGTACTGCTGCTGCAGAAGAGTTATTTAATCTTTTTTGCAGTGTTTTCATAATAAAAGGGTGTAGAGTGGGAAAAGGAAGGTGAACCCCTAGGAGAAGCAGCTATTTCATGTTATGCTGATATAGTACTGACAGTGAGGAAGAAAAGAAATGATTTCTGTTATGTCTCTTCTCTACTTTTTCTTCCAGTAGCTCTTCCTGTTCAGGGGAACTTAGCTATGATGTTGATCAGAGGGTGAAGTAGCTAGAATAGGTATGGTATTGACATGCATGATGGGGCGCTAGCTGAATTGCAGGAATTCGGAAGAGACCGTCAATTTTTGTAAAGAATACCTCTTCAGTAAGGGACATAAGGAAGAGCATAACAGCTTTGACTAATGCTTTTTGTAGCCAGTATCTTGTTTCAGCTGATAACAAATAGCAAAGGTCAGTGGTGAAAGGAGTGTGAGAACTGGGAAGCGCATTCTGGTACTTCACTTGTATAGTCTGATTTCCAATTGTCTGGGACTTCCTTAGATGTAGGTTTTTAAATTCAATACTTATGCGTGCTTTTTTTTTTTTCTTCCATTTGTTGGTCCAGTTGAACTTTTAACCCATGAACATTTTTGGCATAAACCTCATCCTCTGGCAGTGGGTGACACAGCTTGGCTACATTTTGTAGGAAAAAATAAAACTTCCACCTGCTAATTTCATTTGATGACCTCTGTTTCTTTTTGGAAGAAATGCTGAAAAATCATTCTTTATTTACTTCCTTTGCTTGTGATTTTGTAGACATCTATGGCATTGATCATAAACTCTCCAGTTGTGTCTTTGCCAGGCTGAAGATCCTTTTATCTTTTTAGCCATGCTTTACACGGCAGTTGTTCAACGCTTTTCATTAAGCTGGTTGTCCTTCCTTCTTTTGTGGTTGTGTTGTCGTCTTTGAGGAGAAGTAACCATACCTGTGCACAGTGTTCGAGATGCAGATGAACCTCTCATCTATGTTGTGGCATCATGTTCTCTTTTTTTTTCTTTCCTAAAAGTTTCTAAAATTGCATTTGCATGTTTGACCAGTGCTGAGCACTGAGCTTAGATTTCATAAAGGTTTCTAGTATAACCCCAAAATTTGTCATGTGTGGTGTCACCTACTTTGCATCCCATCCACGTGTATGTCATGTAGAATTGTTTTAAGCAATTATTAAGAATGGGCCTCATCTGTCATTTTGTTGCGATATTGTTAGTCGTCTGTAAATCTCATAAAATAGTTTTTGTTTTTACTTACTTGAGTAACTTGGTGACATCTACAAACCTTGTTGGTTCACTTCAAAATAAGGGTGATTTCACCCTTTTCCTGGATCATTTATTGTATGTTGAACAGCAACAGCTGTGGATCTAGAGTAGGTCCCTGCAGCGCTTCACTGAATCCTTCCTTGGAAAAACCCAACCTCTTATTTTTCTTCTATTTCTGCCTGCTGCCATGAGGTCGCTTCCAGTTTTTACCCATAGCAGCGTCAATGAGGGAATTTTCTTGCGTTCAAGTAGGCTTTATCACAGTGGTCTCTCATGCTTGCGTGCTCAGCGATTTCTTCAGAGAACTCTAATGTGTAAGAGAGGCACATTTCCTTCTATAAAAGGTGTGTCGTTCTTTCTGCAAAAAGAGAGGTCATTAGATTGTTGGCAGTAAGTGGCATTCAAAAGCTGCAAATTCAGTGTTAATTAAAAGCTAAGGCTAATCAGAATCTAGTTGTGAAACTGAATTTTTGACTTTTTGTCACAAAGACATGTCTTTAAGAAACATACCAAATATTGGGGCATTGACTGAGTTGACAACAGGGACTCTTCAGTTAATTTCAAATGCTTATTTTAAAATGGTTTGGTCTGTTATTTAGTGGTAAACATGCTTTTTATGCAGACTTTATTTGAATGCCAAGTCTGAAATTCCAGCACCAAACTGTTTTCTAGTTGTTCAGCCTTCCAGCAGAAGTGGTGGTAACATTAGTTTACACTTTCTTAACTTCCATGTATCTGAGAGGATTTTTCCAGAGGACTGTATTGACAAAAAAACCCTCTATCCAAAGGGCAGCAGCAGTATAGAACCTTCTGAATCTGCTGCAGCAGATGATGGTATATCATCGTCAGTGTATACCTTTATTTCCTCCCATAATTTCACAACTACGAGAGCTACACAGAATTACTTACAAAGTTTGCGTCCATTCAGCAGCTGTTAGAGAAGCTATACTATGGTTTCTCCGTGTTGTTTTTAAGTTGTTCTTGTTCTGGGGGAACTGCTGTGAGAAATAAGAGACTTCATCCAGTCTGTAGATCTCCTGTTTCTAAAGGCAGGAGGTACCTCCCTCCATTTTCTTTCAAATGCTGATGACATTTTACAAAAAAACCCAGGTAGATCAGATCTACTAAGGGTGATTTTTTTGCTGCCTGTCCCTGTTTGTTGAATTACTGACCTGGAGGTCAAAGACCTCAGTAGTCCTCTGAGCTGTCTGATCCCCTATGGATGGAGCAACTGATACTGGTAGCGAGGACTGTCGTGCAGCATAATTTTTTGATGAGAAACTACCGGACAGTGAAAACCAATCCTATGGAAATGCATTCCATGGTAGCAGAGCAGCAATTAAGTCCTGTCTCTCCCCACTGGGAGATGACTAATATTTAGGTTATTGCCAAACTTTTGATACAAAATAAAAAGCAAACCCATTCCAAGAGATTGCGGTTCAGATGGGCTTTCTCATTAATTTAAATAGGAAGCCGTTTTAATTATTTCTGTACCTGGAATCATAAGCAACGCCATGAGGCGACTGTAACATTTAGAGTGGGGATGCACTCAGCATTTCTGGCATTCCAATGTATTGGCATGTGACGGGCCATGCTGTGCATCAGGGCTGTGCTGGAGGGTAGGTGGCTGACTAGGTGGGTTGAGGAGTCATTATGCAAGCTAACTCGCTTCTGTGTCATTTTGTCAATAGAGGTGTTATAAAATCAGTAGTAAGCTATTTGGGAACTGGGGCTTTGCCAGACGAAAAGAATTAACAGCTTCTTGAATATCAGCAATAGAAATTGGGTCATCTGAGGAGTCAGCCGTGTGCTCAGAAATAGGTGGTAACTGCAGTTTATTTAATAAGAGAGTTTAAGATGATTGTGAAGAAGGCTGTGGCAGTGAACATACTTTTTGCAAAAATATACAAAAAGGATTAATATTTTTTTTTAGGGAAGAAATTGGCTGCCTGCTCCATCTTAAGCATAGGAATGTTCTTTGCTACCTGAATCATTCTCCTTTTTGCCTTCCTTATTTTATGGAACACATTTTTTTGATAACTTATCTCCTTCCCTGGCTACATCTGAAGTACCCCACTGCTTTGCTCAACTTTTGTTGAAGGGACATATTGTCCTGGCCAGCAAAATGGCTTCAAGTTCATAGGGAGCAGTGTTAACGCTTCAAATCATACTGAAATCCTTGGTATCTTGTTTCAAAAAATTAAATGGGAAATTAATTGATTGTTCCTTAGAGACTCATCTCATGGGACCAATCCAGAACAAGAAAAAAACCCCATGATTTCCCATAACAGTAGGAGAACAAAATGGTAAGGTGTATGTGAGTTGCGGTTTGAACTACTGATGCTTTATAATGGAGGGAAGCTGCAGCAGAACGGTAAGTTTGCCTGTAAAGAAATTTTGGGCACACTGAGTTCTCTTTGTCAGGAGTGAAAAGCCTTTTTAATGGCTACATTTTTTCAGAGAAGTGGGCTGTGTAGTGCAGCAGCTAGTGCCATGACTCTGATTTTGCTTGCGTTTTTCACCACTGAGCCATTCTTTTTTCTGTTGCAATTTCCTTGTTTCCTTGTTTATCTGTTCTCATGGTCACCAGTGTGAACTGGTTTGTGATAACTGGTGTAGGAAAAAAGTCTTATTTTTTATTGCTGTATTTTTGAAAGACCTGAGGGATATAAAATGCCCCGGAAACAGGCGAGAGAAAAAGAGAAGTTTTAGTGCAAATGTAGATTGTATATTTGTACATGTACTTTGTAGACTCTCTCTGCCATTCTCTTTGATTATGTTTGAATAGGTAATTCTGTAATTCTTGTAAAGAGGTAGTTGGAAGTATCAGCGTGAGCTTTGGAAGTGTTCATGACCTGTAATCACAGATGGTGAGAAAGGGTTTTTCCTCATAAATTCATAGGCATGCAGAAGCCAGACCTTTGCTTCTGGAAGAAAGGATGAACTTTACACAGCTTCACTGTATTTCTTCCTTTCAAGAATATATTTGGCCAGGTTTTAAAAGAGCTCAGCTCCCATTTGGGCACCTAAATTAAATGGCTGGATTTGCAAAAGTGTTTAGCATCCAGCAGCTACTTTTATTCCCACATATGTACCCAAATGGGAGATGAGTTGTTTTGACAGTGTGGCCCGTTATTTGTCAAGTTGGTTGTGATTAAGACTCTGAGCATTCCTGGAGCACTCTATTAAAATACTCATAGAGCAGACAACCTTATGGGGCCATTTATAAAGCCATACTGCTGGGCCAATAGAAATGAAATTCTAAGTTCTGCAACCACATCTTGTAAATAAAAATGGAGAAGGTAAATGGCTGGGGGTTTTTATTTTCCCCTGTTCAGAGAATGGAGCTGAAAATGAGGGGAAATTCAGGCAGTTGCAGCCACAAGAAGAAAAACATTGAGCACTCACAGAGCAGTAACTAGAATTAATCGGTCTCTGTTAGATAAGCAGGTAGTCTAAAGGCAAGGAGTATCGTTCAGGAGCAGGTCACAGCTGAACAACATACATCTAAGACATCTGTCCTGTTCTTGGCACCTTGAGAGGAGAGTGATCTGAGGAATCACAGATTTCCATGGAATTCAGTAACTGCAGGCTCTCAAATACGGAATAAGGATTTGTAGGGTAAGCATGGAGGGCTACTGGAGGATGGATCACTCAGTAGCTATCACACAGCATTATGGCTGGTAGTCTTTCTCACTTTGAGATTTTGTTTTTAAAAAAATCCTGACCAGTCATTTATCCCTGCCCCCTTGAGCCATTACCGGACTGAAGTACCACATGAACGTAATTGATTCTCAGTTTGTTCTTGAACTAGATGTTTCCCGTTCTCCTCAGCATGCGCAGAAGCCCTAGAGCAGAGCATGATGCTTCTTGTTGCAGCCTAGCAGTAGGGAGGCTGTGACTGATTTGGGGACTGGGCTGCTCCTGGAACACTTGGCATGCTGTGGACCAGGAGAGCTGTTGGTGGGGTGGGGAGGTAATGCTGCTTGGCACCTGATGACAAGAGCATCTGTTGTCTGAGGAGAAGACTGGAGTGATAGACTGCAACTTCAATAGTCTGAAGCGTTCTTCCTTGTTGCCTTAGTGCTCGGCCTCTGCTCCTCAACATAATGGTTTAGAGTTCAAAGTGAGAAGAGAGCTGTCTCTTTACAAGGACTGCATTGGTTTAGCAGACTCAAAAATAAAGATGTTGAAGGTATTCTTCGTTCAAGAAAATGCAAAATGATTATAATAAGGACCTTTCTGTCTCAGTCTTACAGCTGTAATCAAAACTGTCAGATGTACGTTGCTTCTCGGTGCTCGTTGCTTCTTTTCTTCCTTATCACTGAAGGTGATGTTTAGATGTGGTGCCTGGAGATGGAGGACATCTACTCCAGTTGGTGGGGAGTCTCCTCTGTTGTCTGTCTTGCTCAGGGTTAAGAGATTCTGACTGCATGGTTAAGACTTGCCCCTACTTACTTAAAACCTGTTGTGATGATTTCAAAAGATTTCTCTCATGTGTGGCTGATCCACTGTACCTTAATTTGTATCAGAAGAACTAAAAGTCTTATGGGTCTCACCAATTCAGGATCTTACAGTAATTTTTTTGAATGTCCAAAAATCTGGCTGAGTCCCTTTCCCCTTGTGTTCACACTGTTACTGAGGCACAACTGTATTGCAAGCACTAAAACCTTCCTTTTACAAAAATCTTTGGTTTTGGAAACTTGCAGCAGGGTGACTAAGGTGGCCAGCTGTCAAAATAAATTATTATTTTGCAGGTGAAACTTGCACCTAAAGGTGAAAAGAGACGAGCCTTTTGTTTTCCTTTGCTGACTGTTATGTGGGGTTGGAGAGTTTATGGGGAAGATCTAGAAATGTGCACAGGGATGTGTTCTCACTAAGTTACTGGTTGAGTGCTGACAGGGGGAAGACAGGGTTTGTGAAATCAATTGTCCTGACTTTTAAACTGGCAAAATTGGAGTTTGCTGCTTGTGCATCCTGTGAATCTGTGCTCTGAACAATGTGTTTTTCTAGAAATTTGTGTTTGCTCTGCCTTAATTCAAATTCCGTGCCATTGAGCTTACATATATATACACACACACACACACATATATATATATATACACAATATTTGTATTTTAAAATCATGGTAGCTGAGGTCCTCCCAAAACCAAATGTATGTGTGTTTATGATGTGCCTGTTTTATTGGTGTGGACAGAATAAATGAATGTCTTGAGTTGCATATGTCTGCATGGCACAGCAAAACGTTTGCTGACATGTCTGAGCTGGTGCTCACGTGTGGAGGCAGTTTAATTACATCAACATACTGATTGCACCAGGTGGATATATAGGACTTTACATTTAGAATGAGCTTGATTTATCTCTGAACAGGGTGGCACGGTGTTGTACACATCGCACTAAGTTTGGCAGAGCTAGGAGTTCAATCTGAATCTCTTGGATTTCAGGCCAGTGGCCAAATTAGTGTCATTTTTTTGTTTGTTTCTTTTGGCTCCTGTTATAGCAACCAGGAGATTCATTCATGATCGGAGTTCATCCAATTAGGGCCTTTACAGGCACTTCAGTGTTGATCTATTAACCTTTATAGTCAGTGGAAAGCTCAGTGTCTCACATTTTTTATTAGAAGTGGATCAGATCCCTACTGAGATAAAGTGCTCTTTCTGAGAGGTTGCAGTTACGGATAGCAGTGGAGTTGGGGGAAGCAGAAGTGAGGAATTCTGCAGAGTGGCTAAACAGTGAAATATGTTAAGGAGCGTGTACAATTTAAGTTGCTGTTGTCTCTCTTGAGGGGATATGGGAAGTGAGTGTGCCAGCATCCATACGACCTGTGTTGTCTTAAAATTGTGTCAGCATACCGGACTTGATATTTTTCTCTTGCAGTGCAGCACTACTGGTCGAGGTATGTATTTTTTAGATCATTATAAAGCTGCCTGGTGGGATAACGTTGGAGAGGGAGAAATCCATGCGTGCAAGCTAGCTTTGTAACAGTGTGAGAGTTTATGGCAGGATTGCATTACTTCCTTCCTAGCTGTGAGCATCACACCATACCTAAGCTATAATATATAGTTTAAAGTAACTACTGGTCATTATCTGATAGTTAATGCCTGAGGAAACTACACATTATTGCTATTAAGAATTGGGTTTTTTTTCCTGTTTTCGGTTTCCCGTTTTACTGGGTAGCTGCTGACAACACCCTCTGAGTCTCTGCAAGCTGGATTACAGTGGTTGACACAGAGAACAATTTTATGGCTTTGTTGTATACGTGTATGTTTTAGAAGAATATAGGTGCATCTACTGCATTGTTTATTTGTGTGTTGCAAAAAAGTTCAAGCATAATAGGAAATTTTGCATTATGTTACAACTTTAACTACTGCATTACTGCACTTTTAAGTATTTTAAGGTAGAAAAGAATGATTTAAACTCTTTTTTTTGAATTGTTTTCAGCAATCAATAATTTGTGACTCTCAGAGATAGTCATATGAAAAGCGCATAGTATCAGAAACTCTATATGAAAATAAAGCATTTTAAAGCTGTGATTTCATTATTTTCTTAGGTCTAGAAGTCTTTTTCTTCAAGTATTGTACATTTAGTTTATCAGATTTTCAAAACTTGTTTCTGGAAGTTACTTATCTCTGTTCTACAGGTTTCTAAAACTGCAAGCAGTATCACGTGTTGAAATGTGGCTGTTTATTATATATTCTAATTTTCTATGTGAAAGGATTACTCACAAAACAGAGATAAGGGGAAAACGGAAGAACATAATGATTTGCTTCCAGATGTGAATTCTTTTTCCCCTCAAGGTATAGGCATGAAATGACAGATACTCAGCTGAACAGTGGATAAAAAGGTCTTAATATTAAAAACAAAATGTGACAGGAAATATACCGTATAAGCATGGTCTCGAGGATACTCATCCTCACTTTCATTTGCCACCCTGAATTAATATTTTAACTTAATAAGATCTGCAAGGGAGTTGTGTAGTGATTTTCATTTGTCTTCACGTACTGCAGTGCTGCTGTATAGAAAGCTATATTAACGTTTGTAACAGGCAATTTTGTCAAGAACTACCGTATAATATAAATCTGCATTAATAATTGCCCTTGTTAAAAGAGTAACAGTAAAATATCGTAAATCTCTGTCTGTTTGTTTGTATGTCTGTTAGACAACTGGTAGCTATGACCAGGTTGTTCTGTGTGTGTGTGAAATAAAAAACCGAGGTCCAAACACGTCCTCAGCTTTATTATTAAGTAAAGGACAGCGTGAGACTTAGATGAGCTACAGCATATAAAAGGCTTTGCGCCCACTACAAAAGAAGAGCAATTTCATGATGTTTATCGATGTGGTCCAGCTATTGCAGAATAACCCCAGCTAGCCACAGGACACATAATTATGATATATCTCTCGTAATCTCTATTATCATAATACATTTTTCTTCCACAAGAGAAATTAGATGTGTAGTGCTCTGTGGCTCACGATTTTGCCGTCTTAAAGAGATGCTTAGTATTTGAGTGATGGTTGAATCACCTATTTTATACTTAAGTACATAATCCCAAGAAGGTTTAAATCAATGTGTTAATTGGTAAGAGATACTATAATTATATGTATAATCATGGAAATTTTGAATCCAGATTATTTACTTGCTCTCAGGAAATTAATCTACAGAGGTCATATATTAGATTGCTTGTTTATTAAGTGGAACCCCTGTAGTTACAAAGTACTGATTGGCTATAAGCTGAATGAAGCATTCTTATAGCTGTATCCAGCAGGTGTCAACAGTTCAAATCTTTGAGTGCATATTGATCCAGATTCAAACAGTTCATTAATCTAAGCACACATTATATAGATTTTTCAATGCAATTTTGAAAGAGTTGAAAAATTGTATCGAATGATGAGAGATGATACTCAAATTATGTTTTTATGGCAAATCTCCCTTGCGCTTGTGACATAGTCAGGTGGGGTTGGGTGCTAAAACTGACACTGCATCTTGGGTTTTATTTGCAGATGTACTTTTCTGGATTGAGAGTAGCTTCAGTGGGTGAAGTAGCCTTTGTTTGCTGGCAATCCATACCATCTGTTTTTGTAGTGTCAGGTTTGTCACATACAACCCCTGCTTCCTTTTCTTTGGCTTGCATGGAAATAGGGTTGGTATCACTTAAGAATCCCAGGCATATCCAGATACGCCGTGTTTTATTTCTTCTCCTTGGTCTTGATCATGGAATCCTCTGGCAAGGCCATCCAGCCCCGGTTTGAATGGGCTGGCTCTGGTGAAACAATTTGAACCTTCAAAGCTAAAGCATGTACTTAGGTGCTGTTTTTCATGGGGAAAAATGTTATGGAGAGCCTGCTAGGAGAAGCAGTCAAAGGTATTTGGCTGGGTTTTTTCCTCACTAGTGGACTTGAGAACAGAAATCAGCTGGTCTTTCTGATCACTTGTCAAATTCTTTATTCTCTCGTATTAGATTAGGAAGAGAAATAGTGTTTCTCTTCCATCATGAATTCTGACAGAGCTCTATCAGTTGGTGCATCTATAGGCTTTGAGTTTGACTATAAGATTTTACTCCCTTTCACTTCTCTGCTAATTGCTAGGATCTTTGTTGAAGTAGAGAACAAAGAAAAGAAAGAAAAAGAAGAGATGTTTCTGCTGTTATTTGGGAGACAAAGAAGAGGAGAAGATTGTTCAATGTTAAGGGGGGGAAAATGCAATATATAGAAACAGATCAAGGTTTTCAGGAGTTATTATATTTTTCCCTTACTGTAATGATCAAGTTAAAGATATACTTCAGTTCTGCTGACCAGTTTTGATTAGATTGCTGTAATACCTGGTACCATGTATTAGGATAGCAGGAATGCCTACTTAATCATTTAGAAATAAGAGGGTTTTATTCTTTTATTTTTCTGACTCCTTGTGGTTCTCGGATATTATTTTTTTTAGAGGGCAATATTATGGAAGTTATGATCCCTCTCTGTAACACTAGCAAATCATATAATATGAATTGCAAAGCTGCAAAGAAGATAACAATTGTGCGATAGATTGTTGTAGATCTGATGCAATAAAGATACTGTGCCAAATCTGACCCAATTGCCTTGCCGTTTATGCTTCTTTTATACTGACAATGCTATTGTTATTTCCTAGTACTAATAACTAACTTTACATTATGTTTAATTTCATAAAGTACAACTTGTATTGTACAGCTTGCGGATCTAATAAAAAAATGCAAAATTGCAATACAGCTTATACAATAATGGATAGGAATTTTTCAGAAGAGTTGACGTGCCTGTCAAGATAATGCTGATAGAATTTCAGACATCTGCACTAGGACACAAAATTAATTACCAAAGAATCTGACATTGTTAGTCCTTTTTATTCTGTTATATGATAGCTTCAGTGCTCTGGAAAAAAAAATAATCAAAGCGGAATTTAAAACTGTTCTCAGAATGGCAGGTTTTCATCTAGAAATGTTAATGTATATTAAACGTCAATTAAAAAGAAGGCATATTATATCTTAACCTTTTTTTAATGTAGCATAATTATCTATGGTACAGATCCTATTCAAAGGTATATTATTTTGTTGGAAGAATCTATTCTAATGTACAGGATTTGTGGTTTTCAGCAAATTATTGTCATCTCGTGGTTTTTGGAGAGCCGGGCATACACATAATGGTGCAATCGGCAGTCTTCCGTGAAGTCCAAAGGTGTAATTCACTCGCAAAGATTGGTGACATTTCCAACATGAAATATAGATTGAGCACTTCATACAAATACAAAATACCAAGGTCCCTTTGTAACCTTTATGTTTTTAAAGATATTTTATCCAGAAATCGCTCCCCGTTGGAACACGGATGTGTGTAAAGTTGCCGAATTCAAAGCCCCGTTTCTGCAGGCAGGCTGCCTTTTCCCTGACGCTACTGCTTCCTTTGGGTGCTCCCATGGAGATAACGCCTCCCTTCTTCTTCTCTCATCCTCGGCGTGAGCCACTTGTGATGTCGCAAGAAGTCACCTCCAGCCGCCGTGATGTGTTTGGAGGACAGGGGCTTGGTGCCCAGATGTGCGGTGTCCCGGCACAGCTGGCGTGCGGAGCCCCGGAGGCGTTGGGCACTAGGTGTCACTGTTCCTCCACGCCGGAGCGGCCGCCCCTGCATTTTTCGGGCTGTGAGTGGAAAGTTGGTAAATTTAGTTTGTCTAGTGCCACTGTAGATCGTGGAGTCGTGAACTTTGAGAGAAACAGCAGCTGGATTTACCAAGCGTTTTCTCGTGCGATTTAAACATCTTGCGTAGAGTTGAGAGAGGGGCGTCGACAAGTGATTTTTAGCTGGATTGGTGTGCACCAACTCTGGTTTTGAACCACTGAAACTCTTAACAAACAGGGAAGAAAGCGGATTGCTAATCTCAATTTTATTTATCAGCAAAGGGATGCCTTCATTTTGTAGCCACTGGCTGGAAGAACTGCATGAAAACTGTACTAGACCCTCTAGGTGAGGTCGGTTAGGTAGCGATACCACTCACTGAAGTCTCTCTCTTTTTTTTTCTTTTAAAATAACTAAATAGAGGTTTGACTGTTGTTTAAGATGAAACTAAAAGCCAAAGGCAAGAAATAAAGGGGAAAACACAGGGCCAGCACTGACAATATGCTTTTATGCCTGCATTTAGACCAGAATTTATTTGATAAGAAGTACCAATGACAAAAGTTGAGTACAAAAGTTGGCTGTTAGTGCTGCATATATGAAATTAAAAGTTTAGGAATAGCCTCAATAACCTACAAAACTTGTCTTGGTGTGGAGGCCTCTCCCTTAGAAGGTATTTTCTCCATGTCTGTCCTTCCTTCTATCAGGAGAGGATTTCTACCAGGAGGGAGTACTTAAGTCTGGAAATAAAGGTGTGGCTCTTAACGTGCAGTGGAAGAAATCCAGCTGAAGTTAGAAAACTGTAACTACCTGTGCCATGTTTTTACGTATCAGTTTATCAGTAAATCTAACTACTTCATCAGATAGCAACTCCTGTGTCAGCTGACATCTTTAAGTCAGGACAAGATGTTTTTCAAAAAGGCACCCTGCAACTAACTTCGAAGGTAGGGGCTTTGTGCAGGGATTACTTGGTGAGTTTTTGTGGACTAACACGAGACCTAAGCCTTTGAAGCAGTCTCATGACTTCACCTCCACGTAATCTTAGATGGATGTGCTGGTGTGTGACCTCTGTACTTTTCTTGTGCTTCCAAGTAGAAAATCCCAGATTGTATCCTGGCAGGATGGAAAAGTGAAAATTATTCATCTAACATGGCTAAAATTTCCATAATTTTTATGGTATTTGTCTTCAGAAGAGTAGTACTCTATAAATAAAAAAAAGATTCCTTGTCTATTATCACAATGAGTTGTGTACAATAGCTAGTTTGTTTACCAGAATATTTTTTTTAATGTTGTATTTGGCAAATGAAACTTGGGTTTGTTCTTTTTAATATTTCTTCCCAGTTAGTAAGGATGTTGAGCGGACAGATCCATTCAACTCATTATGGGTTTGCGTAGAGGTAACTGATTTTGTCTTAGCAAGCAATTCTGGTGATGACCTAAAAGTTGAAATGAATTGAATTCACTCAGCTAGGTAAGCTTTTCAGAGCTCAGAGGAGCAAAAGGCAAGTGAAGACTTTTTATCATTAACACTACAGACAGGAGTGGGTAGTTACAACATATATAGTTATGGTATCGTTATTCACGTGTAGAAGAAGTGTATCTTCAAGCAGTAAGGATGTAGGTGACAGAACTTAGTTAATTAAAAGTACAGGTTATGCAGCTCAGCAGTTGTCCATTTGACTGTTAATGGATTGCTACAGGGATGCTGTTACAAACTAGGAGGGGTCTGTATTCCCTGTAGACATTTTTAGAAATAAAAGTACTGTGATATAGCCAATTAAATCAGTCCAACAGACTCTCTCTAAGTTTAGCTTTTGTATCTAAGGGTCTTACTATGTTACAAATCGTATATAGAGATTATCCATTGACCACTGAATTTTGGCCCGCTGGGGGTTGGAGTGATCTGTTCTCCACGCCGCTAATGCTCTGCCAGAAGAAGAACAGATTGAGCATGAGAACTAAATGCTGCAATGGCGGAAGCTGGAAATTGGCTAGATCTCCTCTCAGAGGGGTGGTGTCGAGCAACTATTCCTGTTGTACGCATGGAATTTAAACACAAAGGTGATTGTGGTATGGGCACCCATGCCGCTATTTCACTGGTAAATCCAGCTGCTGTCCTGTGTGACAAGGGGATGCCCATTCTGTGAGCTGCATTGCTAAAATCTTTGTATGGCAGAGATTATAAGATGCCTATCAGTGGAGCCACCAAAACCGGCCTCGTTGGTCTTCCCAGCCTCATTTCCTCCCATAGCCAGGGATGTTGGTTGCTGAGTGGCCCTTGCAGCAGCACAGAGCCCCATACCAAAGTCACAGGTAAAACGCTTATGGTGCCTCTAACTTGGAAGCTACAGATAAGCTGTTACTGGTGCACAGTTGTGCGTTATCTGGAAAGGGCATCATCTATCTCCTTTTGCAAGATGTTGCAGTTTAATGACCTGATTCTCTCCCTCATCCCTCCATAGAGGGGTTTGGGCCAATATTAGAAGCAAAGAATGAGTTTTTTAAGAGTATGCCTTGGACCTCAATTTTTGTCCCCAGCCTCCAAGCCTGGTGAATATCAGACTTCAACTTAATAGGGTCAGAGTTGTTATAATTTTCTTCCCTGTCTCTGTAAGTAGACAAATTTCATTGCAGTAATTTTAGGTACTGTAAGTTAGAGTAGGGTTGTTCCAGGAGCATGGATCCTGCAGAATCTTTTCTTTTCGTTTGGGGCTGGGCTTTGAAAAAGCAGAAAGGAACACGTGTGTGGATTCCTCCAGCCTGCAGTGGATCCTTTGGGATCAGCAAATTCTGGGTTCAGAATCTCTCACTTCCACACAGGCAAGTCCTGCTCGTGCTTCCTGACTGACCTGAGGTTAGCTGAGCTCACACATGGCATTTCCTCTCTTGCACAAAGATATATATATATGTATTCCCCAATATAGAGACCTGAAGATAAGAAGAAAAGAGGAGTGTAGCATTCTAAGTGTGGAGAATAAAATGTTGCTGCTACTTCTGCATTGCTATAGTGGCTAGGATCAACCGAGTTGTGAGATAACAATCCAGGGACCAAATTCTCTCACACACTTGCATTTTATTTAACATTTATTTAAATAGTGAAACTCTTTGATTGTTAAATTAGCATTAAAGCATGCTGGAAACTGGTTTACAATCTCTGGAAAGCAGCCACACGTCATCAGTGTCATAAATTATGTCCTTTTTTACCAAGATATTGGCTGCCAGCTGAAAGGTTAGAAATAACTTATTTTATTTTCAAATGCAATTTGCAGTTTGTCCATGGAGAGAAATGAGCAAAATGGATGCAGCTGTCTCTTAGATTAACCCCACAGAGTTGTCAGGGCTGGAGTTCCCAGAGAAGCGCAGTACATTTAGTATTATTGGTAGACACCACCACGGGAAACCCCACCTCCTCTTGGCATCTGAGAGGTCGGGGTGGAGGTACCGGTGCCTCTACCGGCAGAAAGCCCCGGCTGTCATAATGACAAACCCCCAGAAGAAAGCAATGGAACAACTCTCAGGACATCACTTTAACAGTAAAGTGATGTCTTTGAGATGCAAATGTGGTTTGGTGATGTAAGAGGGAGGGCATGATATTTAAAGCCTTTTTTAGTGCTGATGAGCAGCATCAAATTTTATTTCTTTGGTTAAAGTGTGCTGTCGAACTTCACTCTTTGAGGAAATTTCATCTTTTAGAGAAAAGGCACCTTCTGTTTTGGAAACTGTTGTGCCTCATGCAAGTTCCAAAGATACGAGTATCTGAAAAACTCACATGAATTGGCGAGGTTGTGGCATTTTTTCGATTTATTTTGTATTTAGTTTTTTTCAGCGCAGTTTGTATGTTTCTGCAAGTCAGTTTGTCAGAGCAAACTGTAACGTAGGAGCGTAAATCTTGAATTAATAGATCTAGTGGCTTAACATTCGTGTCAGGTTACCTAAAGTTATTTTAAAATGATATATAAAATGATTTTTAAAAACACTGAGCCCCCTAGGTTGTTTAATTTTCAAATCCATCACTCAAGCCGAGACGGTTTACAGTGCATGTGACATAGCAGAAAAAGGATTACTGTACGTGTGAAGCATGAGGACAGAGATTACCTAGGAAATACTAGAGTCAGATGTGGCTGGGAATCATCGCTTTGTGTATAGGAGGTGTTATTTATTTACAGTATAACTCCCTTTGATTTGACAATGACAGTGGGTCCTACATTGAGCATGCAAGTCTGAAATACAATCTGCGTGGCATGTTTTGTGGCGTGGTTTGGTTTCTCTTTTTGTCACGCAGCTGCATCATTAGCAACAGTGACATTTTACGTGTCGAGCTGCAGTGGTTGCGTACTTCTTAAAATACTTTCCTGTAGCATGTGGCTTTTTAACGTTCAAAAAAATCTCATGCAATATCTGCTATCTTGATGTCTTGTGACCTGGGCACGGAGCTTATTGTATAAAAACAGCAAGCAGGAACTGGAGCCTTGCAGTGAGAATGTGCAGTTCATTTCAAGTCCAGTTGGATGAATCATTGCTGAAATTTTTTTTATAAGGTCACTTATTGCGGCAGATTTTTAAAGGGAAAATACAAAATTGTACAGTCACTCCTGAAACAATTTCCGTGCGTGTTAGTGGTATATTCCTTGTGCTCAGGATATCAATGTCAGTGATGTAATGGGAGTTTCTACATCATACTGGTATGTCATTCACAGGAAGAGAGCATCGTGGGAGCTGGTGAGATTGATGTCCTCTCTAAGAATAGCACTGATTATAGAACAGATTTTCCCATATACAGAGCCATTTTTAATTCACTGCCTACTGCAGCTGCCAGCCTGCGGAGATAATTCCTTCTAGCAGAATAGCTCTAGATTATTATAGGGAAATCAAATTTGCATAAAAGCATTTTATCTCTCCCCTTTTTTTCACGTCAAAGTTACCAAACATTCACTGTCAGTTACTTTTTTGTGTGTCAGAAGAACTTTGTTAGAATTGTATCTTAAGTAAATTTTGTTAAGATCTTTCCAGCTCTTTGTTATTTTATGTATTTTAGAGTGAATACTATACAACTACAAATAATTATCGTTAGGGAACAAGCGAGCTTTTTAGAAAAGGAAACTAAAAACTAAGAGCTGGTCTTGCACGCCTTGAGGAGCCTCCATTCACGTCTACTTATTTGCAAGGTCCCTGTGACCTGGGCAAGTCTTGCAGAGTGGGTCTCTGTGGTTTGAAAGTGTGATGGAGCCAACCGTTGACCTACGTGGTGTGCAAATCTGAGCAAGCATTCTCATTTACTGAGGAAGAAGCTGAGGCACAGCTAAGTTAAACTTCTTGCTTAGGTTTATAAACAGATAGCAGAATAGACTTCAAGTCCTCTGAATTGCAAGTGGCTGCCCATGTGGTTGGACGGTTCTCCCCATCATCATGTTCTGTAGCACCTGTTCAAACAGATTTTTGAGGTTCAACAGTGAGAGCAAGTTTGGTTTTTTTGGGGATGATTAAGTGCAGTACTGGGTATCTTAGAATCTGTGTATAAGCTGCTTTTTCAAAGGTCAAGGAAAATATTGTATTGAGGTCTCAAGGCAGAGAAAGAAATTTTCCTCCTGTTTGGGAATCTGAGCTTGAAATTTTTTTAATTTGTCTTTGCTGCAGCCTTGTTCTGGGTCAACGGAGTACCATTTTAAAAGTATTCACAAAACGTGTCTCCGCCTCTGTTAAGATCTCGAGCGTGACTTACAGAATTCTGAAACTACTGCAGAAGCTAAATATTCAAAGGAAACACCAAGGCACCATTCAGTTGCCTCAGCTGAGGTGGATGATGCCATTTGATACACGCTAGGGCAGTCTCTACCTGTTAGTCTGGAAGGGTGCGGGTACTGCATAGATACTGTGTTGGATCCAGCCTTGTGTAGATGCTATCAACTGCCTTTGCTTAGGCAAATGAAATGAGTTTCCACATAGACTACAGAGCTAAATATTTTTTTAAAAAGCAAACAGAACAGCAAGAACGTGGACTAGCACTCTGACCATGAAGGTAAGATGGTGGCTCATATGTGTGTGAAAGCAGTGAAGTCCATTTGGTACATTAGGCTAGTTTCAGATTTATAATCTGACACCTTATTCCTTTGAAAACTCTCTGAAGAGGAACGGTAGGTATGAGTATGATGTTAGACCCTGACCAGAACTGGGAATTCTTGGTGTGACAGAGCAGAAAGGCTGCATGGGAATTGATTTCTGTGCTTTGCCTTGCTGGAGTCCAATCCTTAGGTAGACTGGAAGCATCTGGAGCTTAAGTTTACCTGACACTGGCCCAGTGGGACCTTCTATCAAAAAAGCAGCCGAAGTGTTGAACTCTCCAGGAAGGTCCTCTGTGGTCTTCTAGCACATACTCTGTAGGACATTGCAGCAGTTTGGGTTGGAGTGGCCAGGAGTGAATTGAATATTTATTTTTGTAGTTATGAGATCATGAAGTATTACACAGAAACAATTAATTAGTGACCTCCGTGCCTCTTCTGGCTTCATTGATTTCAGTAGATGGAGCTTGTAGAGGTCTTGGCCACTCTGTGCACTATCAGCAGTAGAAATTATGGTTTCCCTTAACAGTGTGCAGAGTTATATTTTTCCCAGGAACTGTGATAGCCTGCTTAAGTACTGTGCTCCCTCTGCTATCAGCTGCTAACGCAGAGTTTATGGTTGTAACAGGCAAAATGACTTTGGAGGATTGTGCTGTAACCTGATAGTTTTTCCCCTACCCTCAGCGTTATAACATGATTTGGTCTTGCCTGTGGACGGAAGTAAATCATATTTTACCCTCACTGCTAAATTGTATTATGGCCCTGACCTTTATAGGTGAGACAAAACCGCATTATAATGTGGTTATAGGACTGCTGTGTTATACAGGGAAAACGTGGTTATCTGAGGGTCTCGTGGGAGTGTCCTAAACCAGAAGATAATCAGGAGCTTGGATAACCAGGAATTTCAGCCTCGCAGATGCGTTAAGCTAAATCAGAGTTTCACTGCTGAAGCTGGGGACGAACGTGAGTCCAGTAAATATGCATTAAAATGTAACATAATACTCAGTGTGATGAAATGGAGTGGAGCAGGCCCTCAGCTGCTGGGAGTTGTCATGACACTGAAGTGAAGCTATGACAACTAACACCATCTGGGATCTTCCTCTCTTCCCAGATTGGCCCTCCACTGTGTTCTTCCTAGTTTGAGTCCTTCTAAAAATAGAAAAATTAGAAAAGCCAAGCCAACAGGCAATATAAGGTCCCATTAGACAGGAAAGCAGAGGTAAAAAAAAAAATCCTGCTAACAACAGCCGGGCTGGGTATGTAGTTATAGCATGTCAGTGGAAACGCTGTTTTTGTGTGCCATGGTTTCAAGCAGTGCAGTAGAGAACCCCTTGGAGAAGAAGGTGATGCTAGGAAATACATAGTATTGCAAATGCCCTGAAAAGCATAGCTAATACGTGTGACTGAATGACCTGTTCTGTCGGTTCTGTCCGAAAGGGTGGTCGTGGTTGTCTCCGTGTCACAGCACTGTGTGTCTGGGCAGCCCTGGAGACCCCTCATCATGAGAAACACAGTCGGTGGGAGGCAGTGTGGGGGCTGGAGTGAGAACACAGGTCTGTGCTATCCTGTCTCCCTGTTTTATCCAAGAGGCTGAGCGAAACCTTCAAATCTAGGTGCTCACCTCCAGACCTCGCCTAGTTCAGGGTCTGGTTCACCACTAAAGACTGGTTTATCTTGAGCGTTTCTTGCACCTTGCATTGAAGGGTGAGCCTTCTCTTTATGTGATACAGAGCTGTGCGAAGCACTCTGCGGGGCGTTGTGATGATTGCTTACCTAATGTATTCAAGTTTCTAAATGAAGTCGAAAATTAATTGGAATGCTCACAGCATCTTTGGGGATAAGGGTTTAACAGTGTGCAGACCTTAAACTGTTTGCACAGTTGTGCCTTACAGAAAGGATGTGTAACGTTAGCAAATATCTTCACATTCCCTTTTTACAGACAGCTTCTGTCTTCCTGCAGCAGAAGCCCGACAATGGGGACCACCATCCTTCAGTCTTTCACGGATTGCACTTCACTGGGTGCATATAAAAGTCTGTGTGTGTAAGTCTGTAAGCATGTGTGTGTGTGTTTAGCTGTATGTGTGTGTATGTCTGTAGAAAGAGAGAATTCTTTTTGCATGTATACATACAGTACTATTTATATAGTACAATTACATTTCTGATTTTAGTTTAAAAAGAAAAAAAAGTAATTCTTTATGACAAGGAATTTTCTTGCTCAGCCCTCACCACTAGAACCCTTTCTTTTCTGATGGGTTTCCCCTTCACTGGAGCCGAGTGCACAAGTGGATGAAAAGATGATCTCACAGGCCCACAAAGAAAGTGTATTTCATTTTTAGTGTATGCTAAGGATTGGACACTGGTATCCAGTTTTGGCTTTCTCCTTCATAACAAAGAGGGATGGAGGCATTTTGCTAACACCGAAGTTTAGTTTCTAGGGAACCTCGGTAGTGTATGAGGCAATGGAGCATCATTTTTCGGCAGTATTTTTTGTTGTTGTGAATGAGGCTACCCTGGGTTGCAGAGGATCTGGCTCTGTAAATCCTTCAAACTTACAATTTGCTACATTGAGTGATTTCTGTTGTTTCATTTCATAAGTTTTAAGAAATGCCACTATGATTTTTTTTTTTCCCCCAAACAATGGAAGCCCAAAATAAGAACTCATCTGTAACTCAGAAACTGTACCAGACAGGTGACCATGTGATTGAAATGTAAAATAGCATCGTGTAATCAAAATCAATTTCTTATTGA